>CM077084.1:138252433-138694377 GCA_039513925.1 Platanthera zijinensis | reverse complement strand
AAACATCTAAACAAGTTGGCACAATGTCAAAACTTAGTGGTTATCAAAGAGGCTCAGCAACACCAATTCACCCTCCAGAGGTCCAGAACAACACCCTCCGGCCATAGCCCACGAGTCGGCGTGCAAAAACTGTTAGGCCTTAAAAGGTTTTTAATTTGGCAGGCGAAAATTCTTCCTTCTGAGTAGGGTTTTAAATTTTGGGCAAGACGGCCTCACTAGCTGGCATGTTGTTTGCGAAGAGCCTATTATATTCCTGCATTAGCTTTGGTTGTCGATAAAGAGATGTAAGTCGAATTTCATTCACTCGCCCTCAATAAATATGTTGATTAAGCTAATCAAGTCTTGGTAGGTGGGCAAGATCTTTAGTAGTCGCTTTGAACTTCAAAGGGTCCTCCCGAGCTTTGATCAGGGGCAACATATAATATTTGGTGTCAAATTTCTTTACCCCTATGAAAGTGAGGTAAGATCTACCTTTACTCTCTAGAGGGGGGTGAATAGAGTATATTAAAATTTTTCCATTTTAAAAATTATTTAGCAGTGCAAGACTTGATTTATATATATATGTATTGTGCTTGCAGTAAATAAAAACTAAGTAAGCAAGAAACAAATCACAGCACACAGCAAATCAAACACAGCAACCAGAAGACACAAGAATCTATAGTGGTTCCCCAATCAACTTGGGTACATCCACTCTTCTACCACCCTAGATAGGAATCCACTGCAGGAATAGTTGATCAGGTGTCCTGAGCACCAATGAGCTTTTGATAAGGTGCTCAAAAACCAAACAAGATATTTTGATCAGGTGTCTTGCCACCAATGAGTTTTGACAAGGTCTCAGAAATGAACCACAAAACTTTTTAAGGTATTTTTAAGTAACCTTTTTACAACAAAGAAAAATAAAAGTGGTGAAGTTGTTCTTCTCTGTTCAACAGTTAAAGAGAAGACTAGTGGATTGTTTTTGTCAAACCTCCCCCTGAGATTTGCAGTTGTTCAGGAAGAGAAGCTTTGCACAGGGTGATAGGCCTTCAGTATGTTTGAGATCTCCAACAAAGAATGATTTCAACAAAAGCTGAAATGTGAAGTGTCTGGAGTCCTTGATTGATGAAGCCTTGAACACTTGAATCAGAAGAGATCTTGAAAGAATAGAGGAATTCTTTTCTGTGTGGTTATCTTCTTCACTATTATATTCCTTGTGTTTCTGTATGAATTCTAACTTGTAATCTTGTAGACTTGTGTCTTAAGATCTATTCCATAGAATAATAATATTCTCTTTGTCTCAATTACTCTGAGATGATATATTGAAATTCAGTCTTCTAGATAGTCGTTAGCTAGTCATAAATTACTTCCTTAAATTATATTTATCTCTGGAGGAAAGTCCTAAGATACATTCCATTTAGTCTTCCTTGAAACTTGCTCCAGATTGATTTAAATGGCTAGAAAATCCTTTGAAATAAATGCTGGATATGAATCAGATTGAATTCCATAACTGACTGAATTTGAATTCATAAATCGTTGATCTCTCAAGAAAAGTCATCGACCTGAGCTCGACTATCGTTGACCTAAGCTCAGAGACTGGAATTATACTTGAGACAGAAACGTCGATCCAAGCTCGACTATCGTCGACCTTAGCTAAGAGATCTATATTTTGGCTAGAGACAGAAACGTTAATCTAAGCTCGGAGTTCGTTGATCCGAGTTCGACGACTCGTTGAACTGAACTCAGAGATAGTCGAACTGAGTTCGACGCCTCTTCGATCTGAGCTCGACGAGAATTGCCTTAAACTTCTGTACTTGTATTCTGAACTACAAGGTCTTGGGGAAGCTTTCAAACCTAAGTTCTAAGCCTTAGACCTATTCTAGTTGACCTTTGAAACTATACAATGAAGTCAAGACAAATTCCTAAGGACATAGTTATCCTTACCCAAATCAGTAATAGGGTGTTCCAACAATCTCCCCCTATTTGGGATAGGATTACTATTTACAAGACATAGGAATTAAAAAGCATATTAGCAGAAACAAAAAACAAAAACAACATAGCAGAATAATGAAGTGTAGCATTGCAAGAGCATATATAAAGTCACAGCAGATAGTCAGAAATAGATATATACTGCCAGCTTACATAATTACTCCTTTTCTTCTCTCTTTTTGAACAGGATTTCTCTGTTTGGATTTAGAGCTTCTTTCATAGATCTTCTGTCATCAGCAACACCTAGAGAGGTTTGAGATTTAGGTCTTGGAACAACAGCCTCTGGGTGCAGCTTCATATAACTCTCTGGATCAAAGAATTTTCTGGAGGAGTATCTTTCAAGTTCTTTCTTCCTTTGCTCAGATAAAGTAGTGTTGTTTGAAGTATCTCTCCCTTGTTCTCTTTTCATCATTATTTGATCTAAGGCAGCCAAATCTTTCATCCTTGTTGTCCAAGAAAGGGATTGTTTTCTGGATCTTCAAAGGGGACAGAAGGTTCATATCTGTTGATTGTATCAGCAGGAGGAGCTCTTGAAGTAACTATTTCTTTATGATTGTAAGGGAAAGGACCTGAAGTTGAATCAATTGGGCCTTGTCCTTCCCTGTGATAAGGATGTTGTCTTGGTTGTCCTCTGGAATAAACTTTGTGTCCTCTTTGGTTTCCTCTGTACTTGCCTCTCCTGGATTGGTAGACTCTTTGTTGATACCCTCTTGATTGCGATCTATCTTGAGCTTGAGAGGAACTTTGAGTTTTAGTATGAGAGGAGTGTGAAGCAGAACCTCCACTAGTTCTTGTATCTGGTGAATGAGGAGGAGGAGGATGATGATGGTGAGATGATCCTTTGTCAAACTTCCTCTTCTTCTTCATGGCCTTCAATTGGTTCTTTGAGAATTGCATCCAAGCTTCAGTTATTGGGCAGTCATGCAGAATATAATAGGTAATGTCATTATCATCCTTTACTTTCTCTGGATGAACTCTTTTCAAAGCTTTGCTTCTGTCTTTCCTCTTCCTTGCAATGGTTGCAGAGGAGTCATCTGAATCAGTTCTGAACTTGTCACTATCTAAGCTCTGAGGATTATCATACAATTCATCAATCCTTTTAATGTATTTTTTCTGTTGTTTGGATTGTTCAGTTGAAGCAGCAGCAGCAGCAATAGTGACATAAGCATCACTAACAGACACATTGGTAGAAACAGCAGTAGAAATAGAAATAACTGGGGTAGCAGGAGCAACAGATACAGAAACAATAACATCAGTAACAATAGGCTCATCAACTTGAACATCAGACTCTGAATCATTAGCCTCTGTCATCAGCAAATCATCAGCAATATCAGAACATAATTTATCAACAGCAGCAGCAGCAAAATCAGCATTCACAATATCAGCAAAAATAACACTTTCCACAGCCTTGAGAGAATTGATATACGAGGATATTAGGCTGGGATCACAACTGAAAATAGGCAAAATAGCCTTAGTAAGGTCTTCAACTTACTGTGCTGGAAGACAACTGAAATAAAGTGTATCAAATTCTGATAACAGTGACCTGAGGTCATCTTTTAGAACTGGAACTTGAGCTAGAATCTCTGGCACTTCTTCATCTGAAGCAGGCAGCATCTCTTCTTCATGTGGCATCTCCCCTGACCTAGATTCAGTATGCACTGGATCAAGGAACCCCATAGAAGAGATTTCCTGAGGAGGACAGAAGGAGGAGAGCCTTGCAGATAAGTCCTGTATAGACTTAAGGAGTGGAGCCATGGAGGTCTCCAACAAGAGTGTTAGCCTGGGAGCTAACATCTCATAGAGCTTATCTGCTAAAGCTGGAAGATCTAATTACTAGAGGGATACTTGAGTAGAGGTAGAGGATAGGGTTGCAGAAGTAGATGGTGTTGGAGGAGCTGCTGAGATGTGGAGAAATGATGTGGATGGCATTGAAATGGATGGTTGTGATATGGGGATGGTTGTGATGGAAGTCACTGGGATGGAAATGGATGGAGTGAAGGATGGTTGAGCTAGAATGTCTTGAAGTAATTGTTGGTAAGAGGTAGATGATGATGGGGGCTCAAGGGGTGAGGAATGATAATAATCCATGAAGGAGTCATCTAAGAGATTGAAGGATGGAAGATGAATGGATGAATAAATCTCAAGGTGTGGATAATAGTGTAGAGGATTGAAATGGTCTTCAGTAGTTGCTGGTGGTGGTGAAGGAGTTGAGATTGGAGATGAAATGGTGATGGGGGATAAAATTGAAGTGGTGATGGTGGATGTAGGGATGGTTGAAGAAACAATGGTTGAAGATGGTGGAGATGAGGAGGAGGCAAGCAATTCTTCCAAGGGGGTAGTTGCTTGAGGGGAAGTGACCTGTACAGTCCTTGTTCCTGAAGTTGAGATAACTGCAGGAGCTCCGCTTGGTTTGGAAATTTGTCTGTCCCACTTTCCAAAGAGGGCACAGGATAGCCTCTTGGAGGCATTGATGTGCATGCCACTAGAGACAAGCAGCTGAGGGAATCTGTTATCCAGAAACAGGCCTAGAATCCTCCAAAAATTCACAAAATTCTTGTTCACCTTTTTCTTAATTAAATCAAAGAATATCTCCCCCCAATTCAAATGTTTCTTATCTACTAATGTACCCATTAAACAAAATTGATACCTGGAGATGGTATCATGAGCAGAATGCTTTGCCAGCAACACTTTTCCCACAACATCAGCTAGGAATCTATATTCTACTAACAAATTTTTCTTAAGCAGCTTATTAGGGTTTGTTGTTGAGTTACCCATTTTATCCAGCATACAAGCTAATTCCTCTCCAGATAACTCTACAGAATCATGCCCGGTACTCAGTTGGAATACTTCTGATAGGAGAGCAGGCGTTAGGGATACCTGTGTGCTGGATATTATTCCAACCACTGTGTTCTGATCCAGGTTATGTGCAGTATACACCCACTCATTGATTTAATCTGCCGCTAGTTTCATTCTTGTGGACATGATATAAACCAACTATTGTTCTTTGAATAATTCCAGAATGTCTTTTGAAATTTCATCACTGCCTCAAAAGAATCCATGTCGATGTCGAAACCCATGTCGAACTTCATTGCTGCTAGAATGGCAACAGAGACGGCCATTCTTACCTGCAAAATCGAACAAACGAGACCAAGTGCAGAGATTTTTGGAGGGAAAGAAAAGTATATGTAGAAAGTATGAAAGCGCAAAAGAGATTGACGTTCGAAAAATGAATTTTATATTAGGGTTCGACGCCGAAAAGGAAAGATCGTTGAACTCCGTTCGACGATCTAGGCTTCTAAAGGAATCTGAAAGGTCTTCAACATCGTCGATCTCCGTTCGACAATATTGGAGAGCGTCGAGCTCCATTCGACGATCTCTAACCTGAGGAGATGGCTTAGCACTATCTTGAAAGCGTTGAACTCTGGTCGACGATTTCTGTGATCGTCGATCTCTGTTCGACGATCTTCGGGAAAAACGTCAAGTGTAGTTCAGAGATCAGAAATAACCTATAGACATTATAAAAATCAAGTTTTTAGCATAGTCTTGGTCAATTTTAAGGTGTTAAAATCTTGGAACTTTAAACTTCCTCCATCTAACATTCCTAACTGGTTCAGGGAGAATGTGTGTATCTTTTCATCCAATGGTTTGGTGAAAATATCTCCCCTTTGCAAATCCGTTTTGATATATTGAAGTTCAATTTTATTTTTCTCAACATTATCTCTTAAAAAGTGATGTCTTATTTCTATATATTTTGTCCTACTATGGAGGACTGGATTTTGTGCTATAGAAATAGCACTAGTGTTTTCACAAAATATTTTTGACTTTTCTAAGTTGTAACCATAGTCTAGGAGCTGATTTTGAAGCCACAAAATATGTGAGCAACAACTACCTGCTACCATGTATTCAGCTTCAGCAGTTGATGTGGACACAGATGTTTGTTTCTTACAAAACCAGGAGACAAGTCTGTCCCAAAGAAACTGGCAAGTTCCACTGGTTCTTTTCCTATCTACTCTACATCCAGCATAATCAGCATCTGAAAATCCAGTTAATTCAAATCCTGAGTCTTTTGGATACCAGAGACCTAGATTTGGACAACTTTTCACATACCTAAGAATCATTTTTTACTAATGTTAGGTTTGACTTTCTAGGGCTTACTTGGAATCAAGCACATATGCATGTAGCAAACATTATGTCAGGTCTACTAGCTGTAAGGTACAATAAGGAGCCAATAATTTCTCTATATATTGTCTGATCAACAGGTTTCCCATGTTCATCAACATTTAATACAGCATTAGTAGGCATAGGTGTTTTCATGCAGGATGCTTCAGACATACCAAATTTCTTAACCAACTCTTTTGCATACTTGGTTTGAGAAATGAATATGCCATCAGCATGTTGTTTGACTTGTAATCCTAGAAAGAAGCAAAGCTCACCCATGCTACTCATTTCAAATTTAAAATACATTAGGTTGGAAAACCTTTTGCATAAATTTGAATCAGTAGATCCAAAAATAATGTCATCTACAAAAATTTGTACTAGTAGGATATTGGACTTATGAGTTCTAATAAAAAGAGTTTGGTCTACTCTACCCCTTATAAAATCATTTTTCAAAAGAAAGCATGCTAAGGTCTCATACCATGCTCTAGGAGCTTGCTTAAGACCATATAATGCTTTATGAAATTTAAAAACATAATTAGGATGAGTTGGAGAGATAAAACCTGGGGGTTGTCTAACATAGACTTCTTCCATGATATCTCCATTGAGAAATGCACTCTTTACATCCATTTGATAGACCTTGAATCCCTTGTGTGCTGTATAAGCTAGAAATACTCTTATGGCCTCCAACCTTGCAACTGGTGCAATGATCTGGTCATAATCTATTCCTTCTTCTTGTGAGTATCCTTGTGGAACTAGTCTTGACTTATTCCTTACAATGATTCCTTGATCATCAAGCTTGTTTTTGAACACCCATTTTGTTCAAACAATTGAATGATCCTTTGGTCTTGGCACTAGTTCCCAAACTTTGTTCCTTTCAAATTGATGTAATTCCTCTTGCATTGCAATGATCCAGTGTTGATCTTGTTCTGCATCTTTTATGGATTGAGGCTCAATTTAAGATAAAAAGCAGGTGCGCATCATGTTTTGGTTGACCTTATTTCTTGTTTGCACACCAGCTGAGATTTCTCCAATCACTTGGGATGATCTCATGATATTACTAAATCAACAGGGGGTGTTGATTGTTCACCAACCTGTATTGTTATTTCCTCTTGTAGAACAACAATTGGCTCTTAAAGATAATTCTCACCAAGATGTTGAGTACCCTCTTCATCTTCACTACTTTCACCTATTTGTTGGATAGGTTAATGTATTGTATCCTTTTCTATAATGTGTAACCTATCCAAATTTTCTGAAAGAGAATGTACCTGCAAAGGTTCTATGGTAGAAGTATTCTTCTCCTTATAAGACATGTTAGTTTCATCAAAAGATATATGTACATATTCTTTAATTTTAAGAGAAGTTTTGTTAAACACCCTATAAGCTTTACTGATCATGGAGTATCCCATAAACACTCCTTCATCAGCTTTGGCTTGAAATTTTGCTATGTACTTCTTGTCATTATTGTGTATGTAACAAATATAACCAAAAATCTTGAAATAATCTACTTTAGGTTTCTTCCCTTTAGTAATTCAAAGGGAGTCTTTCCTTTTAGCATATGTATCAAACTTCTATTCAACACATAGTTTAAGGTGTTCACTGCCTCTGCCCAAAAGGATAGAGGAAGGTGAGCATCTGTCAACAATTTAGTAGCAGATTCAATATGGTTCTATTTTTCCTTTCAGCTACCCCATTTTGTTGAAGAGTTCTAAGAGCTGAGAAAGTGTGCCTGATCCCTTCACTCTGACAGAACTCTTGCATAAGAAGAGAATCAAACTCTATCCCATGATCACTTCTGATCAGAGCAATGTGAGTATTGAACTCAATCTGTATGCATTTGAGAAACTCTGTCAAACACTTAAAGTTATCAGACTTCTTCCTCAGAAAGAACACCCATGTGAATCTTGAGAAGTCATCTACAACTACTAAAGTGTTAGATTTCCCTCAAAGGCTTTGTACTGTAATGGGTCCAAAAAGATCCATGTGTAACAAAAATAAGATCCTAGGTGAATCACTCTTATTAAGTTACTTGAAGCTATTTTTAGTTTTCTTGCCTAATTGACAAGCCCTGCCAAGTCCTTCCTTCTTGTAGGGGCCAAAAGGTAGTCCTCTAACAAGGTTGTCCTTGGATAGCCAAGCAATGGTTCTAAGGTTTATATGTCCTAATCTCTTATGCCAAAGTTCATTTGGTTTACTAACAGAGTTGAACAAGAAAATATCTACCTTAGTTGAATGAAAATCTACAAGATAAATGTTACCTTTTCTTTTAACTATCAACACAGTTGTGTTGTCCTCTAATTTGATTTTGCATGAGGATTTGTTGAATGTCACCTAGTAGGATTCATCACACAGTTGACTGATGCTGATTAAATTATGCTTCAGTCCTTCCACATAGGCCACCTTCTTGAATGTGACTTACCCTATTTGGACTGCACCATATCCCTTGGTCTGTCAAAAGTCTGAATCCCCAAATATGACTTTGGGTCCAAGCTTGGCTTTGAAGGATGTTAGATTATCCATACTTCCTGTCATGAGCTTTGAGCATCCACTATCCAGATACCATTGCTGGTTCAATGTTGGATAGGTCTTCACCTGCACATAAAATAATTTATTTGTTTTTGACCTAGGTTACCTTGGGCCTAGGTTGATAACCTTTAAATTCTGAAATAAAAGACATCCCTGACTGACTCTTATAACCTTCAGGATGATATCTCCTAGGAGGTATTATCCATTCAGTATAAGGATTAAAGATTTGGGATGTGGGACCACTAGGATTAAAGTTTGATTTACCCTTAAAACCTTGCTCAAAGTTCTGTTCTCTGTTCGACGATTTCTGAGCTGAGTTCGACGATCTTTGGTCAGATCGTCGAGCTATGTTTGAAGATTGACTTTGCCAGAGTTCAGAGTTCAGCAATCGTCGACCTGAGTTTGACGATTCAGCTTGAGATCAATGAGCTCTGTTAGACGATCGTCGAGCTCTGTTCGACGTTTTCCGTTGAACTTTTTTTTTCTTAGGTAAATCAGGATTCTTCATAGCTACCTCTACAACTCCCTTTCCTTTATCTGAGATAAACTTAATTGGGGTAGTTAACAATATAGGTTAGCTGGATGAAGCACCCAATCCCAGTGTACTGTTAAGTCTTTAGTTCACTGTGCTTGTGATGTCCATCAGTCTGATGCTTCTCCCATTGAGGGATTCTTCAAACTTCTTTGCTTGAGATAGTTCACTTTTCAGTGAAGCTATCTCCTCCCTACAACATTCCAACTCCTCAGAGAGTTTGAGGTTATCTGATTTTAAAGTGCTATGTTCAGACAATTGATTTCTGAGAGAGATAATCTCTTTCTCAGACTTTAGCAGGTCTAAACAAAGTGCCTTAAATTCAGATCTAAAGTCCTCTGAATTGAAATCAAAAGAATCTATTACCTGATCTTCTTCAGCTTCATGTTCAGATTCAGATTCTGACTCTTGTTCTGCATCAGAATTATGTTGAGAGACATTGATGGTCATCATGCAGAACTCCTTCTCTTCAGCATTATCTTCATCATCACTTGAGCTTGACGAAGCCTCTGATTCTTCTTCAGTTTTACTCCAGGTTTCAGCTATAAATCCCTTCCTGTTGTGTTTGTTCTTGTTGGAGGAGGATTTATCAGTATTGTTTCTCCTGAAGTCTTTGTCTCTTCTCCTATCTTTCTTATCTTTCTTGTCCTTATTTTGATTCTCTGGACAGTCAGACACAATGTGGCCTAGTTTCCTGCATCCAAAACAAATAATTTCTTTGTTACTGGACTTGTCATACCTTGGCTTTTCATGACCTCTGGATGACCTTTTCCTGAAATCTTTCCTGGCCATCTTGTAAAATCTTTTGGCCAGTAGACTCATTAGATCTTCATTGCCTGTTACTTTTTCTTCAGGCTATTCTTCTGTAGCTTTGAAAGCAATTCTCTTCTTCTTCCTTGTTGCTGGAGAAGCAATCTTTTGCTCTTCTTCTCTATTCTTGATAAGCAGCTCATAAGACTTGAGCTTGCCCAATAGAGCTTCAGTGGTGATCTCATTTAGGCTTCTGACATCCTTGATTGGCCAAATTCTTGAATTCCAAGTGCTGGGGAAGCACATTAGGATCTAATCATTGAGTTCAGTCAATAAGATCTCCTTATCCAAGGTCTTCAGTTCACTGACAATTAGACTGAGTTTGTTGTACATGTCAGCAACTAACTCAGTTTCTCCCTTCTAGAAATTCTCATACTGGGTTATGAGATGGGATCTTCTATCCTTTCTTTCATCAGTTGATCCTTACACAAGCTCAGATAGCTTGTACCAAATTTCTTTTGCTGAGTTGCATTCAGCCACATTTTGAAATATGTCATCAGACATAGTCTGAGACAGTATGTTCATTGCCTTGGCATCAGCAACATTCCACTTTTTGATTTCTGCATCTGTTCCTGAGGGGGGTGGAACAGCACTTGTACTTGTAGTTACTGGAGGTCTTGGACACACAGTCAAAATAGAATTAAAGATGTCTTCATCAATAGAATTCATGTATAATTTAATCCTTGCCTTCCAAAGTGCAAACTTAGAAAGATTGCACACTGGAGGTCTGGTGCTATCATAATCTTTGTTCTGTGTCATGGATTTATATGAAAATAAATATAATGGAAATAATAACCCTCTATTAAAGATTGATCTTATCAGAGATCTTTTGGTTTAGGTGTTAGCCTGTAGGAACATCCAATCTGATGAGGATTTAGTTATTGAATAACTAACCTCCCTCTGATACCAATTTAAAGTGAGGGTAAGATCTACCTTTACTCTAATGGTGGGTGAATAGAGTATATTAAAATAATTTGAAAATTTGAAAATTATTTAGCAGTGGAAGACTTGATTTTTATATATGTGTATTGTGCTTGCAGTAAATAAAAACTAAGTAAGCAAGAAACAAATCACAGCATACAGCAAATAAAACACAGCAACCAGAAGACACAAGGATCTATAGTGGTTCCCCAAACAACCTGGGTACATCCACTCTTCTACCACCCTAGGTAGGAATCCACTGCAGGAATAGGTGATCAGGTGTCCTGGGCACCAATGAGCTTCTGATAAGGTGCTCAAAAACCAAACCAGATTTTTTGATCAGGTGTCTTGCCACCACTGAGTTTTGACAAGGCCTCAGAAACCAACCACAAAACTTTTTAAGGGAGTTTTGAGTAACCCTTTTACAACAAAGAAAAATAAAAGAGGTGAAGTTGTTCTTCTCTGTTCAACAGTCAAAGAGAAGACTAGTGGATTGTTGTTGTCAAAGCTCCCCCTTAGATTTGCAGTTGTTCAGGAAGAGAAGCTTTGCATAGGGTGATAGGCATTTAGTATGTTTGAGATCTCCAGCAAAGAATGATTTCAACAAAAGCTGAAATATGAAGTGTCTTGAGTCCTTAATTAATGAAGCCTTGAACACTTGAATCAGAAGAGATCTTGAAAGAATAGAGGAATTTTTTTCTGTGTGGTGATATTCTTAACTGTTGTATTCCTTGTGTTCTGTATGAATTCTAACTTGTAATCCTGTAGACTTGTATCTCAAGATCTATTCCTTAGAATAATAATCTTCTCTTTGTCTCAATTACTCTGAGATGATATATTGAAATTCAGTCTTCTAGATAGCCGTTAGCAAGTCATAAATGACTTCCTTAAATGATATTTGTCTCTGGAGGAAAGTCCTAAGAGACATTCCATTTAGTCTTCCTTGAAACCTTCTCCAGATTGATTGAAACGGCTACAAAATCCTTTGAAATAAATGCTGGATATGAATCAGATTGAATTACATAACTGACTGAATTTGAATTCTTAAATCATTGATCTCTCAAGAAAAGTCGTCGACCTGAGCTCGACTATCGTCGACCTGACCTCAGAGACTGGAATTATACTTGAGACAGAAACGTCGATCTGAGCTCGACTATCGTCGACCTTAGCTCAGAGATCTGGATTTTTGCTAGAGACAGAAATGTCGATCTGAGCTCGGATATCGTCGAACCGAGTTCGACGACTCGTTGAACTGAGCTCAGAGATAGTCGAACCGAGTTCGATACCTCGTCGATCTGAGCTCGACGAGAATTGCCTTAAACTTCTGTACTTGTATTCTGAACTACAAGGTCTTGGGGGTAGCTTTCAAACCTAAGTTATAAGCCTTAGACCTATTATAGTTGACCTTTGAAACTATACAATGAGGTCAAGACAAATTCTTAAGGACATAGTTATCCTTACCCAAATCAGTAATAGGGTGTTCCAACTCCATATTATCTCTCTCTGAAAACGATTGAAAAAGCGAGCAACCGATTCATTATCTCTCTACTTGATCTAAAAGTGGGCAGTTGGACCACTCTTCCTCTTTATTTAGGTGGAAAAACTCAAAAGAATTTTTGTTTGGAGCTCAACAAAGCAGGTGATTGAGTGAGGATACAACTCATAAAATCACTCCCTTTCTTGCCCGTCGAAGGAAGCAACAAGTAGTTTGCACATCATTGCGTCTGAGAGGCACCATAGAGAAACTGCCAACTCAAATGCCCAGAGATGCGTTACTGGGTCGATTTCTCCTTTTTATAATGGCCGGCTAGGTTCTCTGAAGTTGTTGGGTGGTAGTTCCTAATGAATCTTATCAGTGAAGGGAGACGGCTCCTCCAGTTCTGTCTGAATGGGAGGAGACAGAGGGTGGACTATTACAGGAGCAATAACAATAGCTTGAAAAGGAGGGTATGGATAACTCTCTTGGAAGTTCAACATCCTAGCTGGACTTCCCTGGGTAGCTTCCTGAAAGAAATCTCGTCAAGTGGCAAACTCTTCCCCTTGAGACCATAAGAGAGCTGCGGCTGAACTATCGGATAGGGTGGTAGAGGAGCCCCTATCATAATAAGAGTGGTTGCGGACTAGTCAGCGGGCTGATGAGCTATCTGCTGAGTGAGAGAAGTTAAATCCTAGGTGATCTCTTTGAATTATTGAGCGGTATCTCTTTGGGTCTGGTCAATCACCTCCCAAAAAGTTTACTCGCTCGGGCTAGAGAGATTAGAATGTTGTGCGAGTTTGCGGTATGCCATTGATAGTCGTGGATTTCACCAATCACTTATATTTGAATGTCACGTGTTTGATTGTTGGTGCCAAAAATGCACTTAATCCACATTATGTACAAGGGAGTTTGGGAAAGGAGTAGGCTATAATTAACTGGTTACTAGCGGTTGAGAAAATGCGAATAGAAAGAGTCGTTGGCACCAATAACTCCACACTTCGCACATTATGGTGAATGTCTCTCTTGTGATGGGCTTTCCTTTTATCAAAAAATTTGGTTATAAGTGAATCTAAAAGTGAAAGTAGTGCGAGCTACATGCCAGAAAGCTTGAGAATCGACACAGCAACCTGTAACAAGTAGGCTCCTGGATTCGAGTCAATGTGCTTTGGGAATGCCACTCTCCTCTATATATAGGCTCTAGACCTACCCAAATAGTAAGGGATAGAATAACTGCTTATCTGAGGTATAAGATAACCGAGCAGAGGTGACGGGATACCAAAGAGGAATGAAAAAAATACATTGTTAGATCGCCAAAGCGGGCGGCCTGACCCTTGCGGTATGACTCCCTTACAATCAATTTTTGTACGTGAGCTGAGCGGTCTGAGAAGCTAGACCGCGGTTTATAGGAATTGCTCAATAGTTTTTGGATAGCAGAGCTGGTGTCTTGTAGGTCTGAGACTTTTGTCTGCAACGACCTGGCTATGGGCTTAATATCTTGTTACAGTCTCCTAGGTTAACACATATGTACATGTATATACATATATATATATACAAGCAGTCGTGCATGGGAGATCTCGTGTGGAGCGACATTTGTTATGGGGGCGATATTTGTCATTGGGGTTGTTGAAACCCGTGGTCGACATTTCTTAAGTTTGACAATATCAAATCCCAAGTTGTAATTAATCATATTTGTGCTTTGGTATAGTGTGAAGGTTTACAAGTGTGAAGACGACGTGTTTTTTTCAATCTATGCGACCTACCGCTAGGCGCTAGTCCTATCATTGGAGCTACCTTGGCAAATTTAAAGGTGATGGACTCTCTATGGCTTACAGTTGGGCTCTAGTCCTACCACCGTGCACTAGCTTCTTTTATGACGATCAAATAAAAAAACTGTTGAGAAAGGTGCATGAACCGCTGAGAAATGCCTACTGCCAGGCGTTAGCCGTATCGCATTGCGGTATCCTAAAGAGATGATATATAATTTTAGGATTTATTTCCTAAATTATTGGACAGTTGACAGCGCTACGTGAAAAGACCTACAACTGGGCGATAGCCCTTGCAGTGGTGGTAGCTTATTATTGAACAAGGAGGGTTTCATGTCTAAGGTTCAGTACTGCCTCTGTGTTGCGAACCACCATCTCTGTGCTATGAAAAGAGAAGTTTCTTCCTCTCATTCATTATTGAACAACACTGTAGAGCGAAGGCTTCAATGACGATTTGCAGTCGAGATTCACAAGAATGATATTTAGAATCCTTGATCATTCACCGCTCTATGGAGGAATTCTCATTTGAGGGAGCAATTGTTATAAACTTCTTTATATTCATTTGTATTTTTATCATGTTTAATCATTTTGGTTGTGAGGTAAATCGATCGGGGAGGTCGTCAGAATTCAGGAAGGATTCCGTGAGAAATTTGCTTAGGAGGAAGTCTAGACTTGCGAGATATAGTGGGCTCTAAGACCCTTCTTGGGAAGAAGGTGAGGAGTCGGCTCGTCGATCTTCTTGGAGAGAAGAGAGAGAGCTGACTGGTCCTGGGAGGGTCAGTATAGAAACTAAAAGGTAGTTTGATTCATAGCCTCCTATTTCTGGCATCACGGAGATCAAGTTATTTTGTTGTAACCCTTGGATTTCATTTTGAATAAAATTATATTTCTGAGTATTTCATCTCAAATTTGTTGTTGTATGTTTCTAGAGTTTTAAGGGGTGTGTGGAATTTTAGAAAACAAAATTTCAAAAGGGAAATGTGTTTTTCTGTAACCTGCCATCGTGCGGTATCAGTCTACTGCCCCGTAGTAGCTTCCAAAACTGGTTTCCCTTGGTGATAATATTTTAAATTCTGAATTTACTTAAAATCGTAGACACCCCCCCCCTCTAAGGATGGCAACCATATCCAACAGGGGTGACATTTTCATTGAGGTAACATTCATCATGGGGAGACATTCGTTGTGGGGGCGATAATTATAGTGGGGGCAATATTTGTCGTGGTGGGAGACACTTGTTGTGGGGGTGAAATTTGTCGGGGGAGGCGACATTGGTCGAGGGGAAGACAACATTAGTCAGGGGGCAGCGACATTGGTCGGAGGAGTGACATTGGTTGGTTGCGGCGACATTTGTCGTGGGAGGGTGACATTTGTCTTGGGGGGCAACATTGGTCAAAGGCGGTGACATTCGTCAAAGGCAGAGACATTGGTCGAGGGAGGTGACATTGATCGTCGGGGGTGACATTAGTCCTAGGTAGGTGACATTAGTTATTGACGAGGACATTGTTCGTTGAGGGCGACATTTGTCATGGGGGCAACATTGGTCATGGGCAGCGACATTGTTCGGGGGTAGCGATATTGGTCGGCGGCGGCGACATTGGTTGCAGGCAACGTTATGGGCTGCGGGCGACAACATTGGCTGAGGGAGGCGACATCGGAATTGTGCGGCGACATCATTTGTAGGTGGCGACATCGGTTGCGGGAGGCGACATCCGTCGTAGGCGGCAACATCAGTTGTGGTTGGCAACATCAGTCCAGAGCTGCGACATTTAGTGGGGGCTATTATATTGTTAGATCATTTTGAACGAACAGTTCATTATAAAATAAAAATAAAATTAAGATACTTGCACAATACATCAACAAATAAAAGTGGAGTAAGTTCCAATAAAAATTAGAATGATAGAATGCATACTAGTGATGATAACAATTGGAAAGATAGAATGCCTAACACCACAAATTAGCAAATCACTTGATATCTTTTTTCCCAGCAATTCCTTCACCGTGGAATTTATATCGCAGTTCTTCGAAACCAGGAAAGTCAATGGAGTCCCTAACTCTTGAAAAGTGAAAGCCCATTGATCACTATCACTTAGATCCCTTAGCACCCTTTTTATGATTTTTTGGAGCCCTTTGTATTCTGATTTAGGCCTTTAGTGTCATGGTAATGGTAAATTACTATTTTTGTCTCTATAGTATTCTTCAGTTTTGTCAGGCATGTCAACTACAAAAACCATAGAATAATATGTTATGGTATTTAACTGCAGTCATTCCGCTAAATCAAAAAAGGGAAGAGTAAGTTGCTTAGATTTTTGGTGGAATCCTGCAACATCATTGTAGGAATAATGCTTGGCAAAATTTGTCTAATTTACAACATAAATTAGAGATAATGGTTTTGGAAGTTTTGAAGCATGTATTAGAAGAAGTAATACAGTATATGAGAAGATGTGGTGACATTCATCAAAACTAAGTATATATAAATGAATTAAGAGAGTGACTATTATGGAACTATATGACGCCGATGCTGAGACCCCGTGGCGAGTCTACACGAGTCGACTGCATAGAGTACATTGCCCCACTGAGCCCACAAAGAAGATTGCTACTTGATGAGTCCCATTTATATAGGGTTTTGCGGGCTCATCAGGGCTGGTTTTCTTGTCTTTGCACACCACTTTTGTGCTATTTTCTCTGTTATTTCACTCCTTATGTGCTTCGTAGATTGTGTGCTTTTCTCTCCCTTGGGTGCACAATTGAGCATTTGATTATTGGGGGTATGCACGTGGTGCGCCCCGCGGCTTGTTCTAGTAGCTTTTTCTGCATTTATGTTTTGCTGGAGGTTCCTCCATTGCCTAGTTCTCCTTGCTTGCAGGTGGTCAGTTTTCCCAATTTCAGAGTTATGATTTGAGGAAAACGCATGACCGTGCGTTTTCTTGGTGCATGGTTAAGTTTTGGTCGTGCGTTTTTCACAGGTTATTCTTGAAAAGTGACCATCCCAAGCGAATGCTTCACGCACAGTTTCATCGTGCGCGAAGGAAACGCACGGTTGGCTTGTAGCCTTCTTGTCTTTCCTGAGGTTTGAGCTTACTGTGGAAACCCATGTGAATTGCTTCACACACGGGCGGATCGCCCGTGCGCGAAGGAAACCCACGGGTCAACGCTTCTTCCTCGCAAGATTTTACGTAAAGGTAATATCGCACGGTTCGCGCACGGTCGTGCGTCAAACCGTGCGAGACCAATTTTCTGATAATTTTCTACTTAAGTTGTAGATTCTGCCATGGACAGGAAGATTCCATTCAACCCGCTATTTCTGCTCCCTAGAGCGGTAAAACCACTCTGCAGCCCCTTTTTTCTTTCTCATTCTGGGGAAGCTCTTTTGACCACCCTTTCTTCTCTGAAATCTTGAAAAAGCTTTGTCTCCGACCATCTTCATCTTCTCCGCCCTCCAAGCTACCAACCGAGCTACTTGTTGTTGTACTAGAGAAGCCCTCCATTCAGATCATACTAGGCGACCCCGAAGAAGACGGGTTAGAAGAAGGAAGTGACATCCCTTCTGGATCCCAGACATATTCTGAAAACTGAGCTAGGACGAGGATTGACAACCTTTGCTTCCGGCCGAGAATCATGGAGAGATTCTATGCGCTCGGTTGTATTTCTTCACTTTTACTCAACTTGCCATGTTCTGAACCTGTGCTAGTAACTCGTAACATGATAGCATTGCTGCTTGAGTTTCATCTGAGTTTGTTAATGATGCTTTAATCTTTGGTAGTGTTTGAGCCATTATAGCCTTTGCTAGAAGTGAGCGCTTAGAAGAGGTGTTTTCGACCCTTATTAGTTCTTTCGCTTCCGCTATTACTCTTCGGAGTGATTCATCTGGGTGATGCGGTGAAGGAGACCCGCGTTAGTTCTTTATTATTTTAACGTAGGATATCCAAATCAATCAACTCCTTGTTCACTTTGCACTTTCACTTGTTTCTCTAAATGCTAAAACCCATGCTCCCTACTTGCGCTCTGCGAGAGATCTATACTCGGGGATGCTACTCCCCATTATTATGACTTGGCCGTGAACGGTAGTCTTACCGCTAGCGCATTACTACTTAGTCTTTTACTTTATTAATTTAATTTTGGCTCTTATTATTTTGGCGGATTGTTATGCGCCTCTATTTATACCCCACTAGTATAAAGGGGTTGTGAATGTTTGTATTTCAGACATCTTGGATGAATGTTATGTTTTTTATTCTCTTCTAACCCAAATATCTTCTTCTCTTATCTCCCTCTCTTCCTCTCTCCTTATCGCAGGCTTCTCTCTACTGTCGGGTTCCCCTAGAGCGTAACAGTCTGGTTTGACCTTGCTGTCCCGCCCATCGCTGGCCGCCGTGAAAGTCTTTTAAGGGTAGCTAAACACCTAGAGGGGGTGAATAGGTTTCTTTGAAGTTTTTGAACCTTTTAAAGTAATACTCTATGTGTTGTTGTTGTTAGGATGTTATATTTCAAGATTACACAGAACACACGAGTAGTTTATAGTTGTTCCCCTAGCTAGGATACATATACTTTTCCCTTCAACCAATCTATCAATGTGCTAGATTCGGCAAAATCCTCCAAAATATTAGATCAACTAATCTTATACCTTAGATCCTCCCCAGGATCCTACAGCTCAAAGTGCTTCCCAATCTTACAACTCAGACTGTTCACAGTCCTACCTCAGACAACAAGTATCCTACCTCAGGCTCACAAGCAAGCCCTACCCCAGTCTTTAAAACATAGGCCTATCTCAGATTCTCTACAAGAATCTTACCTCAAATTTAAAGTCTTATACTCGGCCTTTATAAAACTAGCTTAGACTCATATTTCAGTGAGATCTTTCAATAAAGGTTTAAATATTTGTAGACTAACTTTGGAACAAAGATTCTGGAGTCTTCTTCTTTATTTGTTCCTTCAAACAACTTCTCTTCATCATAGTAACAGGAGATGATCTTCAGATTATGAATAGACTGCGCTGTGTGAATACTTGTAGAGAGCTTCTTCTTCATCAAGCCTTTTTAAATAATTAATCTGTAGATTATCAAGCTTGAAGGCAATGAAAATTGTTTCTCTCACTACTGACGGATACTATTTGCAACTTAGGGTTTCCAAATATTTTTCTAAAAGTACTTCAATAAATTCTACAAAAAGTCTCTAAATAATTCCCAAGAAGTATTTTTGAAAGTCATCCGCACTTTACTTTTATATTCCAGCAACTATAATAGCTAAATCCTATCTAGGTAAGCGTGCAATCTGCGTCAGCTTTAATGGCCGGCTTTAATGGTTAAATTTTCCCAAAATTGCATGTCAAACAAATATGGAGGTTTCCTTCTTTTAACGTGCAATCTGCATCGATTTGAATTTTATGTGACGTCAGCAAAATAGACGGGACGCTCTCTGACTTAGGATAATTTCTTAACTTCTGATACCAGCGTTGAGTGTTAGAAGCAACATGACGTAGTCAAATTCTAGATCACTAAATAAGCATTGAGAGATAGTACTCAACTTAGCACATACAACTAAGGCGTTGAGTGATTTCTTGTATCTCAATGAATTTATACTTAAGTCATCTTTTTTCCTTTCTACTAAAGCATTGAGTGAAGTCTTTCTGAAGAGGCGGCAAGTGATAGAATTTAACTCAGTGCATTCTTTTTGGGCGTTGAGTCAAGTCTTGTAACTCAGCACATTTGAACTTAAATAGTTTTATTGGAATGAAAATTAACTCTTTTACTGAACCGTTAAGCGAAATACTTCACTCAACGCATTTGAGCTTACCCTGAATTTCTGCTTTTTTATAGAAGTGTTGATAGAGTAACATTTAATCAACGCATTAGTCTTGAGTGTCGAGTGATATGAGATGTCTCGACACATTTATACTTAGTCAGATTCTTTGCTTCTCTTCTAAGGTGTTAAGTGAATAGCAAGGTATCAACGACTATAGACCTCGAGCGTCGAGTGATGTGAGGTGACTCAGCGCATTTGTACTTAGCAAATTTCTTCAATTCTTGACTGTGTTGGCTTATTCGTAACATGTTAGTCAATCAAAGGACAACCTATAGGAAATGCTAAATACATGTATGTGTATATTATTGACTTATAAGGTTTCTTCAAATCTAGGATATTATGGTCAAGGTTCCCAATACACCGGTTCTCTCCATCACTTGCCGCCTAGCACCGCCCGCAATTATGCATTCCGTAGGTTCCGTGATTTAGCATTCCACCTGTTCCTCCACCCGTCCAGATGCGTCGAGATACCGCGACTCCGCAATTTCGTGATTTTGCTCCTACGAATTACATTGTCATGTATCCGAAGCTACTGCTCCGCCGATCCTCGTAAGTTTTGCTCCACCGATCCACACTCTCAGCTGTCAGGATGGACCCTTCTACCCGGTCCACCACAAATCCGTCGCAGGAAGGCTCCATCAAGGCACTCATCCGCCCTTCTATCCACAAGACGGCGCCTCTCCCTTTCACTTGGGACTCCTCGACCCTGCCTCTTGCGGATCGCCCCGCCCTTACTCTAGATCTTCCGTCCTTTTCTAGTGTCAACCCATTTGGGAGGATTACCTAAACAAAACAGTATTTCGACCTCCACCAAACTCCGGAGCCAGATAAAGTCTCTACCATCGTCATGGGAATCTACGGCTCCGCCATTTATTGGGCCCAGTGTCTTCGGCAGTCCAATCCTACCATCTCTTGGTCGGAGATTAAACAAGAGATGATTCGCCGCTATGACAGCCGCTATTGTGGGCCCGCCATCGAATGGCTGTGTGGAGCCCGCCAAAATGGTGAACTGGATGATTACATCGACGAGTTTGTCGCCCTGGTCACCTATGTAGGGGTGTGCATAAAAAACTGAAACCAACTGAACCAAACCAAACCAATCAAGTCAAACTGATTTTCAGACCGAACCAATCGATTCGGTTTGGTTTCGGCTTAAGCGGGCTTAAAACCAACATCATTTTTGTTCAGTTCTCTTTGTTGGTTGGGTAAACCGAAAAAACCCAACCAAACTGAACCTAAGTTTTAGGAATAAAACTATTCGCAAAGATAATATATTATAATTATATTTGGATAAAGACATACAACCTTTTCATCCTAGGTGATAATGACAAACACTAAATATGTTATACTTATTATTTCCATTTTGAACGAATCTTTGACTTAATATTTTAATTGCACTAGTTAATATAAATGTTATTATATATGTTTATGGGTTTTACTTTAAATACCGATGAACTTGTTTTTTTGTAAATTAGATTTTATATAGAATCAGACTTCCACTCAACTAGTAGCCAACTATTCAAGAAAACACTAACAAAAACCAATATTTTTTTTGAATACAATATTTTAAGTTTACCGAAAAACCAAACTGATGTTAAAAAATCAAACCAAACGAAACTGAACTGATTAGTTTCAGTTTTGGTTGTGTAAAAACTGAGGCTATTCAGTTCGGTTTTGTTTTTACCTAAAATCGAACTAAACCACTTGCATACCGAGTTCCGGGCTTACTGCCAGATCATTACCTCAATTTCTTCATGCAGGGCCTCTTACCCCGCATCCTCTCTCGGCTCCACACAACCACCCCCGGAAGGTGTCCGATTCTCTCGACATGGCCTGCTTAGTAAAGGCCGATTTGTCTCCTCGACTACCTTCGCCTAGAGGCAAACCTCGATAGAGAGGGGGGGGGGCAACCATGACGGACCGTTAATCCAAAGATCTCGGCTCCGCGCAACCCTCAAATAGCTCAGCCTTGCTGACCCCCAGCGATTCTCCACCCGCGAGTTTGATGACCTCCATTGTAAGAGGTTATTCTTTCGCTGTCGTCAACATTATTCTCCTACCCATATTTGCACGGCCAAGGAGTTTCGTTCCATTATTGGCGATTTCGAATCAGGGATTTCTTTAGCGGATTTTGAGAATCTTGAAATCTATGAGGAGGATGTTGAAAGATAGGGGATAGACCTGATTTACTCTAGAGGGGGGGTGAATAGAGAAATTTAAACTTTTGGTTGTTTTAATTTAATATCAGAGAAAATAGGTGATACCAATAATAGTGTAGAAAGAAATAGAAACAGGGAGGCTACTCTATCACAGCACAGCAAAACAAAAGGAAAATGATCAACCAGACAACACAAGAATTTTATAGTGGTTCCTCAAACTGGGTACATCCGCTCTTCTACAACCCTGGTAAGAATCTATTATCAGGTTTTTGATCAAGATACTGACACCACAAGATCTATTTTCAGGGAGATCTCAGAACCCTTTAGGCTTTTGATCAGGTGCCCAAAAACCAATAATAAACTTTTGAAGGGAGTTAATAAACACTTTTTACAGGAGGTTGAGAGAGTTGATGATGTCTTCTCTTTTCTCTATACAACAGAGAAGACTTATGGATTATATTGTCAAGACTCCTTCTGAAATGTTGAGATGTTCAGAAAGCCTGGAGCCTTGCTGAGGGTGTAGGTCTTCAGCCTTTTCTTGAAAGATCCAGGAACATGCAGACTGATTCAAAGTTGTTGTCCTTGAAGATTCCTGGAGTAGAAGTAGAAGAAGACTCTTGATATATGTTTGTTGTTCTTTTTCAACTTTCAGTAAGATCAAGGTAAAACAGAATGTTTTCTGCACAGCGAAGAAGCAGATATTCTTCTATATGTCCAGTGTATCTTCTCTGTATTCTCAGTACTATCTAGTTGTCTGAAGAGAAAATCTCTTTTATATTCTGCTGTCAAAATTCTCCCTTGAAATTTGAAATCCAAGCATTAAATGCTGACAGATCTTGAGAATGAAACTGCTGGATAATTTGACTTAAATGAGTTTCCCCAGCTATCCTATTAAAATAAGCAAGTCATTAACCCAGATGAAGACCATAATTAATGCTGCCAATAACGGCAATATTCTAGAGAATATAAGCATTAATTACTCAGAGAATTACTGCTAAATAATATAATAAATAAGGACAGAAACAAGGAAAACTACTCATTCTGGATCGGGACTGAAATCGTCGACCTCTGAACAGAATTCATCGACTGGAGTTCCAAGATCGTCGAGCTGAGAATTCGTGTTCATTGACCTAAGCTCAGTGAACTGCCTTCTCGAAATAACTTGTCAATTCTACGCTCTAAGCTCATCGTGCTGATAATCTATCTGAAAGAAGAGATCGTCGACCTGAGCTCGAATATCGTCGAAATCAACTCAGAGAAAGAATTCTGAGTTCGTCGATCTGAGATCGACGATCGTTGAGCTATGTTTGAAGAATTTCGAACTGTTAATTTTGAACTCTGAATTCTTCTAAGTCTGAGTATACTTAAGTCCTCTGTTGGCTGGTCCATGAACGGTTAACTTTATGACTAGCCTAAACTCTAAGACTCATAGACTTGACCCTGGCTATACAATGTGGGTCAAACTCATCCTAATTAGTGAACCTAGCCCAAATAAAAACTAAGGATCCAACAATCTCCCCTTATTTGGGTGAGGTCACTAATACAAACAAAATAAAACAATCACAAAGTAGAATAAAATATATCTGGCAAAAAATAAAACATCCAATAGATATGTACAAAGGAGATTCTTGATTAACAAATAGAGTTCAGAACATAAAAACTAAACACAACAGTCATTTATTCTTCTTTGGCTTCTCTTTCTCAACTTTGTCAGATTTCTCAGAAGGCTGTTTGAAAATAATTTCTCTATTTGGCTTTGCAGCTTCTCTCTTTGACCTTATCATGTCTGATGCTCCAATTAAATTGCAAGAAGTGGCTCTTGGTACTACTTCTTCAGGAAGTAAACTCATATAATCATCTACATTGAAAAATTTATTAGCTTTATCATACCTCTTGATCTCATATTTTCTATAAGATGACATTGTGGAGTACTGTGATGGATCCTTTCCTTCTGCTTTAGCTTTGTTGATAAGTGATAGTCAAATCAGCTCTTGAAACCTAGAAATTTTTGCAGTTGTTTATTGTTCTTTATCTACAAATGGAATAGGAGGTGATTCTGGCCTTTTGGGATCGGAGTCCTTTGATTCATCAATAGATGCTTAAGTACTTTTCTTTTCTGTAGTAGTAGGGGGCTTGCTCTGAGAGGATTGCTGTTGTTGACTTGGCTTGAAGTTTCTCTGCTATATCTTGGTAACTGGTGCTGATCTGAGGGAAGCACTTCTAGAGGCCCCAGCTGATGGAGGAGGAGGAGGAGGGTCTTTCCTGAAGTGCTTAGGAGGATACCTATACCTTCTCCTCTTTATCCTTTCTTTTTGCTCATTCTTTGATGGCCACATCCACTGTGGCATCCCAAGATAAGGTGTAATCTTTTGCAGAATATAGTAGGGAGTGCCATGTGTAGGATTGGGCTTGGGAGCAGCTTTGGGAACAACTTTCCTTTTCTTAATAATCTTCTTCTTTGCTTTTGGATCATCAAAATCATCAGAATCATCTTCATCATTGTCTTCATAAGAAGATTCTGGAGGATTGTCATACATATCATCAATTTACTTCAAGGCTTACTTTGAGATTTTCTTCTCAACATGAGGTAACACTTGAGGTTCTATAACTTCTGGTAGAGCAACATTCTAAGTAACCATCTGATTATCATCTTCTTCTAAATCTGCAAACAAAAATTTATCCTTGTTTGGCATTGGGGACTCATCCCACATGCGAGGAGGAGGACTGCAAACCTCCTCAGCAACTGATATTTCATAATTTACAGTAACTACAAAACTTGCCTTTAGTTGTTTAACAACTTCAGGGCTTACTAGGGAAGTACAACAAATAATAGTCATAGACTGTACTTGAAAAACTTTTGGACGATAATATATATATGCATAAAAAGACTTCAATAAACAAAATAAATCCACTGTGGGATTGATAAAACAATCACCAACAGTAAAAATTACTAGCAGATCAAATTGCTCATCTGTACAAATCCTATCAAAATCAACTGTTATCTCAACTTCTGTAATCATATTTGCATCTGCATCTGGTAGCTCATCTAACTGCAAAACTACTACTGCTTCTGCTACTACTGGAGGAGAGGAGATTGGAGCTTCTTCGCTAGATATCTCCCCTTGCCTGGTTTCAAAGGGTCCTGAAGCCAGGCCCCTAGAAGATGGGACAGTGGGGGCAGCAAAAATGAGGGTAGATAGGGATGTAATAGATTCAACAAGAGGTTTAATGGCCTCTGCTATAAGAGTTTTGAGGAGGGGAGTGATGAGTTCCAATAGAGAGGTAATGGAGGGGAAATCCATTTGTATAAACTCAGAGGGTTTCTGAGTTGATACAGAAGGATGGAGGATGGATGATGATGGGAAAGAAATGATGTCAGGGATTGTTTCATCTTAAGGTGATGGTGTGTTGATGGGAGATGATAATAGAAGGTCAAAAGATGGAATGGATATGAGGTTATGGAGGGGGATGTCAATAAGATGATGGGGAAGTGGGGATTGAGGTGGTGTTGTATGCTATGGAGATTGAAATGGTGTTAGTTGATGTTCAAGAGATTTAACTGGTATGGGTTGATGTACTGGAGATTAAACTGGTGGTGTTGGAGTATGATCTTGAGATGTGGAGGCAGGTTGTTGGAGGGTTTATTAAGGAATTTGAACTTGTGGAGGTGTAGGTTGGTGTTGATGGGATGGAGGGGATGGAATTCTGATGGAGTGGACGTCTTCTAGGGGTGGGGGATTAGCTGTCACAGCTCTTGTATCTTTAGAAGGTCTAAAGAAGGAAGAAGCCTTTGATGGCTTTGAGATTGTCCTCTCCCACCTTCCAAACAAGGCACAAGTAAGCTATTTGGAAGCATTAATGAATATGGTATGTGAGACAAGGGATTCAGCTTTATTTTCTTGAAGAAAAATTCCCAAAATTCTTCCAAAACAAACCTCTTTCTTACTGTTCTTTTTCCTTATCAAATCAAACAAGATCTTAGCCCAATTGACTATTTTCTTATTTACAATAACACACATTACCAGAAACTGTTGCCTGATAATATAGTCATGGGCAGAATGCTTTCCTAGCAATACTTTACTCACTACATCAGCTAAAAATTTGTAGTCAGCAGACAAATTTTTCTTTAATAACTTATTAGGGTTCTCTTCAATATGACCCATTTTATTCAACATTTCATCATATTCAGAGCTATCAATCTCAACGCCTTCTTCACCAATTATCAAACAAAAAATATCAGTTAAAACTGTGGGGGTTATAGAAACCTAGTTACCAGATATTGTGCATGTGATGCGTGTAAATACGGCAAGCACACCGGTCGTACAAGTAATAAAGTTTGGGAATAAATCCCCGAGTGTCGGTCTCTTGAGGAATGCAGTTGGCGTGGAACGACGAACGATCCGAAATTATTGCTAATAGAGTTTGTAAAATGAAAGAAGAAACAAAAGGGGCTTTGTGATTTGTGTTCTTACAAACAAACAAATTAAAGCTAATAATGTGGGTCGCATTCACCGCTTCGCAAGGCGAGATGGGTGTATCGGCCGCTATGCCGTACTTCGGTAGGGCGAGTGGACGGTGAGCCAGTGGGTGAGGTGTTACGTGCGGAATGCAATCAAGTGGAATGGTGGGAGTGAGATGGGGCGAGGCGCATCACAACACAAATCCCGCAAACAAGTTTAAACAACTAAAATCAAATTACAAATAACTAAAAATTCGAAGTTCATAACAAGCTTGAGTCATTCATACACTACAAGGAAGGTAGAGGAAGAGTAAACCAAGAGGGTGAAGATCCACCGCGGTTGTTGGCCGGAGGTGCGGGTTGTCAATCCGCTTCCACGCGCAGTCCGAGGAGGCTTCCGGTACCGACGAGCTGTCACCTCGAGGGCCTTTGAGTCCATTCTCTAGGTCGTCTCCGTCATCTTCTTCTTCGGTAGAAAGCTCGGAGAAGAGGTCATTATTGGCCGGGAGGGTCACCGGAGGATGTGGAATGCTTAAGAATCGCCGGAAATCACCTCCCGATGGTAGGGATGAAGGTGGAGATGGATGGAGCGTCTGAAATGCGGAAGGGCGAAGTGGCGGCCAAGTTCGATCAAGGTCCCTTGACCTAATTCGTGGAGCAGGCCAATTTATAGGAGCTGGATTAAATAGCGCGCACGACCACAGGCGCACGACCAGTGGTCGTGCGCGAACAATGTCAGCGCCCGTGCGGCAACAACCTGTAGAACCTACACCAGGAAATTTAAGCATGCGCACGATCAGCAGCGCACGATCAGTGATTGTGCGCAGCAAGGGTGGTGATCGTGCGATATGGGACAGAAAAGTGGAAAAAGATGGCATGACTGCGCACGACCGACAGCGCACGAGCAGTGATCGTGCGCGGTATGGCTGGTGATCGTGCGATATGGCGGGACAGGACAATGAAATGAGAGCTCAGGCTGCGCACGACCGATGGTCATGCGCCAAAGAGGTCGATGGTCGTGCGTGGGTAAAAACGCACGACCATTGACACCTTTGCCAAAAATGGTGAAAGTCCTATGTCGGACTCCCACACGATCCCCGAACCTACAGGAAAACTACACGCGCTGTCGATCATGGCAGTCACAGAAAGAAATAAAAATGCATCACACGATGAGAATAAATACACGCACAGAAATAGGCCAAAAGAGTGCACACGATGTGGAATGTCGTAGCGAACCAAAAGGAGTGCTAATGGCCCTAAATGGTAGTTCAAATACATGCAAATGAGCCTAGATGAGTCCGGAATTCGGTATGAAATTGGGACTCATCACACCCCCAGAATAAACCATTTGCACGTCCCGGTCAAACAATCATCTCGTGAACTCTAAAATAGCTAGCTGACGAAGTAACTTCGATCTAAAGTAGAACGAGAAATCGAAGACTCAAGCGTATAGAAAATATAATAGAAGAAATTTCTAATTATACTAAGAAATTTATAACTTTCGACAAAAGTAAATAAATATTGTCACTACTACAAAATTGAATGCCGGAGAATCATTCGGTCATGCGTAGGAAGAAAATAGGCGGGTCGCTTGGCTAAACATTGCCAAAGATCGGGGCTCGTGATCACCTCCAAAGGAATCCACCAATGTCGGGGACCATATGCTTGCCCGTTCACACTCTCTCCACGGCACTAGTTTGACTCTAGCGTGAGTCCGTAGGACTTCGGGTAATGATGGGGCTTGGGTTACGGTGAGGTAAACAATGATAAAAAGAAAGGCTTAGCACCTAACCCAAATGAGCTCCCCTAAGAGAAGCCCTCGGCAAACCACCAAACGCGCGAGTGCACCACACCCCCAGACTTAACTTTTGCAACATGGGTGTGTGCACCGCCTACTCCAAATCAAAATCATTTTCAACAAGATTTTCAATCAAAATTTTTTTTCTTTTCACATTTCATTTTCACTTTTCAATTTCCCTTTTTTTTTCTTTCTTTTCTCTTCTTTTTCTTCTCTTTATTTTGAACAATTCAGCCGATTTACTTGTACGCACTTCCACTTTTTCACAATTAATACACCACATCACAACCCAAAATGAAAATATGAAGTACGAAAGCTCTAATTGGGTGTGCGACTAGGATAGGCTAAGTGGCTTTGGTGAAATAACGGTGGAGCTGAATCAAAAGGAAGGGTAGGCACAAAGGGGCTAGCGAGGGCGACGTTAGGAAGGGTACAAAGCTCAACCGGGCCAATATGATGGCCTACATCACTCTCACGCTAGACTAACCATGCACCAATGCTTTGAAAGTAGCTTGGGGCAAGTTCTTAGCCACAGAGAAAAATGATCCTTCCTCCCGACTCGAGCAATACGAAGCTAGAGACGCCTACACACATTCCTACGCTACCGACAGATTGCTCCGGATTCACAATTTTGAGTAGGGCAAACATCATTTACGAATGCAGAAAAAATATAAATTTGCAAGTATAAAGAAAAATTAAATCTATACAATTTCTACACCATGAGAGTACTCGATTAGGAGCACTGCATGAGTTTTGAACTACTCTAAATTAAAATCCTAAGTCAGCACCGCTGTTTTACAATTGACACAAAATGATAACATTGACTCGAGCGGTGTGCGTGGTCAAGTGCGCGCTTGTGTGGGTGGTAAGGTGTGTGCAGCAGGATTCTACAATAATGAAATATAAAATAAAACTACTGGCATGCTATCAGTGTGCTCGTGGAGTGCAGAAGCGGCTCTCCCCCCAGACTTGCATGAAAATAGGCAGAAATGAAAATAGTCATCTAAAATAAAAAGAGGCCTGAGGAGAAAGGGTACCTATGCTCCAAAGAAGGAGCATACCAGAAGGAGGAGGTTGCTGGATCGCACAAAAAATATACTGTACCTGCGAATTAGGTTGAACAAACAAAAAAAAGACAAATAACAAAAAAATAAAATAGGCAAGCGAAATAAAAAGCACAAAAAGAAGAAGGACCACAGAGGTCCAAGCTTGGGTTGTCTCCCGAATAGCCCTTTTGTTTACCGTCCTTAAGGTGGACCAAATACCTGTATTAGCAGTTTATAAATTGTTCTTGTAGTAAATAAAAAGAAAAGAGTTGCAGGAAAATAAGTAAGCACAAGCATAAGCGATAATCAAGAAAAGGGCGGAGCAATCAGCTAAACGTGGACTTGTGATAAATCTCTCCGGTGGGGCGCGAGGGAAAAGCAGAGTGCCTTTTTTGCATCGGGAGAAAGGACTTTCCCTTTACTCCGAATGTGCACCTCCCAATGCCTTAGGGCGGCATAACGCTCATCGCGTATACGCTTAGCCTTTTTCAGCTTCTCCACCGTAGGAGATTTCCAAATGTTGCGGTCCATGGGGAGTTCCAATTTTTCGGTTGGCGGCTTCATTTCCGGTACCAAAACGGCAACCGGATCAGCCCAAGCTACTGATCGCTTAGCAGAGTTTGAGACAATATTACAAAATTAACTGTCCAGGGATTTCTCCAGAATAAAACTAGTTTTGCTATGTTCAAAAATCGATGCGGCGGGAGACGGGAAGGTGGCCCTTGCATCAGTGCATTTGGCCTCTTCCTTTAACTCCTTCTCATTATTCTTGATCACCTCCTCGGAAGGTACTTCCCTCATCATCTCCTTCATCTGAGTATCACTCACCAAGGCAAATTCCAATCCAATCTGAATATCTACAGCACTATGAAAATTGTCGTTATGGAGAAGAGGGTCATGTGCAGGAGCGACATCCAAGGTTGAAGCAACAACCGGCCAAGTTACGCATCCTTTGGAGAAATCAAGAGATGCACCGCTAGCCTTCAGGAATGGAACCCCCAATATAGGAATCGAATTATTTTCCTTGGGTCCCAATACCTGGAAATCAGTGGTTATGCACTTCCCGTTAACCTCGATTTCAACTTCTTGCACACCCCCCTCTGTTTCAACCAAAATACCATTAGCTAAAACTAGCGACTTCCGGATTGCAGGATCAATATGCAGGTTCATCCTCACAACATCCTGCATGGCGAGGATATTGCTAGATGCTCCGGAATCGCACAAAGCGGTAGCTTCAACATTATTAATTTTACAATCCATAACGAGCTCATGAGTCTTATCTTTATTTTCTTCCCTAAGGCTTTTTCCTTGCTCATAGGGTTTTTTTTCGGTGTTGCTCGGTAGCGTGCCTTGGGTCCGCTCAGAGACCATTTGGGCCAGTTGGCCCAATTGTGCCTCTAGCTTACGCAGTGAGGCAGCCTGATTTGTCATGTTGGTCTGGGAGACCTCAACGAATTTTTCAAACATTTCCGCTAAAGAGTTTGTTTTTGTTACAGGGGGGCCTTGGGGGTAATTCGGTAGAGGCGGCCGCGGTTGGCTTCCAGAAGCGTACGCATCATTTTGATGCTGCCCCGGCTGCCATCGTTGGCCTGGCACATTTTGGTTCCAAGAGAAATTTGGGTGATTTCTCACCCCGGATTGTACGTGTTCCCATAAGGTGCTCACCTATTTTGGTTCGCAATATAATTTACTGATTCATCAAAGAAGGTAGTTTCAGCATGTACCTCGCCTGCTTGACATTCAAAGCTGTTGTGGTCGGAACCTCCACAACCCTGGCATGAGATTGCCATAACTGGGGCAGCAGCAGCGGCGGGCCTGGATGCTTCCATAGTAAAAACTCCGCTAGTTCCTCGTGGCATATTCCTCCCTGCAGTCCAATATGCGCTGTGGGTGGCAGTATCCTACAAAATTCTTAATGCATCATCGGGCGCAAGATTCATTATAGTCCCTCCAGAGGCGGCGTCAATCATAGCCCTATGTAGTGGTTCAATAGAAAAATTAAAGCTTTCGACGAGATTCCAAGTTTGGAATCCCTGGTTTGGACACTTCCTCAGCAACTCGTTGAAGCATTCCCAAACCTCAGCCAGGCTTTCTTGATTATTTTGCCGAAAGTTGGCAATTGCACGTCGCATGCTCACTATCCGGTCCACCGGTTGGAACTTAGCTAAAATTTTTGTTGTCAACGCCTCCTAGGTGGTGGCTGCTCCAGGCAGAAGAGAGCGAAGCCACGTCTTGGATTTGCCCCTGAGGGAAAAGGGGAAAAGGCGGAGCTTGACTGTATCGTCGGGGATTCCAGCATAGCGGAATGTGGCACAGATTTCGGAAAATTCAGCCAAGTGAAGATGGGCATCTTCAGTGGCCATTCCGGAGAACTGGGCGTTGTTCCGGATTATGTTCAGGATAGCAGGTTTGATCTCAAACTGCTGGTTGGTGATCGCCGGTCCGAAACCGGGGTAAATGCTCCCAACAGTCGGTGTGGTGTAGTCCCTCATGGTGCGGACCTGGGGCGGGTTTACTTCATTCTCATCACCATTCCGGTCACCATGAAGGATTCCTCCGACACGATTCCCGGCATCAATGTTCAGCTGGTCCCCCATTGGGACTAGATTGATGGCAGCGGAACGCCTTTGTGCACGAAGAGTTCGTTCGATCTCGGGGTCGTAAGCTGCAAGATCTCTAGCAGCGCATCCATGCATTCACTGCGGCAACAAAGCAGAGAAATAGCGGTCAAGAAAAACAACTAACTCTATAACAACATTTTCGTACGTCGTGGTCGTTCTATAGTTGCATTCCCCGGCAACGGCGCCAAAAACTTGATGTGTGTAAATACGGCAAGCGCACCAGTCGCACAAGTAATAAAGTTTGGGAATAAATCCCTGAGTGTCGGTCTCTTGAGGAATGCAGTTGGCGTGGAACGACGAACGATCCGAAATTATTGCTAATAGAGTTTGTAAAATGAAAGAAGAAACAAAAGGGGCTTTGTGATTTGTGTTCTTACAAACAAAGAAATTAAAGCTAACAATGCGGGTCGCATTCACCGCTTCGCAAGGCGAGATGGGTGTATCGGCCGCTATGACGTACTTCGGTAGGGCGAGTGGACGGTGAGCCAGTGGGTGAGGTGTTAAGTGCGGAATGCAATCAAGTGGAACGGTGGGAGTGAGATGGGGCGAGGCGCATCATAACACAAATCCCACAAACAAGTTTAAACAACTAAAATCCAATTACAAATAACTAGAAATTCGAAGTTCATAACAAGCTTGAGTCATTCATACACTTCAAGGAAGGTAGAGCAAGAGTAAACCAAGAGGGTGAAGATCCCTGAGTGTCAATCCGCTTCCACGCGCAGTCCGAGGAGGCTTCCGGTACCAACGAGCTGTCACCTCGAGGGGCTTTGAGTCCGTTCTCTAGGTCGTCTCCGTCATCTTCTTCTTCGATAAAAATCTCGGAGAAGAGGTCGTTAATGGCCGGGAGGGTCACCGGAGGATGTGGAATACTTTAGAATCGCCGGAAATCACCTCCCGATGGTAGGGATGAAGGTGGAGATGGATGGAGCATCTGAAATGCGGAAGGGCGAAGTGGCGGTCAAGTTCGATCAAGTTCCCTTGACCTAATTCGCGGAGCATGCCAATTTATAGAAGCAGGATTAAATAGTGCGCACGACCACAAGCGCACGACCAGTGGTCGTGCGCGAACAATGTCAGTGCCCATGCGGCAACAACCTGTAGAACCTGCACCAGTAAATTTAAGCATGCGCACGATCAGCAGCGCACGATCAGTGATCGTGCGCGGCAAGGGTGGTGATCGTGCGATATGGGACAGAAAAGTGGAAAAAGATGGCATGACTACGCACGACCGACAACGCACGAGCAGTGATCGTGCGCGGTATGGCTGGTGATCGTGTGATATGGCGGGACAGGACAATGAAATGAGAGCTCAGGCTGCGCACGACCGATGGTCGTGCGCCAAAGAGGTCGATGGTCGTGCGTTGGTAAAAACGCACGACCATTGACTCCTTTGCCAAAAATGGTGAAAGTCATATGCCAGACGCCCACACGATCCCCGAACCTACAGGAAAACTGCACGCGCTGTCGATCATGTCAGTCACAGAAAGAAATAAAAATGCATCACACGATGAGAATAAATACACGCACAGAAATAGGCCAAAAGAGTGCACACGACGTGGAATGTCGTAGCGAACCAAAAGGAGTGCTAATGGCGCTAAATGGTAGTGCAAATACATGCAAATGAGCCTAGATGAGTTCGGAATTCGGTATTAAATAGGGACTCATCAGCATGTCATCATGTCGGCATCTGGATTAGAGGAGGTGAACACCCATTCTCTGATTTCAGTAGCATCAATCGTTATCATGGTTGTCATGAAATTCTTCAACTATTGTTCCTCAAATAACTTTAGTATGTCCAAGAAAATCTTGTCAGACTGTTGAAAAAATTCAAAGTCTATATCAAATCCTGTGTAAAACTTCATTGCGGAAAGAGAGCTCGCCGGAATCACCATTGATCGCCTACAAAAGGAAACAGAATGATCAAGTGCAAGGGTAATAGAAAGCGCTGGATGGAGCTCGAAGAAAACCTAGTTATAAGATTTTCAGAATATGAAGCGTCAAACTCCATCCTGCGAAATAAATAAAATTCTTTGATCTGAGGTCGACGAAATATTTTATGGACAAAATAGTTCGTCAATCTCAGTCTGTAGAAGGGAAAACTTTTCGTCGTTCTCAGGTCGACGAAAATTTTCTGAAGCAGTATCTTAGTTCTCTAGTGAACGAATAAAAATTTACACAGAGAGTTCGTCGATCTCAGGTTGACGAATTTTCTCAAGAACTGTCCTCAGATCGTCGATCTCCCTTCGACGAACTGTGACAAATTCTTCGACCGCAGACAAAAATTAAATTAATGCATCTCCATTGATCATACCTATCTGATTCAGAAAGAACAGATGGTTCCTCTCATCCAAGGTTTTGGTGAAGATGTCTACTCTTTGTAATTCAGTGTAGATGTAGACAAGATTAATTTTATTTTTGTCCACATAATCTCTAATGAAATGATGCCTTATTTTAATATGCTCAGTTCTACTATGATGCACTGGATTCTGTGCAAGGGAAATTACACTTGTATTATCAAAAAGTAGAATTTAATTATTTATGTTGAAACCATAATCTAGGAGTTGGTTCTGAATCCACATTATCTGTGAACAACAACTGCCAGCTGCTATGTATTCAGCTTCTGCTGTTGATGTAGACACAGATGTCTGCTTTTTGCAAAACCAGGACACAAGTCTAGTATCAAGGAACTGGCATGTCCCTGAGATACTTTTTTTGTCCACTCTATATCCAACAAAGTAAGCATCTGAGTATCCAGTCAACTCAAACTCTTACTCACCTGGATACAAGAGTCATTAATTTGGGTAACTCATTATATATCTCAAAAAAAAATTTAGGAAAATAATGTGAGATTCTTTTGGTTCACCTGGAACCTAGCAAAAAGACAAGTAACAAACATAATGTTTGGCCTACTTGCTGTGAGATAAAATAGGGACCCAACAATGGCCCTATATTGTTTCTGATCAACAAGTTTCCCATGTTCATTAGAATCAATCACATCATTTGTAGCCATATGTGTTTTCTTAGATGAAGCATCAGCCATCCCAAACCTCTTTATCAGCTCCTTAGCATATTTGGATTGGGATATAAAGAAGTCATCAGGTAAATGTTTCACTTGGAGACCAAGGAAGTAGGAGAGTTCACCCATGCTACTCATTTCAAACTTAGAATACATAAGGTTTGAGAACCTTTTGTATAGTTTGGAATCAGTAAAACCAACTATAATGTTATCTACATATATTTGTTCTAACAATATTTTATCATGATTATGCTTAATAAATAAAGTCCTATCTACTATGCCTCTTGAAAAGTTATGCCCTAAGAGAAAGCTAGCTAAGGTTTCATACCAAGCTCTTGGAGCTTTCTTTAGACCATAGAGAGCTTTATGCAGTTTAAAAACATAAGATGGATGGGATGAAGAGATAAAACATGGTGGTTGTTCCACATAAACCTCATCTTTGAGTTCATCATTAAGGAATGCACTCTTAAAATCCATTTGGTATACTGTGAACTTCTTGTAGGCTGCATAAGCTTGAAATATCCTGATTGCTTCAATCCTTACAACAGGGGCAAAAGTATGGTCATAATCATTGCATTCCTCTTGTCTGTATTCTTGAGCCGTTAACCTTGCTTTGTTCCTGATGATAGTACCTTGAGCATCTAGGTTGTTTCTAAATACCCATTTAGTTCCAATGACTGGGTAGTCTTTGGGTCTTGGAACTAAATCCCAAACTCTACATCTCTCAAATCGGTTGAGTTCCTCTTGCATTGCAATGATCTAGTGTGGATCTTGCTCAGCATCTTTTATGGATTGTGGCTCAGTTTGTGATATGAAGCATGCAAGCATCATATCCTGGTGGAGTTGATGACTTGTCTGCTCACCCACTGATATTTCTCCAATCACTTGAGATACATGGTGATCTCTAAGTGTGACTAATTCAGTAGGAGGAGTTGGTTCAACAACAACTTGGGGAATTAATTCCTCTTGTGGAATTATAGCTGTTGTTAGCTCTTCACTATATTCAGTGACATAATCTTCACTTTCATCAATAGCATGTGGAGAAGGATGTGTAACAGCCTCATTTATGAGGGTCAATTCATCCAACTTCTCACACAGATGTGGTTCCTGCAAAGTCTCACTGGTAGAAGGCATCTTCACCTTGTAAAACATGTTAGATTCATCAAAAGAAATATGAATAGACTCTTCCATTTTGATAGATGATTTATTATATACCCTATAAGCCTTGCTTACTTGGAAATATCTAAGAAAAATTCATATTTCAATCTTGGCTTCAAACTTTCTAATGTATTTCTTGTTGTTATTATGAATGTAACAAACACAACCAAAGACTCTAAAATAATCTACTTTAGGTTTCTTCCCTTTGAGTAGTTCATAGGGGGCCTTGCCCTTAAGCTTATGAATCAAACTTCTATTTAGTATAGAGTTTGCTGTGCTCACAGCCTCTGCCCAAAAGAATAGGTGCAAGTGAGCATCTGCAAGTAATATGCCTTCAGTTTCATTGAGTGTTCTACTTTTTTCCTTTCAACTACCTCATTTTGTTGAGGAGTTCTAAGAGCAGTGAAACAGTGTCTGATACCTTCCTTCTCACAGAATTATTGAATGGGAAGAGACTCAAACTCAGTACCATGATCACTTCTGATCAATGCAACTGGAGTAGAGTACTCAATCCTTATGCTCTTAATAAAATCTATAAGAACCTTGAAGTTATCTGACTTGTTTCTCAAGAAGAACACCCAAGTGAACCTAGAGAAGTCATTAACTATCACTAAGGTATAAGACTTCCCTCCTATGCTTTGTATAACTATGGGTCCAAAAAGATCCATATGAAGCAAATACAGAAACCTAGTTGAATCACTCTTATTAAGTGACTTAAAACTATTTTTAGTTTGCTTACCTAATTGATAAGCCCTACAAAGGCTTTCCTTCTTGTAGGGGCAAGAAGGCAATCCTCTAACAAGGTTGTCCCTAAAGAGTTTAGTAATGTTTTTCAGATTAACATGACCTAATCTCCTATGCCAAAGTTCATTATTATTACTAGTTTGATTAAACAGACATATTTCAGTTTTAGTAAACCTAAAGTTAACTACATAGATATTACCTACTCTTGTACCAGTTAACACAACTTAGTTATCTACAGAAGTAATAATACAAGAAGTTTTGTTAAATGATATCTGAAACCTTTCATCACATAACTGACTTATGGATATAAGGTAGTGCTTCAGCCACTTACATAAGCTACCTTCCTGAAGGTGACTGCTCCAATTTTGACCTTTCCATATCCTTCAGTCTAGCCACAAATAGAGTCACCAAATATTACTTTGGGTCATAACTTTGACTTTTAGTTGATTAAGTTGTCCTTGCTGCCAGTCATATGCTTTGAACAACCACTATCCAAATACCACTGTTGCTCTGTGGTGGGATAGTCTTTCACCTGCAATGAAACAGATTAGCTATTCTTGACCCAGGTCACCTTGGGTCCTTGTTTATTTACATAGTTAAAACTGGAAATTTATGAGTATTCAGGTCGATTTTTATAACCAAGGGTGTTAAATCTTCTAGGTGGAATTATCCACTAGGTAAATGGATTAACATAATCTCTTGATTGATTAAATGGTCTGTTAGAAATAAAGATTCTATTATTATGAACTGGGGTCGATGAATTCTTCTAAGTTCGTCGATCTGAGGTCGACGAATGGGGATGAGTTCGTCGAACTCCACTCAGAGAATGAAAATATTCATTTTTTGGGCCCCAATATCATCGATCTCGGGTCGAAGAACCATACTGGTTTCGTCGATCGCAGTTAAGAGAATAATTATAATAAAGTTTACAATTGGAGTTTGTTGACTTGAGTTCGACGAACCGTATACATTTCGTCGATCTGAGTTTGATGAAATATGCTGAACATTGTTATAGTTAGGCTTTTTCTTATTCTTTCTCTTTTTCTTATTCTTCTGTTTTACTTCTGTTTGGTTAACATTATTATAATCTATCTTTTCCTTACCTTTTTAGAAACAAATTTTATTGGAGTTGTTAGTATATTTTTCTGAATCAATGGGGGTTGGCTTGATGAAGCACCTAAGCCCAGTTTGCCATTAAGTCTGGCATTCACTGTGCTTGTTATGTCCATCAACTTGATACTTCTCCCATATAGGGATTCTTCAAGTTGTCTAGCCTCAGTTAATTTATTTTTTAATGAGATGATCTATTCATTTGTTAAAGTTAATTCATCTTTTAATTTAATGTTTTCAGAAATGAAGTTATCTTGTTCTAGTAGTTTTTCTCTAAGTTATTTATTTTCTTTTTCAGAATTAATTAAATCAATACATAGAGATTTAAATTTTGTTCTAAAATTTTCTGAATTGAAATCAAAGGAAGACAGTACCTGATCTTCCTCAGATTAAGAGTCTTCACCCTTTGACTTGTCATCTTCTGCTTCTGAACAACTGCCTGATGCATTGATGGCCATAAAACACACTTCTTTTGCCTTTTCTTCCTCTTCATCTTCACTAGAGCTACAAGATGAAGATTCATCTTCAGTTTCACTCCAAGTTTCAGTCACAAAGCCTTTCCCCTTCCTTTTATGCTTGCTGGAGGAGGGCTTGCTGTAGTGCTGCTTCTTGGGTTCCTTTTCTCTTCTTCTCTCCTTCTTTTGGTTCTCTAGACACTCTTAGATGAAGTGTTTGGCTTCCTGCAACCAAAGAAAACAACTTCTTTAGTTGGTGTCTTATCATACCTTGGCTTGTCATCTTGTCTAGATGACTTTCTTCTGAAATCCCTCTTGCCCATATTGTTAAATCTCTTGGCTAAGAGTCTCAGAAATTTTTCACTGACTGTTGGAGCTCCTGATTATTCAAATGCTTTGAATGCAATGTTCTGCTCCTTTCTTGTTGATGAGGGAGTCTTCTGCTCAGCAGCTTTCTTCGTCTTTATCAGCTGTTCATAGGACTTGAGCTTTCCAAGTAGAGATTCAGTGGAAATCTCATTCAGACTTTTGGCATTCTTGATTGGCCAGATTCTGGTATCCCATGAGATGGGGAAGCACATGAGGATTTTATCATTGACCTCTATAAGAGTTATTTCCTTGTCCAGAGTCTTTAGCTCATTGATGATTGAGCTTAGTCTATTGTACATGTCACTCGACGACTCTGACTCATCTTTCTTAAAGTTTTCATATTGAGAGATAAGAATGGATCTCCTGTGCTTTCTCTCATCTGCAGATCCAGCCATCATATGGTTAAGAGAATCCCAAATGGCCTTGGCTGATGTGCACTCTTCCACTTTCTAGAAGATGTCATCAAGCATTGTCTGAGCCAAAATATTCATGGCCCTGGCATCATCTATTTTGGCATTATTTTGAGCATTTGTCCACTCAGGTGGTGGAACAACATGATTGTTGGAACTTACAGTAGTTGTAGCCACTGGAGTTGGTGGTCCTGTCAAAATAGAATTAAAAATATCCTCATCAATAGAGTTCATGTATAACTTAATTCTTGCCTTCTAGATATCAAACTTATTCAGATTGCAAACTAGAGGTCTGATGCTTGCATAATCTTTGTTCTATGCCATGATATAGAATAAACAGAAAAACTCGGGAAAAGAAATCAGATCTTACAAGGACCTTTTGGTTCAAGTGTTAGCTTCTACAACCAAATGAACACCCCACTGATACCATTGTAAAGATAAGGGATAAACCTGATTTATTCTATAGGGGGTGAATAGAGTAATTTAAACTTTTATCTGTTTTAATTTTATATCAGAGAAAATAGGTGATACCAAAAATAGAATAGAAAGAAATAGAAATAGGGAAGCCACTCTATCACAACACAGCAAAACAAAAGGAAAATGATCAACCAGACAACACAAGAATTTTATAGTGGTTCCCCAAACTGGGTACATCCACTCTTCCACCACCCTTGTAGGAATCCACTATAAGGTTTTTGATCAAGTGACTGGCATCACAAGATCAATTTCAAGGGAGATCTCACAACCCTTTAGGCTTTTGACCAGGTTCCCAAAAATCAACAATAAACTTTTGAAGGGAGTTAATAAACCTTTTTTACAGAAGGTTGGGAGAGTTGATAATGTCTTCTCTTTTCTCTATACAATAGAGAAGTCTTGTGGATTCTGTTTTCAAGACTCCTTCGAAAATGTTGAGATGTTCAGAAAGCCTTGAGCCTTGCTCAGGGTGTAGGTCGTCAGCATTGTCTTGAAAGAACCAGGAACTTGCAGACTGATTCAAAGTTATTGTCCTTGAAGATTTTCTGGAGTAGAAGTAGAAGAAGACTCTTAATATATGATTGTTGTTCTTATTTAGCTTTCAGTAAGATCAAGGTAAAACAGAATGTTTTCTGCATAGAGAAGAAGCAGTTATTCTTCTGTATGTCCAGTGTATCTTCTTTGTATTCTCAATACTGTCTAGCCCTATGAAGAGAAAATCTCTTTTATATTCTGCTGTCAAAATTCCCCCTTTAAATTTGAAATCCAGGCATTAAATGCAGGCTGATCTGGAGAATGAAATGGCTGGAATATTTGACTTAAATGAGTTTCCCCAACTGTCCAATTAAAATAAGAGGGTAATTAACCCTGATGAAGACCATAATTAATGCTGCCAATAACGGTTATATTCTAGAGAATATAAGTATTAATTACTCAGAGAATTACTGCTAAATAATATAATAAATAAGGACAGAAACAAGGAAAACTTCTAATTCTGGCTCGGGAAAGAAATCGTCGACCTCTGAACAGAATTCGTTGACTGAAGTTCCTAAATCATCGAGCTAAGAATTCCTGTTCGTCAACCTGAGCTCAGCGAACTGCCTTCTTGAAAAAACATTCCAATTTTGCACTCTAAGTTCATCGAGCTGAGAATCTGTCTGAATGAAGAGATCGCCGACCTGAGCTCAATATCTTCAAGCTCAACTCAAAGAAAGATTTCTGAGTTCGTCGATCTTAGATCGAAGATCGTCGAGCTGAGTTCGAAGAATTTCGAACTGATAATTTTGAACTCTGAATTCTTCTAAGTCTGAGTCTACTGAAGTTCTCTGCTGGCTGGTCCATGAAGGTTGAACCTAATGACTAGCCTGAACTCTAGGATTCATAAACTTGACCCTTGCTATACCATGTGGGTCAAACTCATCCTAATTAGTGAACTTTGCCTAAATACAAACTAGGGATCCAAAAGATGCCATCGAGGACTCCACCGACGCTTCCCTACATCTCTTGGAGCTCCCTTATTTTTCCATGGCGACATTTCTGGGCCCCAAACCATGAAGCTTGCATGCAGTCTCTGCGGTCGCCACGTTGTCATCATGGTGTACAGTGAGGCGAGCCATAATTTCCTCTCAACTCATATGGCCCAATAGCTCTGCCTTCCGATGGAACCGTCCTCGTAGTTCACTGCCAGTTTGAGTGATAGTCGCCGTCACTCGATCCAGGGCCGTTGTCTATTAGTGTTGCTTTTAATGGGCCCTTACTCAGTGACGACAGACTTCTATGCCTTTAGCCATGGCGGGATCGACACCATTTTGGGAGTTGCATGGCTCCGCATGCTGGGCAACATGTGTCACAACCCTCATTTTCTCCGAGGAAAATGAATTATCAGAGTAGGAGAAAACACGCGTAATGATGCCACGTCGAGTAGGGGATAACTGCCGACGCTCAAGCAAACCACTATCAACTATACTTTATGAAAATTTATGAGTTCAATGATTATAAAATCACTTATTTTTTTAAAGGTCGTATCCCTCGGCGCGGTGGATCATCTAGTCCACAGTTTAAAAACTATACTTATATGCTGCGGAAAATACTTCATTAGGGTTTGACATTCTAAAAGAGTGCATAAGTGCCCCTAGAGGACAACTTATACCATGCAAGACCCTACATTTAATTTATACCATATATAAGAAAATGATTCTTTTTACGTTGTTTGAAAATAGTGTTTGAGTTTTATAAAACATGCTGATCATGTGATATACTTATAATAGTATTTTTAGGTTTAAAAGTAACTAGCAACCTAGCATAAATCATCCCCAGAGCAAGTAGACAATCTCCAAAAAAAAGGTAGCAGCAAAAGATAACATATCTAGTATCAAGGTAAAACTAACAGTGGGCGCCAACAAACTGACACGAACTCACTTGCAAGTATGTATGTTGTTAGAAAAACAACACCAAAACTATCTCGCAAAAACAAGGAACAGATCTCTATAGCACCAGAGACCACCAGCAACTGCGTAGCACCACTAGCCGTCAGAGTGGCTACTATCCAAAACCTGAGGCATTCAAAGAAGAAAGAATACCTCAGCAAGCAAAAAAAGAAAACTGCACGAAAGTGTCAATCAGAAGATAAGTAAAAGAAGAAGACAAAGGAGTAACAGTCACAACTGCCCAAGGCAAGGAAAAAAGGAAGTGCACTAAGTGTGAGGACACAACAGTAACTCTGCCCAAATGCCGCAGAGTCTACAAGGCTTCCATGAGCCCAAATGCTGCAATCTACCAAGGAAGAAACGTCTAACACCATAAGCTGTGAGAGATGTTAGTAGCAAAATAAACAATGCGGATCCGGGATGGAGGCAAACTCAGTCCCCCATCCACCATTTCCAAGAAAACAAAGCTCAAGGGTCTACATGTGAAAGCACTAGGGACCTCCCACTCCCTTGCCTAGCCCGTACCTGGAGCAAGATAAAAGAAAAGGGTGGCTACGACTAAATTACACAACACCACCCCCCATAAGTGCTTCAAACCACCACTGCTAACCACGACCCACAATTCGGCCTTTGGGAAAGAAAACATAGCCGATAAGGAACATCAAAATCAAGGAATTAACTCGGGAGCAAAAATCAAGGTAAGGGAATAGCGTTGTGATGACTCAACACGGCTTGGCATTGAGTGAGCCCAACTCACTAAACGCTTAACCAGACCTTGGCGTTGAGTGAGTTAGCCTCACACAGCACCAGAAATAACCTTGGCGTTGACTAAGGTTCACTCACTAAACGCCCTCCGCAAGAACAGCTCTGGCTTTCAGTGAGCTAACCTCACTAAACGCCAAAATAGCTATGGAGTTGAGTGAGGTTCACTCACTCAATGCCTCCCGCAAGAAAACTCTGGCGATTAGTGAGCTAACCTTACTCAATGCCAAAATAGCTATGGCATAGAGTAAGGTTCACTCACTCAACGCCCTGGCACTTTACCGCAAAGAGAGACTGCTGCATTGAGTGACTCCACCTCACTCAACGCCAAAGCAGCAATGGCGTTGAGTGAGGTTCACTCACTCAACGCCCTGGCACTTAGCTGCAAAGAAGGGCTGTGGCGTTGAGTGAGTCTACCTCACTCAACGCCACAACAGCAATGGCGTTGAGTGAGGTTCACTCACTCAATGCCAAAGGACTTGGACGCAAATAGGTCTACGGCATTGAGTGAGTTCACCTCACTCAACGCCAAAACCGAAACAACATTGAGTGAGGTCTACTAACTCAACGCCAAAGTACTTAGCCTCAGAAAAGACTGCGGCATTGAGTGAGCCCACCTCACTCAATGCCAAAGTACTTGGCCTCACAGAAAGCCATGACGTTGAGTGAGTTCACCTCACTCAACACCAAAATGTAAATGGCATTGAGTGAGGTCGACTCACTCAATGCCAAAGTAATTAGCCGCTAGTAGGGGCTGCGACGTTGAGTGAGTCCACCTCACTCAACGCCCTAGTACTTAGCCGAAAAAAAGAAACAGGCCAAACTATGGCTTTGAGTGTGTGCACCACACTCAATGCCAAACACGGGCGGCTTTTTGCTTTGAGTGTGTGCACCACACTCAACGCCAAAACCCGAGACCTTGCCAAGTCTTGTTCTAACATGAGCACTACCACAGAAATATCCCTCTCTCTCCCTTGGCTTCCCCCGCAATAGCACCAAACCAGACATAACAATATGGAGCCTAAATGGCAGAAACAACCAGCGGGTTGAGAAAAACAGCACACGGGGGGGGGGGGGGGGGGGGGGGGCTCATAAAGGGAAACCATTGTACAGAATTTTAGAAAAGCAAAAGAGAAAACTTGGCTTCTATCCAATGGCTAACCGGGTAGTTAAGAGGGGTAAGTTCAAAACAGTAAGTGCAAGAACCACTTGTCTCGGTTTTTCAGCGTAGCTTCACTCGAGCCCTTCCTTTCTCTCGGCACAAGCAGCAGCATCACCTAGCCAGCACATCCCGAGCTTAAATGGCGGAAAGAGCAAAAACTGAAAATCAAAATCTCCTAAAAACTCAATGAAAATCATCTCTTACTGTAGAAATGAAGATCTAAGAGAGAGCAATCCAAATCCGCTTTTGAAATCAAAATTCGTCCACAAACGCTCCCGGAATCGCCGTCCGAAGGGGTAGCAGGTCCGGCGGTTTTCCTCTGTTTTCCGAAAACAGGAGTTTGCGACGATTTTCGGGAAGAAGAAGAATGTGCCCGCTAATTTGGCTTAAGGGTTTTAAATAAATCTAAACACGCCTATACAGCGTTAACCGCCTCCTAAGCCGCCGGTTCACTCTCAAAGCTTTTGACCGAAAAGAATCATTTAAATAGCATAAAATATTACTTATTTACATTTATTATTAGCACACCCAAAAATGACGCGAAAACCGAACTGCCTCGGAATTCGACGAAACTCGCACTGTAGCTAAATACCCCTGTTACGATCGCAACGGCGAAGTCTAAATTAACTTTCGACGAACAGAACTCGAGTTATACCCACCCGAAGCCAAAACACAAGCATCCCCCGAGTGGCCACACCGGTCACCCAAAATGACTCGGCTAGCTAGGGAGATCTTGCCAATAGGCTACAAAATAGGCCACTCAGTTCTAAAGAGTTAATACCACACTCCAAAGATGACACAAGCCAAGAAAATGCGCCGACGTAATGCCAAAATAGAATTAAACAATCGCAGAAAAATCGGGGGCGTTACAGTCACTCCCCCTAAAAGAAAGTTTCGTCCCGAAACTTTACGCACTGCACTTCTACTATAGAAGGAAAAGTAACAAGCCAAACATTACAAGAAGGAAACATACCAATCCAATCAGGGAAACAGCTGAGGGTGAGCCTCCCTCATAGCCGGCTCTAACTCCCAAGTCGCGCTTTCCAAATCTTGATTCTTCCATAGAACCTTGAACATCGGAATGGACTTCCTTCGCAGAACCCGATCTTTAGTATCCAAAATGCGGACCGGAACTTCAACAAAAGAGAGATTAGGCTCCAACTGGGGCACAACATCCAAGACTTGCCCACTACTGCGCACACACTTCCACAATTGGCTTACATAAAATACATTATGAACACCTGTGAAGTTTGCTGGCAAATCCAACCTATAAGCTGACATGCCAATCTGCTTAACAATCATAAATGGGCCCACATACCTCGGGTCCAATTTCCAGTTCTTAGCTAACCTCTTAACACCAACCATCGGGGAAACCTTAAGAAACACAAGGTCCCCTACAAAAAATCCAAGTCAGACATACGCCGATTGACGTTCTTCTCGTATCTCTCCTGAGCTATACGAAGCTTTTCTCGAATAAGCTTCACCGCGACATCCACCTCCTCGAGCGCATCAGGGCCCAACAAGGGTCTCTCACCAGCCTCAGCCCAAAACAAGGGAGTTCTGTAGCTCCTCCCATACAAAGCTTCGAACGGAGCCATTTGAAAACTTTCATGATAACTGTTGTTGTATGCAAACTCCATAAGTCGCAACCGCTCATCCCACGCTCCACCGTGGTCTAGAATATAGCATCTGATCATATCCTCAACTATCTTGTTCACCCGCTCTGTCTGCCCATTGGTCTGTGGGTGGTAAGCACTAGAATACCTCAGATCTGTACACAAACCCTCCTGCAAACTCTACCAAAAACGAGAAGTAAACCGGGAGTCTCGATCAGAAATGATGCTAACAGGCACACCATGTAATATGATGACCTCATTCAAGTACAACTCTGCTATCTTCTTCATCGGATAGTCAATCTTATATGGCACGAAGTGAGCACACTTCTTCAGTCTATCCACTATGACCCAAAAAGAATCAAATCCCCTTGGATATTTCGGTAAGCCCATGATGAAGTCCACAGAAATACTTTCCCACTTCCAAGTCGGGATCTATAACAGAGTAAACTTGCCACCCGGCCTTCCGTGATCGGCCTTCACACGCTTGCAAGTGTGGCACTCAGCAACAAATCGGGCTATATCACTCTTCATCCCATACCACCAGGCAATTTGCTTCAAATCACGATACATCTTTGTAGTTCCTGGATGATAGGCAACACTGGATCCATGAGCCTCTCTGCATATCATACCCCTGATGTCCCCAACAGCGGGGATGCAAAATCTACCGCGGTACTTCAAAGTACCCGAATCATCGATATAAATATACGACAACTCCCCTCTCTCAGTCCTAGAGTATAAGTGCAGAAGGTCCGGATCATCCTTCTGGTGCAGTCTAGTAAGAGTAATCCAAGACGGCTCTGCCACTGCCAAACTACTCTGCATGTCATAGCATCCCACTGAGATATCCATAAGGAGGAACTCTTCCACTAAATAGTTGGCGGAGAGATTAAAGATCTTCCCCATCTTTCGACTCAGGGCGTCGGCCATCACATTAGCCTTTCCTGGATGATACTGGATCTCTACATCATAATCGACCACAAACTCTAGCCACCGACACTGGCGCAGATTCAACTCCTTCTACGTGTACACATACTTCAGGCTCTTGTGATCAGTGAAGATCTTGCACTGAGCCCCATAAAGTAGATGCCACCACAGCTTCAACGCATAAATCACCGCTGCAAACTCAAGGTCATGCGTAGGGTAATTTCTCTCATGAGTATTTAATTGCCTTAACCCATACGCAATCACTTTTCCAACCTGCATCAACACACAACCCAGACCAACATATGAAGCATCCACGTACACATCATACTCCACAGCCTCAGTAGGTAAGGTCAGAACGGGAGCAGTGCACAATCTGTTCTTTAGCTCCAGGAAGGCTTCTTCGCACTTCTCGCTCCAAACAAAGGCCGCATTCTTCTGAGTCAACCTAGTCAAAGGTGCAGCTAGGGTAAAGAAACCCTCCATGAACCTCCTGTAGTAGCCGGCCAACCCTAGAAAGCTCTTGATCTCCGTGGACGTGCCCGGCCTACTCCAATCCATCACTGCTGTGATCTTTTCTGGGTCGACCGAGATCCCATCCTTGTTCACCACGTGGCCCAAAAACGAGCCTTGAGGCAACCAAAATTCGCACTTGCTCAACTTGGCGAATAACTTGTGATTCCTCAACTCCGATAGAACCAAGCGCAGATGATGCTCATACTCCTCAACGGTGCGGGAATAGACCAGCACGTCATCGATGAAAACCACAACGAACTTGTCTAGGAAATCCTTGAACACCTGGTTCATCATATCCATGAAAGTTGATGCTGCGTTGGTCAGACCAAACGACATCACCAAGAACTCAAAATGTCCATGCCTCGATCTAAACGTAGTCCGTGGAATATCTGCCTCACGGATCCTGAGCGGATGACAGCCAGAATGAAGATCGATCTTTTAGAACACTGTGCTACCGCGCAACTAATCAAATAAGTCATCAATCCTCGCCAGAGGGTACCTGTTCTTAATAGTGACTTTGTTCAACTCCCTGTAGTCGATGCAAAGCCACATCGACCCATCTTTCTTCTTCACAAACAGAACAAGAGCACCCCAAGGCGACAAACTCTGCCTTATAAACCCTTTTGCAAATAGCTCATCGAACTGGACACGCAACTCCTCTAACTCACGGGGGGCCATCCGGTACGACTCCTTAGCAATAGGACGCGTACCCGGTTCCAAATCAATCACAAACTCAATACCCTGATCGGGATGAAGACCAGGAAGATCATCAGGAAAAACATCAGCGAAATCACGAACAACAGGAATCTCCTCCAAGCGTGGTATGCTAACAGCGGTTCCAACTACCGAGACTAAATAAGCAAAACAATCAGAACGAAACAGCTTCTGAGCACATACCGTAGAGATGACAGGAGAATCCTGGCACGGATCAGCATACACGCTTCCGGGCTGACCGTTGTCCTTTATGAAATCCAAGCGCTTCCCTTTGCATTGAATAACTGCATCATACTTAGACAACCAGTCCATGCCCAGAATAACATCGAAGTCCTCCAGATCAATCATCTTCAAGTCTGCCTTCACAAGAAAGTCTCCCAACAAAACAGGGCTATCTAGAATGCCCAAATCTGATAACACAGATTCACAAGAGGGGAACTTGACACGGAAGGTATCCCGAACTCGATCTAGAGTCAACCAATGTCACTCCACAAAGGCTCTAGCCACAAATGAGTGGGTAGCGCCTGAGTCAAACAGAACACGCGCCCAGTGGTTCTTCACCTTAAATTTCCCTATAGGAGTATATACAACTAAGGAACTACCAAAACAAAACTACAAACATTCTAGTAAAAACAAAAATAAAACCTTCAGGCTGGTAAAATAACTAACCTAAGATGACCTGAGTCGATGCTTGAGCCTCCTCGGAAGAGATCATGTTCATCTTTCCCTTGCCCTTGTCCACACGCTGAGGTGGAGGTAGTGCCTGAAGTGGAACTGCATGAAGAGCAGGCTGGACTTGAGGACACCTAGACTTGATGTGACCCTTCTGCCCATAATGATAGCATACTTTATCCTTGGACCAGCAGTGGGCAGCATCAGGCCCGGGTCACTTGCAAACAGAACAGGAAACATCCCTCCTAGGAGCACCCTTAATAGCATGAATGTGCTCCTTCTTCTGAGCTGCTGCCTTCTTGAAACACCTCTCGACAGGGTGGCCCGACCAACCATAGAAGCTACACACCACCTTGCTCTTCTTTCTTGAAGGAGCACCGAGTACCTGGGGTTTCTTCTCCTCGACGGACTTCCTCTTATCCTTCCTCATTTGCTGCCCCCTGCTCTTTGCGGTCTCGATAGCCTCCACCTTCAAAGCAGCCTCCACTACCCCCGCATAAGTCTCTGATACATAAGCACTGGTCAACTGCTGCACCTCGCTCCTCAAGCAACCAAGAAACTGCTTGACTCGATCAGCCTCAACACTCACATACCCAGGAGCAAACCGGCTCAACTTGCTAAACTCTATCTCATACTCACCGACCGTGAGTTACCTTTGCTTCAGGTGGAGGAAGTTATTCATAAGACAGTCACGCTCGATCGAAGGCAAGAACTTCCTTAGCAACTTTTCCTTGAACACTTCCCAAGAGCAACCAGCTACCAAGATCTCCTTTTCTCTAAGCCACCAACTCTTAGCCAAACCCTTGAGCTGATAGGCGGCTATAATCACTCTCTGATCATCTGAAATAACGGAGTACGAGAGCATCTCCTCCATGGAGATTAGCCAATCGTCTATGACCAAGAAATCTTCCTTCCCATCATAAGTAGGAGGGCTATGTCTCTGAAACTGTGAGATAAATGTCATCTCCGCTTGCACCACCACTAGAGGTCTCAGGGGTGTAGGAGGAGGAGGAACAATAATCCCCCCTGCAAGGCCTTGCACTCCCTGAGTCTGTCTTGCCACAACTGCCACCAAAGACTTGATCTGGGCTCGTACCTCCACCATTTGCCTGCTCAAGCAATCGCTACTCTGTCGTAGGCTCTCGATCACCGCATCATTCTGCGCTCAAGATGACTCACCCTCAGACAGGGGAGTCGATCTAGTCGAAGGACATCTCGCCATCCTTAAATCATAATAATGTTAGTCAGATCCTAGTACAACAACTACAACTATCTACAAGTACAGACAATACATACATAAATATGAACTTAAAGTTGCTAAACTTGCTATGGGAGTTTATTTTTTTACAAAAATTGATGTTATGCCTTAACCTATGATGGTTAACCACCACCATACTAACTCTTGTGCCCAGGTCAGGAATGCATGACTTTATATTATTTTTGACTCGGAAACTTATGTGTGTACATATGTCATCCTTCTAGTCTTAAGCTTGGCACATTGTGCTTATGCAATGTTATGTTATGCATGTTTGTGCTATGCATTCTAAAAGGCCCTAATGCATGTTATGAGCGGCATACACATGAAAATGTTATGCATCCCATACTACATAACATCCTCATGCAACAAAAAATAAAACAAGCTAGTCGCAGCCATGTGGTAAGGTTATGCATCCCATACTACATAACCCTCACATGTTGCCCCTATGGTGGATCCATATACGAACACATATTATACATCCCATACTACATAATATGCCCCGTATACTTCATGTTATGCTATGAGTGTTGTATTCGTGCTTTTGCAAAAACGTGTTGATGACATATCGGTGTGTGAATGACATGATGCTGATCTACTAATGCAATCAAAAGGGAAGGTTGCCCGACTAGCTTGTCAAGCAACTTCCCTCTGATACAAACTGTCACAACCCACATTTTCTCTGAGGAAAACGAATTATCAGAGTAGGAGAAAACACGCGTCATGATGCCACGTCAAGCAGGGGATAACTGATGACGCTCAGACAAACCACTATCAAATATACTTTATGAAAATTTATGAGTTAAATGATTATAAAATCAGTTATATTTTTAAAGGCCGTATCCCTCGGCGCGGTGGATCATCTCTTCCACAGTTTTAAAATTATACCAATACGCTGCGGAAAATACTTCATTCAGGTTTGACATTCTAAAAGAGTGCATAAGTGCCACTAGAGGACAACTTATACCATGCAAGACCCTACATTTAATTTATACCATATATAAGAAAATGATTCTGTTTACGTTGTTTTAAAATAGTGTTTGAGTTTTATAAAACATGCTAATCATGTGATATACTTATAATAGTATTTTTTAGGTTTAAAGAAACTAGCAACCTAGCATAAAGCATTCCCAGAGCAAGTAGACAATCTCAAAAAAAGGTAGCAGCAAAAGATAACATATCTAGTATCAAGGTAAAACTACCAGTGGGCGCCAACAAACTGACACGAACCCACATGCAAGTATGTATGTCTGTAAGAAAAACAACACCAAAACTATCTCGCAAAAACAAGGAACTGATCTCTATAACACCAGAGACCACCAGCAACTGCACAACACCACTAGCCGTCAGAGCGGATACTATCAAGAACCTGAGGCATTCAAAGAAGAAAGAATACCTCAGCAAACAAAACAAGAAAACTACACAAAAGTGTCAATCAAAAGATAAGTAAAAGAGGAAGACAAAGCAGTCACAGTCACAACTGCCCAAGGCAACGCAAAAAGGAAGTGCACTATGTGCGAGGACACAACAGTAACTCTGTCCAAATGCCGCAGAGTCTACAAGGCTACCTTAAGCCCAAATGCTGCAATCTACCAAGGAAGAAACGTCTAACACCGTAAGCTGTGAAAGATGGTAGTAGAAAAATAAACAATGCGGATCCGGGATGGAGGCAAACTAAGTCCCCCATCCACCATTTCTAAGCAAACAAAGCTCAAGGGTCTACATGTGAAAGAACTAGGGACCTCCCACCCCCTTGCCCAGCCCGTACCTGGAGCAAGATAAAAGAAAACGGTGGCCACGGCTAAATTACACAACACCACCCCCCATAAGAGCTTCAAACCACCACTACTAACCACGACCCATGATTCGGCCTTTGGTAAAGAAAACATAGCTGACAAGGAACATCAAAATCAAGGAATTCACTCGGCGAAAATCAAGGTAAGGGAACAACGTTGAGATGACTCAACAGGGCTTGGCATTGAGTGAGCCCCACTCACTGAACGCCTAACTAGACCTTGGCGTTGAGTGAGTTAGCCTCACTCAGCGCAAGAAGCAACCATGGCATTGAGTGAGGTTCACTCACTCAACGCCCTCTGCAAGAACAGCTCTAGCATTGAGTGAGCTAACCTCACTCAACGCCAAAACAGTTATGGCATTGAGTGAAATTCACTCACTCAACGCCTCCCACAAGAAAACTCTGGCATTGAGTTAGCTAACCTCACTCAATGCCAAAACAGTTATGGCGTTGAGTGAGGTTCACTCACTCAACGCCTTGGCACTTTACTGCAAACAGAGACTGCGGCGTTGAGTGAGTCCACCTCACTCAACGCCAAAGCAGCAATGGAGTTGAGTGAGGTTCACTCACTCAACGCCCTGGCACTTAGATGCAAAGAATGGTTGTGGCGTTGAGTGAGTCTACCTCACTCAATGCCAAAACAGCAATGGCGTTGAGTGAGGTTCACTCACTCAATGCCAAAGGACTTGGCCGCAAACAGGTCTACAGCGTTGAGTGAGTTCACCTCACTCAATGCCAAAACTGAAATGGCGTTGAGTGAGGTCGACTCACTCAACGCCAAAGTACTTAGCCTCAGAAAAGGCAACGGCGTTGAGTGAGCCCACCTCACTCAAAGCCAAAGTACTTGGCCTCTCAGAAAGCCACGGCGTTGAGTGAGTTCACCTCACTCAACGCCAAAACGGAAATGGCGTTGAGTTAGGTCAACTCACTCAACACCAAAGTACTTTGTCGCTAGCAGGGGCTACGACGTTGAGTGAGTCCACCTCACTCAACGCCCTATTTCTTAGCCGAAAAAAAAAGAAACAGGCTGAACTATGGCTTTGAGTGTGTGCACCACACTCAACGCCAAACTCAGGCGGCTTTTTGCTTTGAGTGTGTGCACCACACTCAACGCCAAAACCCGAGAGCTTACCAAGTCTGGTTCTAACCAGAGCACTACCAAGGAAATCTCCCTCTCTCTCCCTTGGCTTCACCCGCAATAGAACCAAACCAGACACAATAATATGGAGTCTAAATGGCAGAAACTACAAGCGGGTTGAGCAAAAACAGTACAAGGGGGCTCATAAAGGGAAACCAATGTAGAGAATTTTAGCAAAGCAAAAGAGAAAACTTGGCTTCATCCTAGGGCTAACCGGGTAGTTAAGAGGGGGAAGATCAAAACAGCAAGTGCAAGAACCACTTGCCTCGGTTTTTCAGCGAAGCTTCACTCGAGCCCTTCCTCTCCCTCGGCACCAGCAGCATCAACACCTAGCCAGCACATCCCGAGCTTAAATGGCGGAAAGAGCAAAAATCGAAAATCCAAATCTCCTAAAAACTCCACGAAAATCAAATCTCTTACCGTAGAAATGAAGATTTAAGAGAGAGCAATCAAAATACGCTTTTGAAATCGAAATCCGTCCACAAATGCTTACGAAATCGCCATCCAAAGGGGTAGCAGGTCCGGCGGTTTTCCTTTGTTTTCCGCGAACAGGAGCAGGCGATTGTTTTCGGGAAGAAGAAGAATGGGCCCGCTATTTTTTGTTAAGGATTTTAAATAAATCTAAACACGCCTATATAGCCTTAACCGCCTCCTAAGCCGCCGGTTCACTCTCAAAGCTTTTGACCGAAAAGAATCATTTAAATAGCTTCAAATATTACTTATTTACATTTATTATTAGCACACCCAAAATGACGCGAAAATCGAACTATCTCGGAATTCGACGAAAATCGCATCGTAGCTAAATACCCCTGCTACAAACACAACGACGAAGTCGAAATTAACTTTTGACGAATAGAACTCGAGTTATACCCACCCAAAGCCAAAACACAAGCATCCCCCGAGAGGCCACACCGGGTCACCCAAAACGACTCGGCTTACTAGGGAGATCTTGCCAATAGGCTACAAAATAGGCCACTCAGTTCTAAGGAGTTAATACCACACTCCACAGATGACATAAGACAAGAAAACATGTCGACGTAACGCCAAATGAGAATTAAATAATCGCAGAAAAATTGGGGGCGTTACAACATGCGGGTCAGCGAGAGACCATGCGATGATGTTTCTTCAAGATGGTCGGGAGTGCTTCCTTGTGGGGGATGCCGCTTTACTTCGCACTCCCATCTCGTTCCGCACGATTTAACGGAGTTCGAACTTCGATTTCGTGCGACTTTGTGATGAGTAGTTATTTATACATATTTTTGTATATATTTTAGTTTAATTTCTAAATTTTTTTTAATATTTCATGTAAAATATTAAATAAATGGTTTGTTTTAAATTTTGCTCTCTAAATAAAATTATTTATAAACTAAACTATGAGTCGATACTCTAATTTGCCATTCTGATTTATTCAAAGGTTCAAGGTCGTTCGACCGGTTTGTCCGGTCTAGCCGAGGTTGAACCTTCTTGTCATAATAAAAATATAGGTATTTATTTATTTATTTATGCATAAGCTTTTATAATAAATAATAATAGTGATTAAAATTAATAATAATAAAGTAAATAATGATAATAATAATAAATCTAATATTAAAAGTAAATTAAAATATATTGTTTTTTATAAATAAATGCATCTAAGAATATAATATATATAATATAGTTCTTAGATTTAGAGATAAGATCAGCTGGTCTAGTGGAGTGCAACTTTAGGCTATATTTTATTCGGCGGTGGCGGGTGCATCCGGTGGTTCGAAACGTCAATTTGAAACCAAAGGGGGAGAGGTGGGGTCGAAACAGAGCGGATCGGGGTTGTTTCCTCCTTGCTGTGGGTGAAAATAGAGCAAACTCCGCCGGAGGCCATTTGTTTATCTGCAGTCCGATTGCGTTAGCTCTAAACGGAGGCGGAAAAATGCCATGCCAAACGAAGCCTTAGTTGCTTCCTATTAGCTCGGGATTGAAACACAATAGTGGTAGTTTTTGCCTTAATTTTCCATGCCTGCTGCATTCAGCAGCCCACAATTCTGTCATCCATTGGCCACATGAAACACGCAGCCAGCCTCTTGTGATTCAGCTTCCTGTTGCTATCCGCACTCTTGCATCCAGCCTGCCAACTACCATGCCATCAACTTCCAGCTGCCACTCTCCATCTCAAAACTGCTCTAAGAATTTGTTGGACCCCTAGTTTGGATTTGGGCTAGGTTCACTAATATAGGCTGTATCAGACCCACATTCTATATCCAGGGTCTAGTCTAGTGTCTTAGGTGTTAGTTAGGTCAACATCTCAGTGAGACAAGATAAATACATCAGATACTTAGAAGACAACAGAGACTAAACAAGGCAGAAACTGTCTAAGTGAAAAGAGCTCGACGATCTTCGTTCTGCGTTTGACGATCTCAGAGTTAATCGCTTAATGGTGAGATCGATGATTGCTGAACTTAGTTCGATGATCTCTGATCTACTTTCAAGATTGAGATCAACGATCAACCTTCTCAGTTCGACGATTTTGAAGCCCAGTTTGGAAAGCAAAATTTTAGTTCAACGATCACTAGCTCAACGATAGAGGATGTTTGAGTTCGACGATCATAGGACCAGATCGACGATAATTATAGATCAACCATTATTCTTTGCAGTTATTGTTTTCCTTTATTGACTGAATATTTTATTGCTTATATGACTCTGAGTAATTGATGTATATATTCTCTAAATATAGCTGTTCCTTGACAAACATTAATTACTGGTATTCACAGAGTTATTATACATCTATTCATGGGACAGTTAGGGAAATGAATTTAATTCCCTTATAGCTGTTACACAAGTTCCCATGATTTCAGCAGTCAATAAAGGTGTGCAAGTTCGAATTCTCATTGGATTATTCAAAAGGAATGACATACAGTGAATCAACACAGGAACATACAGACATTGACATTCACACAGAGAACACAAGACAGAAAAATAAGAACAGTTTTTAGTTCTTCACACAAGTGCTCTTCTAGGAAGCAAGAAGAGGCATTCATCACAATAAGTCTAAGCTTTCTAGAAATCAAGACCTATACCCTGAGCAAGGCTTTGGATTCCTGAAACATTCAAGATTACAGGACAAGCCTTGACATCATCAGGATCACTCTCAAGTATTCTCTCATTTGTTTGAGAATAGAGAAGACAACTCAACTTTTATTTCCCCCCACTATATACAGGGTTCTTACTCCCTTTAAAAGTAATTCTTAGTTGAGAGGTCTCCTGATTAAAAGAATTCAATGGTTTCCCGGAAACTGATCAAAACCCAGAAGGGTTGCAATATCTCCATGGAAAAGATATTATTTGGTGGCAGACACCTGATCAAAAACCTGAGAGTGATTCCTACCAGGGTGGTAGAAGAGTGGATGTACCTAGATTTGGGGAACCACTATAAATTTCTTGTGTCGTTTGATTGCTCATTTTCTTCTCGCCTTTGCTGATTGATGTGATAATTAGAATAACTTGACTATTTTCTTTTATTAATCTATTATTGGTATCACTTAGATTTTAACTCTGATATAAAAGTAAAAATAGCCAAAAAGTTATAATACTCTATTCACACCCCCCCCCCCTCTAGAGTAGATCTGAATAACCTACTTCTTTTAATTGATATCAGACGATTATCAATTGCATTAAGTCATTTCTTTCAGAATTTATGTTTTTTCTCTTTTTGTATTTCTATAAATAAAGACCATCTCCTAGAGATTTTAGCTAGATTTTAATTCAGATTTTTTGTCTTTCTTTTAAAGTGTTTTGTGATCACTTTTGTGCAAGTTCCAAGCCACATGTGTGGGTGTTTTTGATATTTTAAATTTCAAGTTTAAGCTTTTCTAATTAGAGTAATCTTCTTTTCAAGTAATAAAATTAGCTTTTTCTTCATCTCTTCTTTTCATTTTTATCTATGTTAGTGTGTGTGTGTGTGTACGAGGGTAACTTTTTATTTTTTTGTTAATTTTGTTTTCATTATTATTGTGTGTGAGACTTAGTTGTGGATGCAAGAATTTTTTTTAGTGTGGGCAAACTTAAACATTGTCAGATTCATTAACATATTAATCTAATATGTATTTATGCTTCAGACAACATGCTTAAGTCCTTCTCGTACTTTGAGAATGACGAGAATAGGGCGTCTACGGTTTAAACTTTGGCTAATACTATTTTTTTAAGAATAGGGTATTACCAAATTAATCATGGTTTAAATCGTGGCTACTACTATTTTATTATTATTTTAAGAATAGGGTATCACTTTTTGCCACGGTTTAAAATGTGGCTAATGCCTAATACTATTGAATTTTTTAAAAATGTATTGCATATTAGACACACTATAAACCGTGGCCATTAGTATTAATTTTCTCTAAAAGAACGGAGACTTAACCACGGTTAAAACTGTGGCTAAGAATATTAATTGTTTAAAGCACATGGTGTTAGCCATGGTTTATATTGTATTAGTCATGGTTTAAACCGTGACTAATACTATTAAATTTTTTTTAAAAGATATGAGTCTGGGCGGCTACTCCCACTCGCCCTAAGGTGGGTCCGCCCTAAGAATTAAATTTTATTTTATTATGTTTATTTAGTTTCTCTTTTTATATTGTGTGTGTGTGTATGAGATAATATTTTCTCTTTCTTTTAATTTATTTTTAATTTAATGTTGTGTGTGAGTGTCTGAGATAGTATTTTTTTGTCTTTTTTATAACTTAGTTATAATTTTGTTTGTGCGTGTAAGTGTATGAGATAGTTTTTTTTGTAATTTAATTTTAAATTATTATAGAGAGTGTGATCTTTCAATTTAGTGTGTTTTTCATCTTTTTTTCTAATTATCTTTCTTCATTTTCGCTAAATGCACTCGTAATCGCTAAAAAAATATCTTGAACTATTTAATTTCTAAAGTCGTTCACATTCCTATGAGTGGATAATCTATTTTAGCACTCGTTATTGAAGAGCACGTGGATAAATTTATTGTTTTCTAATTTTTAAAAATCTCTTTTTCAAATCAATTAACAAGCTTATAATTTACCCTTGATTTTTTTATCGAGTGATGTCATTTAGACGTATATGATATTAATTTTTGTTTTCGGGCACTAGTTAGCCGAGAGGCTCATGTGAACAAATTGATCACTCATATGCAAAGATAATTGCATGCTACTCTCGAGAGAGGATGAACAGAACTCTCCCAGATTGAAGTAAAAACCCCAATAGTGGGGATCACAACATAAAGTGAGTATTAGGAAGCTTCAATTAAAGAACAAGAGTTCGGCTGAATATTCTTAATTTGAGGCTGCCGCATTCTTCGAGAGAGATGCATTCATACTTATGGAACCTTGACGGCTAAGTTGTTTTAATTAAATGAAAAATAAGAATTTTACTTCTTAAAAACTACTTTCGTCTCAAGGTAATTCGATATCGGGCGCTATCCTTATCAAATTTTTTGAACCTGATTATTATATCACAATCGCTCTCTAAAAACTATAAAACAAAAATCAACCTTCTTTCTGTTAAGATAATAATAGTTTATTCCACAAGTACGATAATTAGCACCATCCGTGAAAAATACGACTTTGATATTTTCTTAAAAAACTATATGCGATGAAATATACTTGCCTTCATCGAATATAGGTTTGAATAAATTTCCCAAAAACTTTCTAAAGCTTTAAAAATATTTTTATCAAGTTTTTGGCACAGTTGTCAGGGAGCTGTTTGTTATTTTTGAAAAAGGAACTACTATTAATTTTATTTTCCCTCTCTTAAAAAAAGAAAATTTTTACATAATTGTTAAAAAGAAAAGTGTATGACCCAAGGAAACCCTTCAGCTGACCATAATATTTATTTTGATTCTGAAATTGAATTAACCTTTCACAACCACATCCGATCTCATAATCAGGATTTAACAGTAACAATCAAAGAGTCCACCGGAGATACTAGCGCCGAAGCTATGGGTAATCCTTACATAATGTGGCCTCGCAACGGACTATGTCCTACTAAGTGCAACCAAAATTGGAGGGCACAGAATCAAGTACAATTCACCGCACAATCGCCAACAATTTTTTCGAAAGAAAATCCAGCATAATCCAAATGGTACAAAACTCTGTACAATTTGATGGATTGCTGGATGAAGATCTGAATAATCACTTTTTTAACTTTCTTGAAATATAGGACACGTTTAAGATTAATGGCGTCACTGATGGCGTCATTTATCTACGTTTATTTCCTTTCTCTCTTCGAATGAAAGTCAAGAAGTGGTTGAGATCCCTACCTATGGGTTACATCACAACTTGGGGAGAAATGACTGAGAAATTCCTAACAAAGTATTTTCCTCCAGCAAAAACTACAAAACTGTGTGCCGATATTTCTTCGTTTGTTCAAAACGATTCTGAGTCTCTTTATGAGACTTGAGAACGCTTTAAAGAATTTTTACATAGGTGCCTGCACAATGCGCTGCCAGCGTGGCTGCAAGTCCGAACATTTTATAATGGCTGAAATTTCCAAACACGACAAATGATTGATGCAGCCGTCGGGGGAATGCTTAATAACAAAAACCCGGAAGCCGCTCAAGTTCTGTTTGAGGAAATGGCCATGAATGCTTATCATGCATAGGTCACGCCCTAACAAACTAGCAGGCCTTTATGAATTGGATGCCTCTTCTCACTTAGCCTTGTAAGTAAAGCGGCTAATAAGCATGTGGTAGAGATGATTGCTTCCTCCTCCACTCCCGCTTGGGTGAAAAATGCTAACATTGTCGAAGAATTTGTAGATTACCTAGGCAATCCAGTTTGTCACCCTTCAACCCTAATAATAACCCATATAGTAACAATTGTAATTAAGGTGAGAGGAACCACCCAAACTTCTCCTGGCGTAATCAAAATAACGCTCAACGCTCCTATACAACCCCGTGTTCGCCGAGTGGGACAATGACCCCAAGAGAGCAAATGAGGGGAGCCCCGCCCGCATTAAAATAGCATGCAGGCGGACTCAGAACAACAAACTCGCTCTCGCCAAAGCTAGCTGGACAAGTTGCGTAAGCTAGTCCATGCAGCCCGCACCTCCTGGAGTATGTCGAGCTGAGCTTGGCTTTCGTCGACCTAAGCCTAGCGCCCGCCTGGGGTTCGTCAAACTCAATTTCTAAACCCAACTCGCGCCCTCCTGGAGTTCGTCGAACTCAATATCTCTGGGCTTCGGGAGAAACCATCTCAGAGTGGTCTGGCTCACGCTCGCCTATAGAAGTAAGGGAGGGGGAAACCCAGGTCGCGTCCGCCTAGGGTGCCGAGGAATGTCTCAGCATCCGCCATCTCGCACTCGCCCAGGGAGCTCGGACGATAATAGGCGAGTTGGACCGTAAGGGCCAGTGGTTGCCGAGGTTTGGGGAAGGCGGCGAGTGCTAGCTCCATCGAGCACTCGCTTCCCCAGGCATGTTGAGGCGACGAGTGCCAGCTCCATCGAGCGCTGCTCTCCCAAGGCGAGTGGAGGTTTAGAGGGCCACTCGCCATGTTTTTCTGTGATGTATCTTTACTATTTTGCCCCGATTATCCTATATATAGCCTTCTAGAACAGCTGAGTTACATTGTTGGCAGACCTAGCTGGGTTGCACATAGCTATTCAGAACAGCGGAGGTTTGCTATTTGCAGGCCAATTTTAGAAATCTATAAATAGAACCATGGGGCACCTCAGAAGGCATGCTCACTTGTCTCCCAGTCTTCTAGCGCTTTCTAAGGTTGCCTTAGCTCGGCTCTTAGCTAGGGAGGGGAAGTGCTCTATGATCTTTCGGGTGTATGGTGGGACCTACGCACCGAGCCCTTGGGTCAGTTCTTTGTTCTTTTTCCTCGTCATTTTGCTTGCAGGAGAGAAGTAGGTGCGAGATCACCCCTTCTCCAAGGGTGAACTCCACAAAGTCCGATTTTTTGGTTTCAACATTTTGGTGAGGAGAACATGGAGCGTGGTTAGCACAGGAAACCTTCAGCATGCCAGATGACGGGAGGAGCAGGACAGGGCTCAGATAGGTCCGACTTACCACACCCACCTCTCACCCTAGTGGGGATGTTCAAAGACTTCAGGCGAGAGGTGCATGGCCTCGTCAGGTTCGCACTCGTCCTGTATGCCGAGTTCTCGAATCCAGCGGCGCCAGTGCTCGCAGACCCGACGCTTGGCAAAGAAGCTCCCGGCAGGCGAGCTGGGAAAGTGGTTGTAGAGAAAGAGAGAGGCGGCGATCTCCCCAGGCGAGTACTCTTCCCGGGCTCGGCGAGCGGTGGTAGGTTCGGCGAGATGGGGGTACGAGCCCCACAGCTCGCCCAGTAGGGGGAGGCAGCCCCTGCATCGAGATGGTTTCTTCGGCCCCGGTTCCAGAGGGGTTCAGGGAGGCCGAGATGTCCTACTATGTTGGGAAGGGAGACCCGATCCAACACATCTAGTGGTTTGAGCACATGGTCTCGATCCAACAGATATCGAATGGGTTCAAGTGCAGGCTCTTCGCCACCACTCTCAAGGAAAATGAGAGAGAGTGGTTTCACCAGCTACCGGCCAGCTCCATTTACTTATTCAAGGACCTACGTCGGGGGTTCATGTTAAGGTTCACCACCTCCAAGAGGAGGAAGGATTCGTAGTCCCTGTATCACATCAAGCAGGGGGTGAACGAGACATTAGGGAGCTATATGGTCTGATTCTAGGAGGAGGTGACCCAGGTCCAAGAGATGTCGGTTCACAGCATGATGATGGCCTTCACCCTAGTGCTACAATAGGGTTTCTTCAGAATGGAACTTAAGAGGGTGCCTCCCCTCTCCTACGAGGAGCTAATGGAGAGGGAGGCAAGAGAACTCGACGGGGAGGCGTCGAATCTGGAGTTTTCCCGAAAGCTAGCTAGGTAGGCCACGAAGTAAGAAAGGACTCGAGGTTGTAGAGGTTAGGAGGAGAGAAGGGCTGAGCCCCGACAGAGGGAACATCAGCAGCATCCCAGGTGGGGCGCTAGGAGACATACCATCAGCTAAGTTGGAGACTTGAGTGGCAACACCAGGGGGCGTGGAGAGGTTTCTAGAAAGGAGATAATCGCTAAGGGGGCCAGGGCCAATTTTACCCTCCAGGTGGGAGGCAGGGCCAGAAACCACCTCTCCCCGACCAGAACTAGGCTATGGCTATAACCATGGGGTAGAGGAGGAGAGCGGCATGAAGGAGGAGAAGATAGGTCAGGGTGGAGTTACCCTACTGTGACTTCCATCAAGAGGAGGGGAACGCCACGGCCACGTACCCGGAGTTCCTCGAGATGTGAGGAAACAAGGAGTGGTGAATTGAATGACTATCAAACCGAACAAGCAAGTGCACCTATCGAATTGTAGTACCAAGGTCGTATTAAAAACTCAGGGTTGTCAATTACTATTACTCACACTCCTACTATTATCCTATAGTACGATTGATGAGTGTTTTGAGGAATTTTGTATTAAACTAAAGATAATATTAAAATGATAAACTTCAGATAAAAAGTCTAGCATTCGATCAACGATTCACCATGAAAAGAGATAAGAAGGATAAAAATATAGTTTCATAATTACAAACCAAACTCGATCATGGCGGATCCAAAAATAAGAAATAATCTCGCTATAGCATTAAATCTCCTAACTTCTCGATGTTTTGAACGAAATCTCTTTGCAAATCAAAAGGCGTAAAGTTGCATTATCGAAGTGACCCGCACAATTGGATTTGACTCCAATCCGGAGGATTTACGTCGTCCTATCTCTAGGATTTCGTACAACTCCTTCCTTCTTTGAGTGATCTTTCAAATAAACGAGTCTCTCGACTACTATGAAATGAGACCAAATTTCCTACTACCGTATACCGTAAATACAGAGTCGACATGAGAAAAATCAAAGAAGGATCGAAAATAATCTAGCAAAACTAAAACAAAGAAACGAAGAAAAATCTCATCTCATTTCATGGATCCTCATGATCGAATGCTAAAGAAAAAATTCCTACGCATAGTCGAAAAGGAAACAAAAATAAGATAAAAAAATGAAATTTTTTGGGGACTGGAACTCAATCCCAAGCCGAAGATTGGCTCTCTCGGGTGAAGAGAGTCTTGACGGAAACGAAGACGGAGGAATGGCAAAAGACAACCATAGCCACCTTCCTATTAAGTGGTGAGGCGAGGTTATGGTGGGAAGGGTTGGAGTTGCATCACTTGGGTGGAAGGTAACTCACAAATGTCTCGATAGACGAGTTCTCGAGGCTGTTCTTGGCAAAATACCTTCCCTCGGCTCAAAGGATCGGTATGGAGAATGAGTTCTTGAGACTGGCACATGGATATAGTAGCATGGATGAGTCCTCCATGATTTCACATGGTTGGGTCGTTATGCTAGCTGTACTTTGGCTGATGAGGAGCGTAAGACCAACCTGTTCAACGAGGGTCTGCGTGATGACCTAAGGCTACTACTCTTGGGGCCTATGACGCAGGGCTTCCTAACCCTATTCAATATGGCCTGATCATTGGAGAAAGATCTAAAGAGAGTCCAAGAGAAGAAGGACTCTAGTGTAAAGTAGACAGAGTTCAAAATGCCAAACTCCTCAAAATCTGTGTTCCGTAAGTGGAATATGAAGGCTAGGATTCGGTTCCAGCCACTTCTTTTGGTGCATTTGGAAACCGCAGGACGAACCTCGGGCGCTTGTTATAACTGTGGGAAGCCAAGATACTTTTCCCGAGATTGTTGGAGCGGACGCTCAAAGTCCGAGAAGAAACCTGGAGCAACTTATGAGGAGAAGGGCAAGGCGGTGGAGTTAACCGCATCACACTATGCACAAGCCCAGCCTAGAGTGTACAACCTAGGCCAGCAGGAGTCCATAAAGCAGGCTGACGTGGTGATATGTACAGTTTAAATTTATTGTAGTTTAGCTTTAAATACATGTTGACTTGCACATGTTAGCCTATTACCGATTGTGCTAGGATTTGTATTAATCTCTAATTTTCCGATGAGAGCACAGTTTGATACAGGAGCTTTGCATTCCTTTTTGTCCGAAGAGTTTATATCATGCATCGAAGTACCTTCTTCGATGGCAAGGGAAAAATTGATGTGTTGCTGTCTAACGGGTGCTCTATGAGCGCGGATAGAGTTTGATGCGTGAAGGTAAGGATTGGGAGTCACGATTATGACTTACTAGTGTCGCTACTACCGATAGTAGAGTTCAATGTTACCTTTTGAATGGACTGGATATCAGAATAGTGTGCGTACATCGATTGCAACTGTAAAGAGGTTAGATTGGGACTTGATACAGATCTTGAGACGACGTTCTCAGGCCTTAAGGGGTCAAGCAAGACCTTGATGTCTGCTCTCCAGGTGGTTAAGGCAGTTTGTGGTGTTACGGAGTTGTTTCTCACTTTAGTGGAGGGTTCAAAGCCCAAGCATGGTTTAGACAGCATCCTAGTTATGTCTGAGTTTACAGACATATTACGTGAAGATCTCCTCAGAGCTCCACCTCAGCGAGAGATCGACTTCACAATTGAGCTAGATCCAGGTGTCAAACCTGTGTCACGCTCTCCTTATCGGTTAACGCCTAAGTAGATGGCAGAAATGAAAGTATATCTTCAAGAGCAGTTGGAGCAAGGTTATGTGTGTCCAAGTTCGTCACCTTGGAGCGCGCCGATCCTCTTTATTAAGAAGAAGGACGGAAGCTTGCGACTCTGTAATGATTACCGGGAGTGGAACAAGTTAACAGAGAAAAATAAGTATCTGATCCCAAGGATTGATGATCTATTCGACCAGCTGGTGGGGTCAACTGTGTACTCAAAGTTGGATCTTAAATCCGGATACTATCAGCTGCGGATAAGGGAAAGTGACATTCCAAAGACGGCTTTCAGCACACGGTATGGGCATTATGAGTTCACCGTCATTCCATTTGGGCTAACGAATACGCCATCCATGTTTATGGATTTGATGAATAGAACATTCAGAGAATACTTGGACCAGTTCGTGATAGTCTTTATCGATGATATACTGGTGTACAAACAGTGCGAGGAGGATCATTTCAAGCATTTGCATATGGTGGTTGATACATTGAGGAAGAACCAACTGTACGCGAAGTTCTCCAAATGCGAGTTTTGGTTGTCCTCGGTAGCGTTCCTTGGTTATATAGTTAGTGGAGAAGGGATTGTAGTAGATCCGGCAAAGGTAGTTGTTATACGGGAGTGGCCTGTGTTGTCTATGGTGGCGGAAGTCCGGAGTTTTCAGGGGCTTGTCGGCTATTAGAGGCGATTCGTAGAGAACTTCTCACGGATTGCATTTCCCCTCACTACTTTGACAAGGAAGGATCAGAAGTTTCTTTGGATGCCTGAGTGCGCACGAGCTTTTGAAGAACTAAAGTGTCATTATACCACGACACATGTCTTAAGTACGTCTTGTGGTTCAGAAGGCTTTGAGGTTTATAGTGACGCCTCTAGGAGTGGTTTAGGTTGTGTACTACTTCAGAACGAGTCCGTGATAGCCTATGGATCACGTCAGTTAAAGGTGCATGAGAGGAGCAACCCGGTCCATGATTTGGAGTTGGCGGCCGAGGTATTCGCTCTCAAGCTTTGGAGGCATTACCTGTATGGAGTAAAGGTCTACATTTAATCAGATCACAAGAGCTTAAAGTATCTGATTGATCAGAAGGACCTGAACCTGCGTCAACAAAGGTGGATTTAGTTCCTTGTGGACAACACCTAAGAGATTCATTATATTCCCAGGAATGGGAATGTTGTGGAAGATGCTCTGAGTCGTAGAACTCCTACACAGGCCAACTGGTTGCAGATGCATGACGAGCAGCTCATTTGTGATTTGGAGGCTTTAGAGATCTCGTGTGTTGACAAAGGATCTATTTCTAATGAATGTTTGAGTTGGACAGAGGTTCAATACGACCTCGCAAACAAGATTCGCAGACCTTGGAGTTGGACGTAAGCTTGAAACATCGCATGGCAGAGTCCGTGGATGGGTCGAATGACCAATTCGTTGTTGACGATGGCCTTGTATGGAAAGGTGGTCGGTTGTGCATCCCTAACGTTGAGAAATTATGAGAAGAATTGATGTACGAGGCGCATTTTACCAAGTACTCAATTCATCCTAGGAGCACAAAGATTTTCAAAGACATGAAGAGGTTGTTCTACTGGCCCGGTATGAAGAAAGAGATAGTGTTATACGTGGCGAAGTGTAAGACTTGTACCTTGGTGAAGGTCGAATTCCAGAAGCCTAGTGGATTTCTAAAGTCCTTGCCTATACCAGAATGGAAGTTTGACGACATCTCTATAGATTTCGTGCACGGTTTGCCGAGATCGCATAAGGGGAACAACGCCATTTGGGTGGTCGTTGGTCGGTTAATGAAGGTGTCGCATTTCATACCCAATAGGAAGGATGATTCCATGGAGAAGCTGGCGAAGCTTTATGTGGATAATTTAGTCCGTTTACAAGGTGTGCCCCGGAGCATAGTAAGTGACCGAGATGGTCGGTTCATGTCTATTGATTGGAGGCTTATTCATCAGTTGTTGGGCACCAAGTTTAACTTCAGCAATGCTTTTCACCCACAAACAGATGGACAAACTTAAAGGGTGCACAGGACAATGGAAGACATGCTTCGTATATGTGCATTGGATTTTTGTAAGAGGTGGGGAGACCATCTTTACTTGATTGAGTTCGCATACAATAATAGCTACCAAGCCAGCATTCAGATGGTGCCTTTTGAGGCTCTGTACGGAAGGAGGTGTCGTACGCCATTGTCTTGGGTAGAAACAGGAGTATCAAAGCTATACAAGCGAAGGGACGTTGAAGATGGTACTTCAATGATACGGTTGATTTGAGAATGGATACTAATTGCTCAAGATAAGACAGGCCCAGTACTACAATGTCAAGCATCGGAACATGGAGTTTGCGGTGGGCGACTGGGTATACCTAAAGATAAATTCGTTTAAAGGCGTATCAAGGATTTGATGCTTAAAGAAGCTTAGTCCGAGGTATATTGGGCCTTTTGAGATCTTGGAGCGGGTTTGTGAAGCCATCTATCGGGTGGCTTTTTCGGTAGAACTGAGTGGTTTACATGATGTATTTCACATCTAAGTCCTACGCAAAGCCATGAAAGAACCAGCGCAAGTGGTTGTTGCGGATCAAGTATCGGTCGATAGTGGTCTAACAACGAAAGTTAGACCCATTCGGATCAAGGATTCTGAGGTAAAGCAATTGCGGAACAAAGCTATCAGGATGGTCAAAGTCTGTTGGGACAATTGCGAACATGAGGAGCTCTCGTGGGAGCGAGAGAAGACCATGCTTGAGGAATATCCCGAGCTTTTCCACTCAAGTACCGTATAATTTTGAGTACTTTTCCATTCTATAATTTCGGGATGAAATTCTTTTAAGAGGGAGAGAATTGTAACGCCCCAAAGCTCAAATATGAAATCTTAGTGGTTCAAGGTCATTTAGTGCCTGAGTAGCTTCACAGGGCCTGTGACACGGGAGTGTCATAGGGTTGTGTCCTGATATGAGTTCAAAGAATTTTCGTGAGGTCGATGAAATGTATTCGACGATCCTCAGATGTCGCACACGGCCTATGACACAGGCGTGTCAAGGGTCGTGTCCTTCTCTGTATTTGGCAAGTCTATAACGAATGATGAACGTGGGCTAGACACGGGCATGTCCGAAGCCGTGTCTGGAACACGGCCTGTGACACGGGCGTGTCACAGGGCCGTATCCTGGTCAAGATGTGATTGTTTCCTGTGTCGCTTGAGGAACACGCCCAGTGATACGGGCGTGTCATAAGCTGATATAGGCGTGTTAAGCCGTAAATTGGTGTGTCGGAGCCTGTGCCTATCTTTGTGTTCGCCGATCGTGTTAAGATCGTGAGATACGGCCTATGATACGGGAGTGTCACAGGGCGTGTTCTGCCCAGGAAAGTGATTTTTAGGTCGATTCGTGGCCGTTCATTTCCTTCAAATAGGATCCAACGGTCCAGTTATCTCCCTGCTGTTATAAGGCTGAGAGTTGAGGGTTAAACCCTCATTTCTCTTAGGTCTTTCTCTTTCTAAGGAGTTAGAGAGTGGGGAGAGCAAGGAAGAAGGAGGAGGAGGAATCCGGCAATCGGTGGAGCTCTAGAGCCCCGAATCGCGAGCTGAGTCTGAAACTACGGAGGCAAGTCCGTTGCAGTGCTTTTCATCCAGCTCGTTTTCTATGGCGCCAAAGAAAACCTCTAGGGTAATGATTCTCTTCTTTGACATGTGAAGTCCTCTTCCTTTTTGTATAAGAAACTCTCTCCCGCGAGTGGGCGGTTAGTATGAGGTTTTTCTTCGGGTGGATATGGTTTATCCCCGTCATTTTGCATTTAAAGTCTGGAATCGAAGTACAGATGTAGGCATGGTTTGTGAAGCCTATTCAGACAAGTTGGTCTGTATCGGTGATGTTTTCATTATGCTTGTATTGCCGGAGAAGACTCCATGCCGTTTATTTTGCGGGTTTTCTACATGGTAGATTGCAACAAAGAGCCTTGAGGACTAACTCCAAGGTGCACCCAGAAATCTGGGCAGAAGCGCATTGCTGCCATCTTGGTGACCTGGGAGACAACCTTGTGCATAACCGGGTTATGTACTTTGTATGATCGATATTCGGGATTCGGGGAAGCTTAACTCGCGCCGATGACTTAAATTGTTGTGGCGATGTGAGCAACGGGTTGAGTGGAACCGTACCCGCTCTATGTGGTTCAGTTTAATAGGCCTACCGATGGTATAGAGGGAGGGTCTTAGGCTTCAGCTTAAAAAGACTATTAGCTCACGATATCACCGTCCTAGGGGCGGTGGTGGACCGAGTTCACCGAGAATGTGCCATGAGAGCATGAGGTGTTTGGCCGTGTGTGCCTATGCCTGTGGTAAAGTGTGCTTAGATTGTACTTTCACTATCTTGTTTGGTTTTACTAATAAAATGCATGGAAGGAGCACCGCATCCCCGAGTAAGGGGTGGTGTCATTATAATTTGGTCAGCTTTAGCTGGCCGTTGCCTTATTTTGCCACCGTGCGGTGGATTGTTCTTATGCAGGAACAGGTGAGCCTAGTGGCAAGTAGTGGGCTGAAGCCCCTAATTATGTGCTGGCCCTTGAAGGACAAGGCGAAATGTTACTTTATATTGCTCATGTGTGTCCAGCCTACGTGTCGAAGTCAGGAAAACGTGTTTTATTAAGAAAACTCTTGTGAGGCCCTAAGGCCAAGACTTTTGTGTATTACGTTGTCATTCCTAACTTTGGTTGTAGTGGACATTCATGCTTTTGTAATTGGGTTCTTATAACTGTTTTAAAAGCTTCTGCTAGAATGCTCTGAGTTAGGATGCGTGTTCCTATTACTGTAAATTTTGTATTAATACGTAACTCAACTAACTGTCTGTGGTATATGGCGTGGGGCCCCGGCTAGACCTTATGTTATATCCCATGTGATGGATAGGGGTGTTTGATGTTCTTTGGTTGGTCAGTCAGTTTGTCTAGGCGGTCTGATTGTATGGCAGTTTGGTTAGAGGTAGCTTTTATGTCTGGCGGATATCTTGGCAGGATCAGCGACATGATAGTATTTCACAGCAGCGATGTGGTAATTAGCCCCAGCAGTAGTCTGGAGACTTGCCGCAGTAGCGGCCTGATGGTTATCCTTAGTAGCGGCCTGGAGGTTTGTCGTAGAAGAAGCCTAATGGTTAGCCACAATAGCCGTCTGGACATTAGCCACAGTAGCCGTCTGGATACTTGCCATAGTAGCGGCCTGATGGTTAGCTGCAGCAATGGTCTGGAAGTGATCCGTAGGACATTGTATTAGTTATATATTCTGGTGGTTTGAAATTGTAAAACTGTAACACTCCAAACTTGGAAGGGGAATCGACGACGTCGTTTTAGCCAAGTTTGGGTTTTGGAGCAGGTGACACGGGCGTGTCAGGGCGTGGTCGACCGCGGAGCTTGTGGTCGACGTTTTGAGGGTCGACGTTCGTCGAGCTCAGGAACACGGCCTGGGACACGGGCGTGTCCCTGGCCGTGTCCTTCTCGGGCTGTTTGCAGGATTTATTCTGCTAGGCGTGACACGGGTCACGATACGGCCGTGTCGGTCTGACACGGGCATGTTGAAGGCAGTATCTTTGGCCGTGTCCTTCTCTGACTGGGAAAGTTGGTCGGTGGGGGGCGTGACACGGATCTCGACACGGGCGTGTCAAAGGCGACACAGGCGTATCGGAGCCCGTGTCAACGGCCGTGTGCTGGTTTTCGAATCGGTCGAGACGGAGAATGGTTGACACGGCCCTGCACACGGCCGTGTGCCAACCTGTGTTTGGCCCAGATTTTGTTATTTTGGGTTCCGATCATGGCCGTCCGTTTCTTTAATATGAGATCCAACGGTGGGGAGCCTCCCTGGGCGGTTTAAGGCCGGGAATAGGGTTTTCAAACCCTCATTTTCCATTTGGCTTTATCTCTCTTGATTCTAGAGAGAAGGGAGAGCATGGAGGAGGAAGAAGGCCAAGTTCCGGCCGCCGGCGAAGCTTCGGAGGTCCGTTTCGCGAGCGGAGTTCAGATCCACGAAGGTGGGAGCATTGCGGTGGTTTTCAACCGAGCAAATCTTCTCCATGGTTAGGAAGAGGGGGCGGAAGGTAACGACACTTCTCCTCTTGGTTTTTAGGATTTAGGATGCATGAATAGAATCCCCTTCCTTTCGTATTTTGAGCACCGAATCTCTCAAATGAGAGGGATTCGTGTAGCCTAAGTTCAAGAGGAACCTCCGGGTTGAGTATGTTCATCCCGGCATGCTTTGCATTAGAGATCCGCTCCGTTAGCGGATTAGGCATTGTGGGTGAAGCCGTGGTCGCGACCGTTAGTCCGACCCGGTGATGTTGCATAGCGAGCTTCGGGGATTCGGTAGAAATCCGTTGCGGCAATACGCCGTTGTATGTATGTGTTTCCCCCCTTATATTTGAGTGAGTACTCGTGTTCGGAACCGGACAAGGTTAGCTCTGCGTTGTGCGGTAGATGGTTTCCTTAGATCACGGGAAAGACACGGTGCGAATGGTGATTGGGGTGGGGAAACCTTTGTTTGTGCTGTGCAAAGGCGCGGCTATGTCTCCGTGGTCGGCTGGCTATCCCGTGACGCGCAAGTCATGTGGGGAAAGTGTCCCGGCGAGACTAGCCCCTTGTGTGGGACTGACGAGAATGTCGAGCGGAGGGCAAGCCCGGGCAATGTGGCCATGAGCGGGTGGGGTCCAGCAAGGCTTCTTAGAATCGGTCAGTGCGAGACGGAACCCTGACGTGCGAAGTCAGAATGTGCGGGCAAGCCCGGGGTAAATTACCCTTGTGCGGGTGGGGCCTTTGCGAGGTTCCGTGTGACGGCATGTGTGTCGTTAGAGACATGGTGGTTCCCTTGTGTTTGCGGCTTTAAGCCAATGGGGAAATGGAAGTATCCAGTGTTTGATGTTGTGTTAGATGCATATGAGCTAGGGTGCCTTGGGTGAAACCCGGGTTGCATTCATGTTGCATAGTAGGCCCCTTTCACTTGGTACAAACATAGAGAACATGTATGCTGTATGAGACATCCAAGCCCGTTTTACCGCTTTATTATATATACTCTTTTGGTATACGAAGTGCTAACTTGCAGGTGGAGTGGTACCCCGGGGTCCGTTAGGGACGGCCGGGAGGAGTTGTGTTTGTAACACAGTAGAGGTCAGCCTTTGCTGACCCACGTTACTTCAAATCCTTACAGGGCAAGGATCGCATGCAGGAGCTAGCGCGCCGGGCAAAAAGCCCTAAGCCTCATGAAGTGTTGATGTGCTTGACTATTTTCTTTTCCTTATTTTGTTGCTGTTGTTTGACTATGTCCGGCTTGCATGCCGAGGTAGCCTAGGGGTGCTTGGCACTTCTTATATTTGGACTTATATTGTCTAAGGCCTTAAGGCCATTTGATACTCTTCTGTTAGTGGATAACTTCTGTCTTTTAGTGTTCTGTTTCCGCTGTGTTTGTCTGGAGTTTTGAGTTTGGGTAGTTTTATATCATCTTTTAATACTAAAGCTGTGGCGTCCGTATGTTGTGGGGCCCCGGCCGGACCCATATTATATGGTCTTTACAGGGGAGGTGTTAAAAAAACCGCCCAGCCCGCTCGGCTTGTATTTAGTCCCACATTGCTTGTTGTATTCTCTCATCTCTCCCATTTCTATATATAAGGGGGACATACCTATATAATAATTATCTTGTTGGAGCAATAAAATTTGCCTTTATTTAGCTATTTTATACAGTTACAATATATTTAAGCTTTCTGTCTCAAGTTGAAACAAAGAAGTTTGAAGATGCCAACATAAATCCATTTTTGATTATGGCTATGTAGGAAGAACTAAATCAGTTCAAGAGATGCAATGTTTTGAAGCTGGTTCCCAGACCTCATGGACATAACATCATAGGAACCAAATGGATTTTCAGAAACAAGCTTGATGAAAATGGTGCTATAATAAAAAAAAACTAGACTTGTTGTCAAGGAATACAGGCAAGAGGAAGGTGTTGACTTTGATCAATTTGCTCCAGTTGCTATACTAGAAGCTATAAGACTATTCCATGCATATTCTGCATAAAAAGGATTTAATGTTGACCAAATTGATGTTAAGTCAGCTTTTCTAAATGGTGACCTGAAAGATGAGGTCTTTGTTGAGCAACCCTCAGGTTTTGTCAATTCTAACTTTCTTGATTATATTTTCTTGTTAAGAAAAGCTTTATATGGGTTAAAGCAATTCCCTAGGGCATGGTATGAAACCCTGTCTAGCTTTCTCATTGAGAATAAATTCTCAAGGGGTACGATAGACAAAAACATTACTCTTAAGGGAAATCAAGGGTAAGATAATCCTAGTCCAAATTTAAGTAGATGAAAACATTTATGGGCCTACTGATGATGGCCTCTACAAGTAGTTTGCCAAACTTCTGCAAGGGCAGTTTAAGGTGAGCAGCATGGGTGAACCCAAGCATTTTTTGGGCCTCCAAGTTAGATAGTTAGAGGATGGATTATTCATCTCTAGGTCTAAGTTCACCAAGGAGTTAATCAAAAAGTTTAGAATGGAGAGTGCCTCCATAATGAAAAATCCTATGAGCTCAAGTTTGTCAATAGACAAGGATGAGACCGGGAAACCTATTGATGAAACCTTGTATAGAGATCTAATTGCCTCCCTCCTTTACTTGACTACTAGTAGGCCAGACATTATGTATGCTACATGTGTTTGTGCTAGATACCAGGCATGCCCTAAAGAGTCTCATTATTCTACTGCTAAAAGAATTTTGATATATCTCAAAAGCACAACTTATCTTGGTCTATGATACCCTAAGAATAGTGATTTTGAACTAATTGGGTATTCAGATGAAGATTTTGCAGGTTGTACAGAAGATGGGAAAAGCACCTCTGGCACCGGTCAGTTTCTAAGAAGAAGAATAGTATCTTGGAGTATCAAGAGGCAGACCAGTGTAGCCATCTCCACTATAGAATCAAAGTACATTTCACTTGGGAGTTGTTGTGCACAACTACTATGGATTCAACTTTAACTCCAGTATTATAATCATCGGCTAAGTAAAACTCCAATGTATTGTGATTCATCTAGTGCTATATCAATTGCTATGAATCTTGTCTCTCAGAGCAGGACCAAGCATATTGAGATTAGATATCATTCCATTAGAGAAAATATTAAGAAGGAAGACATCAGTGTTGAGTTTGTCCCCATAGACAAACAATTGGCTGATATGTTCACTAAGCTACTAGATGATGCTAAGTTCAACACCTTAAAATTTAAGGTAGGTATTTTGAACTTGGAGTAGCTTCATTATCTTTACATGTATATATGCATTTGGAGGGGTTTACCTTTTCAGGTAATCAAGAAAGATAAAGAATCAATGCGTATGTCCAGGCGTCGAGAGCATTAAGACAACTTTAGGCGTTGAAAGCATTGAATGCGTCAAAAGTGTCGAGTGCACTCAACAAATTTATTCTGACAGTTCAGATCTTGGCTAAATCTAAGGATTAATCTCAGTCATTGATCAAATCTTATAACTCACGACATGTACGTGCCTCTCCTTATTCTCGAATATAGGTAACTATAAATAGAAATGTGTGCCTAGAATAATACACATAGTTCCTTGTCATATTTGACTTTCTACGTCCCTCTCAAAGTGTTCACGAGCAAGGTCTTCAATTCTACAAAATCTCAAAGGTTTAATGGCACCTAAAGGAGTAGATTTCTTATTCGAGGGATATAAACTTATTAGAAATGGTTTCGTGGATGCTCCTGAAGAAATATAGCTAGTACTTCATCTTCTGATTACTGCCAACCTAGAATTCATTCTGTCAAAACCAATCTCAATTTGGAAATGAGAAGTGTTAGAACTATACTCAAATGCCGAAGTGGAATCTTCCTCTATTAAGATTAAGACTTCAATTAGTTGAAACATGATTAATATCTCCTCAAGGAGGTTGAATAAGGTTGTGTACCTGACTAAGTTTGGGATGATGGATAAAGAAGATGAAATTTTTCTTAAGGATGTAAAGTTAGCCCTTAAATAGTGTGGCCTGTCAAAGCACACTGTTGGTTCCATACTGAGGAAAGAGATGAATCTATAGGGGAAGTTTTTGGCTGATGTAATAGGAAAGGCCTTAATTTATAAAACAGGGTCTCATGAAACGATTTCCATGAAGATGTTTGAGATAATGACATGAGTGATTCTATCTAAGAGGACTGACTGGAGAAGGATTCTTTTTAAGGGAATAGTGGAGTCCATTCCAAAACCCAACTTTGGTAGAATTCTATCCTTATACCTATTGTACTCTACTCCAGGGATCCTCAATATGAGGTTATGAGCTAAGATTCATTACTTGAGAAAGAAAGACTCAATGATGTTTGAAAGGTGGGACAGAGTATTGCTCCTACACGAACAGCCTGCTGATAGAAAGAGAAATAAAATAGTCACCATCATTAAGGTGAGTTCAGAAAGTAGCTCTTCTGAGAGTAGAGGTGAAGAACCACATGACCCATAGTTGTCTGAATCTACTACTGAGACTAGGAGAGATGTGAGTGCTCAGGTTTCTTTGTCATCAGAACCTGTAGCAAATACACTACCAGGTAGTGTTTCTCAATCTAAAGACACTCCAGCAGAAACTGCTGAGAAACTGGTTGGTGATGTTATAACCAGAATCTGTGAGGAGATAGAGGAAGAGAATCTCCAGATGTATGCTCCGGCTGATTGGGAGAAAGGTCAATCTTCGGTGAGTCTACAAGAATAGATTGACTCATTCTTGGATAAACTATAGGAAGAATAAATCAAGTTATAGATGGATCTCAACTGCTACCCTCTAGTTCTAATGTTGAGGGGGAACCAGTTTTAGAGATAATGCAAGAAAATGTGCCCAATTCGGCTGTTAAATATCAATAAATAGATGTGGACTATGTTAAGGTTAGGGGGGAGATTCCTTCAGAGCTCCCTACAAGAGATTGAACATATTATTGAGATTTATATGGCCGATGTGCCTAATGCTGAAATTCCTGATCACTCATTTTGGTTTGTAGTGCCTGACTCAGAAGCCATGGGAGAAATATGGAGGGAGGATGAAGATGTCTGCTTCCAAGGGGCATCTAAACAAGTTGATGCTATGTCTTCCACCTTTCTAACTCAACTAAAAGGACTTCTAGATGACTAGAGAAGATAGCTTGAGCACTATATAGATGACTCCATCAATGAATTGAGACAAGATGTATCTACTGAGAAGATAAGGAAAAAACAAAGCAAACTTGAGGAGATAAGGAAAAAACAAAATGATATTATAGAAAATCAAAACATCGCCTCAAGAAATATGGAAATGGTACACAATGTCCAAAAGCAAATCATGGAAGCCAATGAAATCACTCTGGTAAGAAGGATGGATGCTTGCACACAATTCCTAAATAATCAAATGCTAGAAGTCAAGAATCATGTAACCAAAGGAGTAATTAATTTGGCTGATAAGATTTCCTATACCAAGGACTCCCTAACCACAATCATCATAGAAGAAGTCATAAAGGGGGAGAAAGCAATGATCAAAGTAGATACAAATAATGTTATATGGACTACAAATGTTATCAGGGTATCATTGGGTCTAAAACAGTAAGCATATGATGATGTTCCTCCTCCTAAAAGACAAACTGATGGTGATAGGGCTGAAACTAGTGTTGCTGCTGGTCCTACCTTCAGCCCCACCACTGAATAAATATTAAAGAGAAAAGGCAAGTCTGCCGCTGAAGAAGAAGATGAGATTAGATGGAGCAAGAAGAGATAAAGAGAAGAAATAGATTCTAGGCTTGACATTGAGATATGGAATCCTCAATCAAAGACTATCATTCTCTAAGCATGGGACCAGATAAAATAAAATAAGACTAAAGAGGAAAGCTATACAGCTCCTTGGAATGGGCCAAACTTGAAAGGAATGAAGAGATTAGAAGAGAATTCAAAAGAGACAAGAGAGAAGGTACTACTCCATTAGATGTTCCTGAGCCTAGTAAGTATTTTTCCAAATCCATACAGCTATTTTGAAAGACAAAGGCAAACGAAGATTAAAGCTGTTGAGAAGATATCTAAGAGACCTAGTGATGAATACTTTTAGTCATCGTTTTTGGGGTAATTTTGTAGCCTAAATGCCTAAGTTTATTTATATTTTATGCTTGCCATTTCATGTTTTAATGTCTTTTAATAAATTCCTAAGTTTTATTATAATTTTGTGTTTTTGTATGCTAGTTATGATGTTGTTGTGTTATTATTATTATAATATAAGAATCTATAGTTTTATTATATGTATTGTTGTTATTTGATATTTTATGTTATTGTTATGTTTAGTTTCATTTATAAATATTATTATCTTTGTTATAGTTTTGTTTTACATAATTAATGTTATGTTTAATGTTATGTTTATTTTGTTTAGTTTTTATAACTAATTAATAGTATGAATTATTATGTTTAGTTTAATTTAATATCATGATATGTTATGTGTTTTAAAGTTTCTAATGTTTGTTTTATCTTGTTATGTGTAGGTTCAAGCCCTTCTTTGATGCAGCCGGCCCTCTACAACATGTGAAGCAGCCCTCATGCCTCCATGGTGCAGCCCAGCCCTTCTTTGATACAGCCCGACCACCTAGCAGCCTTCTACCCGAGCCCTACATGATGCAGCCCACTTGGAGCAGCCCTTTTCCCCAACCCGAGCCAACTAACAAGCATACAAGCAGCCCATGCAGCACCCAATCCTCAAACCCGTCCACCTCATGCTCTCTCTCCCTCCTCATTAATTTAATACATGCATGCATTCTCCCTCTTCATGTGGCCGGCCTCCCCACTCTCTTTCCCCCTCTATTTTATTTCTTTTTATTCCACATTCATTCCCCCCTCTCCATTTTATATTTTTATTTTCACTTCCATTAAATACAATACAATGAATCCTCCCATTCTCTCTCCCCTCATTTAAAACTCATGCATGAACCTTCCTTTCCATGAGGCCGGCCACCCCCCTTGGCTTCCCCCTCTTCATTTCAATCTAGAACATTCTCCCTCTCCTATAAAAAGAACCCCTTGCCTCTTGTTTGAAGTTAAGTAGTGTATGTAGTTTATTTTAGTGAAGCATATGAAGGAGTTCTTGTTAGAGAGTTTTATTTCAAGTAGTTTAGTGTTTTATGTTTTAAGTTTTATTTTGTTAGAGTAATGTTATAATGCCCATTTAGTTTTTCCATGCACCTCTCTTTACTTATGCAATGAAAACATTTTCTTTGTCTCTTATTATTGTTATTTCCTTTTCAATCATGCTAGCTAATTAGTTTTTGTGCCCGATCGCGACGAACTTTGCGATGAAATAACGCACCTTTTATTTTATGTTTGCATTTGTATTTTTCTATTTTTGATCCTAACTTGATTTCTTTCGTATCGACTCCGTATTGCTAGTATACGGTAGTAGATTCCGATCTCATATTTGAGTAGCCGAGAGGCTCGTGAATGTGAAAGATCACTCAAAGAAGGAAGGAGTTGCACACAACCCTAGAGATAGGATGACGTAAATCCTCCGGATTGGAGTCAAATCCAATAGTGCGAGTCACTTCGGTAATGCGACTTTAGGCCTTTTTCACTTGAAAGAGATTTCGGTCAAAACGTCTATAAGTCAGGGGATTTAATGCTCTAGCGAGATTAATTCCTAATATCGGATTCGTCACGGTCTTAATAGAATTGCAAATGCTAAACTAATTTATTTCATTATTTTATTTCAAAGTGAATCGTCGATCGTGCACTCTTTCACAATATTTTAATTCTCTTTTAACTAAGTTTAGTTTATTTTATTTTCAAAACTCATCAATCGTTCGGTAGGATAATAGAGTCGTTGTGAGTAATAGTACTTTCCTGCCCCGAGTTTTTATACAACCTTGATATATTTTTATCACTATACTATAAAATGATAGGTACACTTGCCTATTCGGATTGTAGCCCGTGAGACAATTTTTACGCATCAGGTTTTTGGCGTCGTTGCCGGGGAAATTTTTGGCAATATTACGAAAGCATCGAATTTATTACTTCTACTAAAATTCAAAAAAAAATTATTATTATATATATTATAATAGCCCACATCATTTAATTTCTACCCAACCTAAATTCTCTCGAAAAGGGTAAGGGGCTTTAAGTGCCACTATTTTACCTAGTACCTTGCGAACCCTTCACCGGGTAGCCCTTGGGAAGTTCGGGAGCCAATCCATTAAAAAATCTATTTTTCAAAAAAATATATCTAAAAAAAATTTCATTTTCTTTTTTTGGTAACGGTTTGTTTTTTAATGGAATCATCATATTTTTGCGCTTTTTGCGGGTCGCCCGACCACTTTTATTCTCAATGTCTTTCGGGAACCCCTCCCTCTTTTGATTTTAATTTTTCTGGGGAAAGTAAAAATGGCCAATTTGACCCTTACTCCAATTTTTATCCTACTTGGGATATGGGGAACCCATCTTATTTTTCTTATGATTTTTCCCCGCAAAGCCCCGTGCCTCCAAATTTTAATTTTAATTCTATCGATAATGAGTATTTTGAATTGCAAACTTCTCTTGTTAATATTAATTTGCATTTAAAAACCATTATGGGTTATTTTTCTCGTGAGGCCGCTTCATTTTCTTCGTCTTTTTCTCCGTCTCCTCCACATTCTTCATGTAATGAGTCACCGGATATCCCGACTTGTCTTTTTCCACTCGAGGAGGATAACTATTCGGATATCCCGGATTGTTTCCTTCCTCCTTTGGAAGACACCTCTATGGATATTCCGGTGTGCTTCTTTCCAGTTGAGGATGACGAGACGTCTCCTATTTCTCCTTCTGAAGACATTTATGTTTCCATTTCACCTAAATTTTTAACTGTTCCAAATTTTTCTACTTTTAGCGAGTCTTTTCCTTCTTCTTTTATTTTAGATAATTCTTCTTTACTCCTCTCTACTCCTTCTCCCGAAATTTCACAAGATTCCCCTTCTCCTTGTGAAATTTCCAATGATGAAATTTCTTTTTCTACTTCCTTTATTCCTCTTTCTATTTCTTCTCCTTTTTCTTCTTCTTTTTTTGACGACCCCTTCTTTCCCATTTTACATACGGCGGAGTTCTTCTATAACTCTGTCCGTTCATTTTCGAGCATCATTTCTTTGAAGATTGCACCGCATGTCGGTGCGATTCTTCAATTTTTCTCTTTTTTGATTTACTCTCCTAAGCGCATACTTAGGGAGTTACCTTTTCACTTTAGTTTTTATTTTCCATTTAGCTAACGAATAACGTCGGGCTCAGCCGACGTTAAACAAAGAGCGCTCTTGGGAGGCACCCCTTGCTTATCCTTTTTGTTCTTTTTTTTGTTTGTTTTGTTTTGCAGGAATAAAACCCCCGGCGGTTCTTTTGGCTCCATCCTTTCCTCTCTTCCTTAGTCTTGAGCCGGTGTCAAGCTCAAGCATGGGGGAACGATATCTGCATTCGGCCTTACGAATCCGGGGAAGTCGTTTTCTTTTTATTTATTTTCTTTATTGCATCCCCCCTCCCCTTTCTTCTTCTTTTTTTCTTTCTTGTTTTTATTTTTCATTGAGGACAATGCAAAATTCAAGCATGGGGGAGGGTTTAGTTGTTTTATTTCTTTTTTCTTTCTTTTCTAAAAATGTTTTAAATTTCTACAAAAAAACAAAAAAAGATTAGTATAGTTTTTTTTAGTACTGCTTTTATTTAGCCTAATCAAAAACCCAAAAAAATTATAAAATCAAAAATTCCAAAAAAATATCAGATTGCAAAATTCAAAAAAAAACCCAAAAAATGAAAAAATGTCAGAAAAATAATAATAAAAAATATACCTTATGCTTAGCTTTTTGTTATTTTCAGAAATTTAGTTTGAGTTTTTTATAAGCATTCTTTTTATTATTTGCTAATCTTTTATTTCATCATATTTAGTTAAATTTAATGTTTAGTGATTTAGTTTTGAGGATAATCTTATGATTTTAATTTGCTTAGAGTAATTTATTTATCACTTTTTCTCTTTTATTTTAAATAGTTTCAATTTTATAGTAATTTTGCTTAACAATTTATGATTCCAATGATTATTACCTCATGCTTTTAGATTCTTAGGAAATCTCAATCTACTAGTAGTTGCTCTCTAGTATTTTAGTTTATTTTCTAAAATCTTGTTTAACCCCTTATCCTTACCCAATTCTCTTTTTCTTCTTTTTATTGTTAGATCATATGTCATGGGAATAAGGAGATGTTAGTTCATTATTCTCTGGTACACATATGCAACCCAAAAATGAAGAGAGGAATTAAAAGTTCATATATGTCGGGGAAGTGATAGGATGTTAGTCTATCATTTTCTGGTATTACATATATTTTTTTTAAAAACAAATTTGGTGGGGTGTGAAGAAAAAAAATATAATGATGATCACCTCCAATCAAAGACCTCCTCATGTTTATTTCCTCACCAAACCAATTAGCCAATATTATTTTCTTAGTCTTTAAATTAAAATATTGGGATAGCATAAGTAATAGGTTACATTTTTTCCTTAAGTTTCTTTCAAGTTATGGTTTTTATAATTTCAATCTAACTTTGTTTGCAATTTACTCAATTTTGAGTGCTTGTTAATTTATTAGAGATTTTTTGGCTAAATATTTCTCTCTTTCACTTTAATTTCATAATTTAGGACTTAATTCGTAAATCCCTAAATTTTTATTTTTTTGCTAGATTTTGGTGTTAACAAATTTTTAGTTTAATTGAAAAGTTTATAATGTCTTATAAATATTTCTCATACTTTTGCTCTGGAATAGCAAAAGCCTAAGCATGGGGGAGTTTGATGACTACTTTTAGTCATCGTTTTTGGGGTAATTTAGTAGCCTAAATGCCTAAGTTTATTTATATTTTATGCTTGCCATTTCATGTTTTAATGTCTTTTAATAAATTCCTAAGTTTTATTATAATTTTGTGTTTTGTATGCTAGTTATGATGTTATTGTGTTATTAATATTATAATATAAGAATCTATAGTTTTATTATATGTATTATTGTTATTTGATATTTTAGGTTATTGTTATGTTTAGTTTTATTTATAAATATTATTATCTTTTTTATAGTTTAGTTTTACACAATTAATGTTATGTTTAATGTTATGTTTATTTTGTTGAGTTTTTATAACTAATTAATAGTATGAATTATTATGTTTAGTAAAATTTAATATCATGATATGTTATGTGTTTTAAAGTTTCTAGTGTTTGTTTTATCTTGTTATGTGTAGGTTCAAGCCCTTCATTGATGCAATCGGCCCTCTACAACATGTGAAGCAGCCCTCATGCCTCCATGGTGCAGCCTGGCCCTTCTTTGATACAGCCCGACCACCTAGCAGCCCTCTATCCGAGCCCTACCTGATGCAGCCCACTTGGAGCAGCCCTTTTCCCCAACCTGAGCCCACTAACAAGCCTACAAGCAGCCCATGAAGCCCATACAGCCCCCAAACCTCAAACCTGTCAACCTCATGCTCTCTCTCCCTCCTCATTAATTTAATACATGCAAGCATTCTCCCCCTTCATATGGCTGGCATCCCCACTCTCTTTCCCCCTCTATTTTATTTCTTTTTTTTCCACATTCATTCCCCCCTCTCCATTTAATATTATTATTTTCACTTACATTAAATACAATACAATGAATCCTCCAATTCTCTCTCCCCTCATTTAAAACTCATGCATGAACCTTCCTTTCCATGAGTCCGGCCACCCCCCTTGGCTTCCCCCTCTTCATTTCAATCTAGAACATTCTCCCTCTCCTATAAAAAGAACCCCTTGCCTATTGTTTGAAGTTAAGTAGTTGATGTAGTTTTTTTTAGTGAAGCATATGAAGGAGTTCTTATTAGAGAGTTTTATTTCAAGTAGTTTAGTGTTTTATGTTTTATGTTTTATTTTGTTAGAGTAATGTTATAATGCCCATTTAGTTTTTCCATGCACCTCTCTTTACTTATGCAATGAAAACATTTCCTTTGTCTCTTATTATTGTTATTTCCTTTTCAATCATGCTAGATAATTAGTTTTTGTGCCTGATCGCGACGAACTTTGCGATGAAATAACGCACCTTTTATTTTATGTTTGCATTCATATTTTTCTATTTTTGATCCTTCCTTGATTTCTTTCGTATCGACTCCGTATTGCTTGTATACGGTAGTAGATTCCGATCTCATATTTGAGAAGCCGAGAGGCTCGTGAATGTGAAAGATCACTCAAAGAAGGAAGGAGTTGCACGCAACCCTAGAGATAGGATGACGTAAATCCTCCGGATTGGAGTCAAATCCAATAGTGCGGGTCACTTCGGTAATGCGACTTTAGGCCTTTTTCACTTGAAAGAGATTTCGGTCAAAATGTCTATAAGTCAGGGGATTTAATGCTGTAGCGAGATTAATTCCTAATATCGGATCCGTCACGGTCTTAATAGAATTGCAAATGCTAAACTAATTTATTTTGTTATTTTATTTCGAAGTGAATCGTCGATCGTGCACTCTTTTGCAATATTTTATTTCTCTTTTAACTAAGTTTAGTTTATTTTATTTTCAAAACTCATCAATCGTTCGGTAGGATAATAGAGTCGTTGTGAGTAATAGTACTTGCTTGCCCCGAGTTTATATACGACCTTGATATATTTTTATCACTATACTATAAAACGATAGGTACACTTGCCTATTCGAATTGTAGCCCGTGAGACAATTTTTACGCATCACCTAGCACGGGCATAGTCATTAGGAACTATAAACCTAAACTTTTTATATAATAGGTTCCTTTGGTCTTTAGGAATATGGAACATTATCATTTGGCACACATTTTGTTTATAATTATCACATCTTGTGTTTATCATATCTTAAATATGTGTTATTATTTGCTCTTAAATTATGTGAAGTTTATCTTGTTTGTAAGTTAGTGTACATTATTTACTAGGGTTCTGAATTATTTAAATTGCGATAGATTGTTAGGTCCATTAACTACAACGTCCCAGATTTGAAGAAGTCTCACAATTAAATAGTATACACATGTTTATATTAGATAAATGTTCAAGTTGAATATATGTTGGTTGTCTACTATTCTATGATTAGACAAATTGATTCAGTCAGAACTTTGGTTGAAATGAAGAAAGGACATAATAGAGAGATAAAAATTTTCCTAAGTCCACAAGCATTGAGAGAGTACACTTCACTGAACGACAGAGGCCTAGAATCATTTACGGAAGCTCTGGCATTCAAAGCTTAAGTTGTGCTAGACTCAAATATGGCTAAGTCCAGACGCGTTGAGTGAAGACATTTCACTCAACGCCTTCTCAAAGTAAATTAGTACAAGTACAGAAGAGTTGAGTGAAGATGGCTCGCTCAATGCCTTATCAAAAAATAAGCAAAGTCCAGATGTGATGAGTGTAGAAGATTAACTCAATGCCTTTATCCAGAAATTATGTACAAGGCCAAAAGCATTGAGTGTAGAAGGTTCACTCAATGCCTTTAGTTAGGAAAACTACTAAGTCTAGGGGCATTGAGTGAATGAGGATCACTCAACGCTTTCCACCAAAAGAATTCTGTTAAGTCCAGATGTGTTAAGTCTCAAGACAGCACTCAATGATACTATGCATTGAGTCACAAGACTTCACTCAACGCTTATGCAGATTGTTTGTGAAAGTTGCTAAATACACAAGCTCTGAGTCGTGCTGACGTCATCAAAATTTAAATGAAGGGGGATTTGCCACTAGAAGCGAAATGGCAATGTATACTTTCTGCAGAGCATTTAAAGCTAAAAGTAACTTTTCAACTGCCTATTTAGCATGCCAATACATGACAGATAGCCACTGAACTATGGGATATAAAATGTCCTTGTAGAGAAATTTAAAAAAGAAGTTCTGTAGGTAGATAATCAATTCTTGTCGGAAAAGTTTTTGAAATCGAAAAGCTCTTAGGAGTCTTCAACAAGAACTGAAACCCTAATTTTCTGAAAGGGTTAATTAGCAGAGCACTCAAGAAAGTTGTTATTCTTCTTCAAGGTGGCTATTTTTCAACTCAAAACATATTCAAGCTTGAAAGAACAGAGTTCTACAATAGATCTTCTCAACACAAGCAGAACAAACTTGAAGATCCACATTCTTGTTTTTGTGAAGAGTAAGGGTTGGTTATACACAGTCTGGTGTAAGACCCCCCCCCCCCTCCTGGAATACAAAACACGGTCGAGAGGATTCTTATGCCCAGAATAGCAACCTTGCAGTAGCATCAGCACACAAGCTAATCTGTACCACAAGCCGCCTATCCTGCCGGCCAATCTGATATCATAGTGCCAACCCAACCAAAAAGAAGAGCACAAAATTCTTAGTATTACATAAGTATATGTCCAAAAGAGTACATCAATAAATAAGAAGCTATCCAGCTTCTTTAATATCAGAGTACACAAAACACAAACTAAAGGCTACATCATAACGCTCAAACTCACATCGGTTGCTAAAGGAAGTGAGGGTAACGTCGCATCAAGCCCTGTCTCCCTAGACTGGCTATCCTCCAGCACCTAGCACTGTTATTGCTCCATCGGTGGGGTATCCTCCTAAAATGGAAGACGTAATAACCGTTAATCATAAAGAATAAGTGGGTATCACATCCGCTCACCCCAAGACTCTTAGGCACCGGGTTGGAGAAAGAAGGAAGGGTACAATATATATATATATATATATATATATATATATAAACAGTAAGTACAAGCAGGTGGTATATTTATATTCATCGTTTGAGTGGTAATAACATTATATAACATGTAATAACATCATTGTACACTAGACAATTCTATAAGAGTAAGAACAATAACCTACAACATATAAATCTACAATAAAAATATAACTTAACTTATAAAAATTCTCGTACAAAGTTATAAGTTAAGGATCGGCTTAACAGAAAGTAACTCATCATAGAAAATTGCCCATACAAGTTTATATGATGAGGATCTTATGCAATGCAAGGATGGTTTATGATACACTAAAAGTGAGGGGATAGATCTGTCTTAACTCTAGAGGGGGGTGAATAGAGTGTTTTAAAAACATTTAGTTGTTTTTATAGAGGATTTGAAATAATTGATATTAAAGTATATAAAGAGAAGTAAAAAACAATTTATCACGACAAAACAAAACAAAAAATAAAACAACTAGACGACACAAAGAAATTATAGTGGTTCCCCAAAACTGGGTATATCCACTCTTCTACCATCCTGGTAGGAATCGACTAACAGATTTTTGATTAGGTGCCCTGCCACCATAGGTTTTTGCTCAGGTTCCCTGTCACCCCAAGATCTTTTTCATGGGAGATCTCAAAACCCTTTAGGATTTTGATCAGGTGCCAAAAAACCAACACAAGTCTTTTGTTCAAGAGACTTGACAAACAGGTGATAACTTTTGAAGGGAGTTAAAAACCCTTTTTATAGTGAGGTAAAGAAAGTGATGGTGTCTTCTCTTTCTCAAACAACTTGAGAAGACAAGTGGATTGATGTTGTCAAATCGCCCCCTGAGATGTTGAATTGTTCAGGAAAGAAGGAATCTTTACTCAGGGTGTAAGCCTTCAACTAGCTTGTTGTTTCTTCAGGAAGCTTTTAGACAGATGAATGTTTTTTGTCTCTGAAGAATTCTGAAGCCAGAAACTGAAGAAGACTAATGATCCTTTTGTTGTTGTTCTTCTTCAATTTCCTGTAAGCACACTAGAAATATTTCTACACAAAGAATGTATTTTGTATATCTGTTATTCTCTGTATACTTTGCTTCTATATCACTATATATCTCGTATGTCTTATGGAGAGGAAGAAGAAAACCCTTTTATATTCTGTGAAATAATCAGCCTTTGAATTTTTAATAGAATCCTTGAATTACTGCTCAAAATCTGGGGGTTGAAATGGCTGTAAATTGTCTTTAATGTATTTTCTCAACTTTCCCAGTAAATAATTCAAGTAATTAACTCTGTGAACACCATAATTAATGCTGCCAAGAAATTGTTATATTCGTGAGAATATGAGCATTAATTATCAGATAATTACTGTCTTAGACTAATATAATTTGAATTCAAACTGAGAGAGAAAACAACAAATTGGCTCTGATCAGAATTAGATGAACTCAAAACAGATTTCGTCGACCTAAACTCCAAGTTCGTCGAGATGAGAAATCTCCTTCATCGAGCTGAGCTCAGAGATAATTGATCTGGAAAGTATCTGACAATGTTGAGCTCCAAGTTCGTCGACCTTAGATACCAAGAAATCTGAGTAGAAGAAGAAAAATCGTCAACCTGAGCTCAGATATCGTCGAGCTTAGCTCAGAGTTGAAACTCTGAGTTCGTTGATTTGCGATCGACGATCGTCGAGCTAAGTTCAAATAACTTCGAACTAATTCTCTGAACTCTTTAAAACTGCATTACTTCTAAGTCTGAATTTTTGAATTCTTCCGAGGGCTGGATCAAAGATGTCTAACCTAGTCAGAATGACCTTGACCTTAGAACTAACAAATTGATCCTAGGCTATACATGGTGGGTCAATAACCTAATAGCGAACATAGCCCAAATCCAAACTAGGGATTCAACAATCTCCCCCTATTTGGGTGAGTTCACTAAAAAATGGAAAAGCATAAAAACACAGAGCAATATAAATATCTGACAGAATTTAAACTATTCAGCAGATATGATATGGCTAATTTCATTACACGTATAATTCTCAGATAACAAATCAGAAAAAGTTTAAGAACCACCAGAGGGAGGAGCAGAAGATGTTTTAGCAAAAGCAATTGTCCTGTTTGGATTTTCTGCTTCCTTTTTAGACATCTTAAGGTCCTGAACCCCAAGAACTGTCACAGATGTAGCTCTGGGCACTATAGCTTATGGATAGATCTGCATGTATTCATTAGGATCAAATGAATTTTTGTTTACAAGAAATTGATCAAACTCCTTCTGTCTATAGATAGACATTGTAGTGAATATAGATGGATCTGCTCCTTCTTCTTTGGCTCTGTTAATTTGAGATAAACCAATAAGCTCTTGGAATCTGGACATTCTGAAATTAGTATCTAATTCAGGTTCATAGGTTGGAGAGAGAGGTCTCTCTAGATTAGATTTATGATCATCCTGAGAAGACTTTTGTAGAGGATTTCCGAATAAAATGGATTGCTCTTGGAAGTTAGATTGAGGAAAAGACTGTTGTGGTTAACCTGAATAATAAGACCTTGGAGGGCTGCATTGACTATACTTCCCAGCTGGTCTGTAAGACTGATGGGAGGCTAGTCTTGGAGACTGAGAGCTACTTGAGGCTAGTTTTTGAGTTTTAAAAACATTTCCTGATGCACCTGTAGTAGGAGGAGGAGGAGGAGGTCCTCTCCCGGTCTGCCTAGGTGGGCAACTGTATCTTTTCCTTTTATTTCTTTCCTTTAACTCATTTTTAGAATATCTCATCCAGTTAGGAAATTCTAGTGTGAGCTTTATATTGTGCATAATATAATATGGTGTGTCAGCAGAAGGATTTTTCTTAGGAGCAGCCAAAGGAGGGGCCCTTTTTTGCGCTTTTCTCTTTTTAGAGCTAGTAACTTGAGAATTATCAGAATCATCACTATCATCATCATCAGAAGAAGAAGAGATTGTTGGATGATCATAAAGATCATGAATCATTTGCAGTTGTTTATAAGAAATGTCCTTCTTAGCTTGAGGCTGTTCTTTAATTGCTGGCTTTTCTGGAGAAATCTCTATAATAACCTGGTTACTTTCGTCTTCCATGTCATCAAACATAAGATAATCAAGATCTGGCATGGGGGACTCATCCCACTTAAAAGTTGGAGGAGATAAAAGCCTTTGTCTCTGAGTCAACTATAAGCTCTATAAACATGGGAACTCCACAACTTGGCTTCAGTTGCTTCACAACTTCAGGACTTATGGGTGAGGTATATCAAACTATAGCCATGGAATGCTATTGTTCAGAACTTGGCAAAGAATTTATATGCATATAATCAAAAGAATCTAAAAAATGAAATAAATCAACTATAGGATTGATAATATAATCACCCATAATTATAATCTTTGGAATTGCTACTATTGTATCTGTACATACCATTTCAATGTCAACTGCTGCTGTTGTAACTGCTGGTACTGAACCTGGTGTTTGAACTACTGCTGTTGTCACTGGAGGAACTAGAACTTCTTCACAGAACATCTCCCCTTACCTGGATTAATAGGGTACTAAAACCAGGCCCCTAGAATAAGAAGGGATAGAGGAGACAACACGATGGGTAGTTAGGGTTGAGATGGAAGCAACAAGATGTGAAATTGCTTCTGCGATGAGATTCCTAAGGGTTGGAGTGATAAGCTCCAAGATGTTTGAGGTGGATAAACAATCCCATTACATAAATTCAGCAGGTGTATTAGTAGATACAGAAGGATGAAAGGGAGGAAAGGGAGGAAGGAAATCTGGCATGACTTCATCCAGAGGTGGAGAAGTAGATGGAGATGATGGTAAAAGATCAAAAGTTGGGAATGACAGAAATTAATGAGGGTGTATATCATCAAGGTGAGGAGTTAAAGGGGATTGAGTAGTTGGAGACCGAGGATGGGATGGTGAGGCAGAATTGGTTTAAGAGGAAGTGGATGGAATAATATTTAGATGAGTTTGAAGTGGAGATTGAGGTGGTGGAAGAGGTGAAGTAGGAGGGATAATTTAGGATGGTTGTTTTTGAGGAAGTGAAGCAATTCTGATGGAAGGGATAACTTATTCTAGAGGTGGGGGTGTGGCTATAACTGCCCTGGTGTCCTCTGAAGTCCTAGAATAGGAGGCCCTGGAGGGCTTAGGTATGGTCCTCTCCCATCTACCAAATAAGGCAAAAGTTAGCCTCTTGGAGGCATTTATGAATATGGTCTGAGAGACAAAAAGTTCAGGAGCCTTGGCCTGGAGGAAGATGCCCAGGATCCTCCCAAAACAAACTTCATTCTTTGAGTTCTTTTTCTTGATCAATTCAAAGAACAACACACAACAATTAATCGATTTCTTATTAACCAGAGCACACATTACCAAAAACTGGTGCCTATTAATATAGTAATAGGCTGTGTGTTTTCCCAGCAAAATCTTACCAATATCATCTGTCATGAATTTATACTCAACAGATAAATTCTTTTTCAGTCGCTTATTAGGGTTTCCTTCAGAGTGACCCATTTTAATAAGCATAGAATCATATTCAAAACTTTATCCATATCCTCTTCTCCATTCCCAAAACCAAAAACCTCAGATAAAATAACAGGAGTTAGGGTAACCTACTGTCCTGCGATTGAACCTATCATTGTCTCTGAATCTGGGGAAGAAGAAGTATAGACCCACTCCATGATCTCTATCGCTGGAAGTTTGATCCTTGTGGTCATAAACTTATTCCGTTGTTGATCTTAAAATAGCTGCAGAATGTCCGTGACGATCTGATCCGAATGACTGAAAGACGCAAAGTCGATGTCAAAACCAGTATCGTATTTCATGCTTGAAAGAGAAATCGCCGAAATCGCCATTATTTTCCTGCCAAAATAAGAGAGAGAGATCATGTGCAAGAGAACAAGAAAGCGCGGGCAAGAGCTCAAAGAAAACCTAGTTATAATGTTTTCAGAATATGAAGCGTCAAACACCGTCCTACGAAAAAAATCTTCGTTCTCAGGTCGACGAAAAATTTCATGAAGAAATGATATCGTCGATATCAGTTTGAAAAGGGGAAAATTTTTTGTCATTCTCAGGTCGGCGAAAACTTTTCTGAAGCAAGATCGTCGATCTTAGCTCGACAAAAAAAACTTCACATAAAGAGTTCGTCGATCTCAGGTTGACGAAATTTCTCAAGAAGAGTTATCTGATCGTCGATCTCCGTTCGACGAACTGTTACCAATTCTTCGACCATAGACAGAAATCAAATTAATCCTTCCCCATTAATCATACCTAAATTATTTAAGAGGAACAGATGTTTCTTCTCATTCAAAGGTTTTGTGAAGATATCTGATCTTTATTAATCAGTAGAGATAAAAACAAGTTTAATTTTATTTTTGTCTACACAATCTCTAATAAAATGATGCCTAATTATATATGCTTAGTCTGACTATGATGTATTGTATTTTGTGCAATGGAAATTGTACTGGTACTATTACAAAATATAATTGAATTATTTTGATTGTAACCATAACCTAGGAGTTTGTTTTGAATCCACAATATTTTTGAACAACAACTACCCGCTGCAATGTATTCAGCTTCTACATTTGAGGTGAAGACAGATGTTTGTTTCTTATAAAACCGAGACACAAGCTTATCACCAAGGAACTAGCATGTTCCTGATGTGCTTTTCTTATCAACTCTACATCCAGTAAAGTCAGCATCAGAGAATCCAGTTAATTCAAATTCTGACTCAGTTGGATAAAAGAGTCCTAGATTTGGGCAACCCTTTATATATCTCAAAATTCTTTTAAGTAAAATTTAGTGAGATTCTTTAGGGTTAACCTGGAACCAAGCATAAGAACATGTAGCAAACATTATATCTGGCCTACTAGCTGTGAGATATAATAAGGACCCAACAATAGCCCTATATGTTTTCCTGATCAACTGGCTTGCCATGTTCATCAGAATTAATCACAGCATTGGAAGTCATGGCTGTTTTCTTGGCTAAGGCATCAGTCATCCCTAATCTTTTAACTAATTCCTTAGCATATTTGGATTGGGAGATGAAAATGTCATCAGGGGATTGCTTCACTTGGAGACCAAGGAAGTAAGAAAGCTCACCCATGCTACTCAATTCAAACTTGGAATACATCAGGTCAGAAAACCTTTTGCATAGTTTGGAATCAGTAGAGCAAAAAATGATGTCATCTACATATATTTGTACTAACAATATGTTATTATTATGATGCCTAGTAAACAAAGTTCTATCTACAATGCCCCTAGTGAACTTATGCTTTAAAAGAAAGCTAGCTAGGGTCTCATACCAAGCTCTTGGAGCTTTATTTAAACCATAGAGAGCTTTATGCAATTTGAAAACAAAAGAGGGATGAGTTGGAGAAATAAAACCTGGTGGTTATTCAACATATACTTCCTCTTTGAGTTCACCATTCAAGAAAGCACTCTTTACATCCATTTGGTAGACTTTAAACTTTTTATAGGATGCATAAGCAAGAAATATTTTGATAGCTTCAAGCCTTACAACAGGTGCAAAGGTTTGATCATAATCAATTCCTTCTTCCTGTCTATAACCTTGAGCTACTAGTCTTGCTTTATTCCTTACGATAGCTCCTTGTGCATCCAATTTATTTTTGAATACCCATTTAGTTGTAATGACTTGGAAGTCTTTGGGTTTAGGAACTAAATCCCAAACTCTGCATCTATCAAACTGATTGAGCTCCTCTTGCATTGCAATAATCTAGTGTGGATCTTTCTTAGCGTCTATTATGGATTGGGGCTCAAGTTGAGATATGAAGCAAGCATGCATCAAGTCTTAGTTGATTTGATGCCTTGTTTGCACACCAACTGATATGTCTCCAATCACTTGAGATATAGGGTGATTTCTAAGTGTGACAAGATCAGTAGGAGGAGTTCATTCAGTAACAGCATTGGGAAATAATTCCTCTTGTGGAATTAAATTTGTTGTTGAAGTTTTAGCAATTATATCACTAACCTCTTCTTCACTATCTTCATCAATATGTGGAGAAGGATATGATTCAGCCTCATTGGTGATGTTTAGATCATCCAATTTCTCACACAGTTGGGGTAACTGTAATAAGTTACTGGTAGAAGAATCCTTATCCTTGTAAAACATGTTAGCTTCATCAAAAGAAATATGAACAGATTCTTTCATTTTCAAAGTAGATTTATTAAATACCCTATAAGCCTTGCTGACTTGTGAATATCCAAGAAAAATTCTCATTGCAGCTTTGTCCTAAAATTTTCTAAGGTGTTTCTTATTATTATTATGAATGTAACAAACACAACCAAAGTGTCTAAAAGAGTCTATTTTAGGTTGCTTCCCTTTGAGTAATTCATTGGGAGTCTTGCCCTTAAGTTTATGTATCAAAATTCTGTTCAGGAAATAATTTGTTGCACTTACAGCCTCTGCCCAAAAGGATAGGGCATGTGAGCTTCTACAAGCAATGTTCCTGAAGCTTCAAATAGGGTTCTGTTTTTCCTTTTTGCTACCCCATTTTGTTGAGTAGTTCTAGGAGCAGAGAAGCAATGTCGGATACCTTCATTCTAACAGAATTCTTGCATAGGAAGAGATTCAAACTCAGTACCATGATCACTTCTGATCAATGAAACTATAGTAGAATACTCAATCTTTATGTTCTTAAGAAAATCTGTAAGAACTTTAAAGTTATCTGACTTGATTCTCAAGAAGAACACCCAAGTGAAACTAGAGAAGTCATCTACAATAACTAAGGTATAAAATTTCCCTCCCTAACTCTGTACAGCAATGGGTCCAAATATATCCATGTGTAGCAAATACAGAATCTTGGGTGAATCACTCTTATTAATAGATTTAAAACTATTTTTGATTTGCTTGCCTAATTGACAAGCCATGCAAAGTCTTTGATTCTTGCAAGGGCAAGAAGGTAATCCTCTAACAAGGTTATCCATATAGTGTTTAACAATATTTTTCAGATTAATATATCCTAATCTTTTATGACATAGTTCATTATTGTTACTAATTTGATTAAATCGGTAAATTTCTTACCTAGAAGATTTGAAATTTACTACATAAATGTTTCCTTGCCTAAGGTGAGTTAAGACAATTTTATTATCTATAGAAGTAATAATGCAGGAAATTTGATTAAATGATACCTAATAACCTTCATCACATAATTGGCTTATGGATATTTGCTTATGTTTGAGACCATTTACATATGCTAACTTCCAGAAAGTGACAGCTTCAACTTTAACATTCCCATAGCCTTCAGTTTTGCCATAGTTGGAGTCACCAAATATCACCTTTGGACCAAGCTTGTACTTGTAGTTTGTTAAATTGTCCTTGCTTCCTATCATGTGCTTTGAACATCCACTATCCAGGTACCATTATTCCTCTATGGTAGGATAGGCTTTTCCCTGCACAAAAATAGATTAGGTGTTCTTGACCTTGGTAACCTTGGGTCACTTATTCTTTTAAAACTTAAAACTAGAAAGGAAAGAGCATTCAAGTTGGTTCTTATATCCTAGAGGATGAAATTTTCTAGGTGGAATAATCCATTGGGTAAATGGGTTTACAAATTCTTTTTGTTGATTAAATGTTCTGAGATAATTAGAGTTTTTGTTAAGCTGAACTGGGATCGACGAATTTTGATAAGTTCATCAATCTTAGTTCGACGAATAGGGATGAGTTCATCAAACTCCGCTCAGAGAATGGAAATATTAATTCTCTGTGCCCCAATATTGTCGATCTCGGCTCGAAGAACCATATAGGTTTCGTCGATCGCTGTTTGAAGAATAATTATAATAGAAATCTGCATTCAGAGTTTGTCGACCTGAGTTCGATGAACTTTATACATTTCGTCAATCTGAGTTCAACGAAATCTGTTGAACATTGTTATGATTAAGGCTTCTCTTGTTCTTTCTCTTTTTCTTGGGTTTCGGATTAAATTTAAATTATTCATTATTCTCATCTAGTTTTTCTTTTCCCTTTTATAATATAAATTTTATTGGTGTAGAAAGAATGTTTTTCTGAATTAAATGAGGTTGGCTTGATGAAGCACCTAAGCCCAGTTTGCCATTTACCCTGGCATTAATAGTGTTTGTGATGTTCATCAATTTGATACTTCTCCCATTAAGGGATTCTTCAAATTGCTTTGCCTCAGTTAATTTTGTTTTTAGTGAAATGATTTGTTGAGTTGCTAGAGTTAATTCATCTTTTAACTTAGTATTTTCAGATAATAGAATATGTTGCTCAATAAGCTTATCTCTGAGAAGTTTGATTTCCTTCTCAGATTTTATTAAGTCATTATATAACAATTAAAATTCAGTTTTGAAATGTTTTGAATTGAAATCAAATGAAGATATTACCTGATCCTATTCAGATTCAGATTCTTCTTTAGATTGCTCAGCTTTTGACAGATGGCCTGAGGCATTGATTGCAATCAAGCAAACTTCCTTTACCTTATCTTCTTCTTCATCTTCAATGGAGCTGGAAGATGAAGATTCTTCTTCTGTATCACTCCAGGTTTCAACAACAAACTCTTTGTACTTCCTTTTATGCCTGCTGGAGGAGGGCTTACTGTAATGCATTCTGGAGTCCTTGTCTCTTATTTTCTCCTTCTTCTGATTCTCTTGACACTCAGGAAGAATGTGTCCAGGTTTTTTGCAACCAAAGAAGTTAATTTCCTTGGTAGGAGTTTTATTATATCTTGGTCTGTCATCTTGTCTGGATAACTTCCTCCTGAAGTCCTTTTTGGCCATCTTATAAAATATTTTGGTCAGTAGACCTAGGAGGTAATCATTAACAGGTGGAGCTTCCGTTCCTTCAGTTGCTTTGAAGACAATGTTTTGCTCCTTTCTTCCTAAAGAGGAAGTCTTCTGCTCAGCTGCCTCTCTTGACTTTATCAACTACTCATAAGATTTGAGCTTTCCCAGTAATGAATAAGTGGAGATTTCAGTTAAGCTTCTAGCCTCCTTGATTGGCTAAATCCTGGAATCCCATGTGCTGGGGAAGCACATAAGGATCTTGTCATTAATCTCTGTCAGAGAGATATTCTTATCCAAATTCTTCAGCTCATTGACAATTGAGCTAAGTCTATTGTACATGTCAGCCACTGACTCAGATTCATATTTTGGGAAATTCTTATATTGAGAGATGAGATGTGATCTTCTGTCCTTTCTATCATTAGCTAATCCTGCAACCATTTTGTTTAGGGAATCCCAAATGGCTTTTGCTAATGTGCACTCAGCCACTTTTTGGAATATGTTATCTGACATATTTTTTTCCAGAATGTTCATGGCTTTGGCATCAGTAATCTTGGCCTTCTTTTGTGCATCAGTCCACTCAGATGGTGGAACTACATTGGTACTTGTTGAAGTTGTTACAGAAGGTGTGGGGGGACCTAACAAGATAGAATTATAGATATATTTATCAATTGAATTCATATATAACCTAATCCTTGCCTTACAGATTGCAAACTTATTAAGGTCGCATATTGGAGGTATGATGCTTGAGTATTCCTTATTTTGTGTCATGATATAAGAGAGACACTAGAGGTATTAAGATCTATCGAAGGATCTTTTGATTCAGGTATTTGCCTGTGAAACCAAATGAACAACCCTCTGATACCAATAGAAAGTGAGGGGATAGATCTGCCTTAACTCTAGAGGGGGGTGAATAGAGTGTTTTATAAACTTTGATTAGTTTTTATAGCGGAATTCAAATAATTGATATTAAAGTATAAAAAGAGAAGTAAAAACAAAATTATCACAACATAGCAAAATAAGAAATAGAACAACCAGACGACACAAAGAAATTATAGTGGTTACCCAAAACTGGGTACATCCACTCTTCTACCACCCTAGTAAGAATCCACTAACAGGTTTTTGATCAGGTTCTCTTCCAGCACAGGTATTTGCTCAGGTGGCCTGTCACCATAAGATCTATTTCAAGGGAGATCTCACAACCCTTTAGGCTTTTGATCAGGTGCCCAAGAACCAACACAAGTCTTTTATTAAGGAGACTTGATAACTAGGTGATAACTTTTGGAGGGAGTTAAAAACCCTTTTTACAGTGAGGTAAAGAAACCGATGGTGTCTTCTCTTTCTCAAACAACTTGAGAAGACAAGTGGATTGCTGTTGTCTAAGCTCCCCTTGAGATGTTGAATGGATCAGTAAAAAAGGATGCTTTGCTCAGGGTGTAGGCCTTCAACTAACTTGATATTTCTTCAGGAAGCTTTTAAATAGATGAATGTTGTTTGTCTCTGAAGAATCCTGAAGCCAGAAACTGAAGAAGACAAAAGATCTTTTTTGTTGTTCTTCTTCTTCAACTTCCTGTAAGCATACTAGCAATATTTCTACACAGTGAATGTATTCTGTATATCTGTTATTCTCTGTATACTTTTCTTATGTATCACTATATCTCGTGTATGTCTTGTGGAGAGGAAGAAGAAAACCCTTTTAATATTCTATGCAATAATCAGCTTTTGAATTTTGAATAGAATCCTTGAATTACTGCAGAGAATATGGGGGTTAAAATGGCTGGAAATTGTCTTTAATGTGTTTCCCCAACTATCCTAGTAAAAAAGTCAAGTAATTAACTCTGTGAACACCATAATTAATGCTGCCAAGAAACGGCTATATTCTTGAAAATATGAGCATTAATTATCAGAGAATTACTGCTTTAGACTAATATAATTAGAATTCAAACTAAGAGAGAAAACAATGAACTGGCTCTGATCATAATTAGTAGAACTCAGAACACATTTCATCGACCTAAACTCCAAGTTCGTCGAGCTGACAAATCTCCTTCGTCGAGCTGAGCTCAGAGATAATTTATCAGGAAAGTATCTGGCAATGCTGAGCTCCAAGTTTGTCGACCTGAGATTGACTTTTGTTGACTAGGAAATCTGAGTAGAATAAGAAAAAACATCGAACTGAGCTCGGATATCATCGAGCGTAGCTCAGAGTTGAAACTCTGAGTTTGTCGATCTGCGATCGACGATCTGAGTTCGAAGAACTTCGAACTAATTCTCTGAACTCTTTAAAACTGCATTTCTTCTAAGTCTGAATTTCTGAATTCTTCTGAGGGCTGAATCAAAGATGTCTAACCTAGTCAGACTGACATAGGCCTTAGAACTAACAAATTGACCCTAGGCTATACATGGTGGGTCAATAACCAAATAGTGAACCTAGCCCAATTCTGAACTAGGGATCCAACATGCACCCTTGCAACTCACGCACTATGTTTTACTATGTCGACATACTCCTTTAGTTCCCACTTTTCGAGTTGGTAGCTATCCTCTCAGGCATCAACCGTCATGGCCAAACAATGATAATAGAGCGGGCATCTCCACTTCTATGATGGTATCCACACTACCAGGCCTAGTCCTCCGTACTCAGAACACAGTAGCAGAGGCACTTCATACTACGGATCAAAGGGGTCTCGAGGAGATGTGCACCAAGAACACAACCCAAACTAGCCTATCGTCGTGGCTGGGAAGGAGTATCTGGGAGTGTATCACCAAAGGACCAAGCCCAACCATCAATTGGCACAGAAGGAGCCTCGGGAGTGAGAACTGAGGACCAAGCCCAACTACACAAGGTCTATCTGCCAAATTCCATCAGTGTGATGATTGGCGAGCACATTGACCTGTCATACTATCATTAACCCAAGATATTGACACCGTGTGTCAACACACACCACTTGCAATTATACTTAGCCATGCATTCAAATATCGAAGCGCTCCAACTGAGTCCCTTCTCATCACACCAAACCCTGTATTCAAAAGCATGTAGGGGCTCTACACTGAGTCCCTTATCATCATACCAATCTCGTGCTCAAAAGCACGCAAGGGCTCCACACCGAGTCCCTTATCATCATACAAATCCAGTGCTAAAAAGTACTTAAGGGATATCTTAGCATGAGATACCAATCCTCTTAGTTATCAATCCCATCATATCTTCAACACCTGAGATAAGTGACTAACACATCACATGGCGATGGGCATTTTCTCATCTAGCTCTTCTTTTATAATTTAGCATGCACATATATATCAATTCATTCACCTTTTCCCGGATTCAATATTATTACACATTCAACATGACATTTATACTTCTATATGATCAACACTACTTTACAAGGAATACATCACATGTTCTTCCAATGATCATAAATCAGCGCATAGCTATAAATTTCACATTCTTGCATCATACATCATAAATTCTACCAAAACTCATAACATTCATCGCATTTTTGTTAAGTGCATCTTTACTGGATTTCATAAATACATAATTTGCACAACCATGGTCCATCCAAAACCATTAGCTTATCATCGTTACATATAAAAAAATTCACCCAACCCAACATATCATTTGGCTATGATCTTCCTACTAAGTCCAAAATCCGGAAGCACGGTTAACACATAGCTTACTTAGACAGAACGTCTATTCCGTCTTTGTGTTAGTTTAATGCAGTAACTTCCGTCACACCTTCTGGGAGCCACAGTGCTCACCAGAAAACGTGCAACATTCCGTTGGAAAGGTCTTTTTGAGAGCTAAAACTTTCGTGTTCAGCCCAAGACCTAGAAGTACTCGGATCATGGCTTGAATCGAGCATAAAGCCTACTGCATAAAGGAATCAAATTTCTACACGCATGTTGGTACCCTAGATGTGATTTGGCTTATGTGATCCCCTTGCAGCCCTCTCTTGATCTATATAATTTATATATGATCCTGTTTAGACTTTGCTTAGTCTCCCTAGGGCAGTATATGACTGACCTAGAGTTTAGGCTAGTAGTTTTAGAATGTGTTTTGGTTAAGGCTTTTTTCGTTCGACTATCGTCGAACGAGGCCTCGCGATCGTCGATCATTGATCGACGATAGCAGGGCTATCGAATCGTTGAGTCAAGACAATTATTGTCGACCGATGGTCGACGATCTCAGAGCAAGCCTCTTATGCTCTGAAGGTTGGTCGACGATCTGCCATCTGCAGTTCAACGATCTTGTTCTTGTTCGACGATATCTGTCTCGACAGATATTTTGTCTTAGTCGTCGACATCTTGTGATGTTCGACGATATCTGTGTCGACAGATTGTTGCCTTAGTTGTCGACGATTTCTGGTCGACGTTATCTGTCTCGACAGATCTTTTGCTTTGGTCGACGATAGTTTGAGCTGGTCGACGATTTCCGTTCGACGATTTCTGTTTCGACAGACTTCTGTTTTTAGTCGACGATCTGTTAGTAGGTCGACGATCTTCGAACCCCTGTTCGACGATTTCTGTCTGCTTTTATCTATTTGTATTTATGCTATTCCTTGGTTTATTTCCAAGTGTGTTAGCTTGTGGTTAGAAAGATTTTCTGAAGTTATTTGTTGCTAAATTTATGGCTTAAATTCAAATGAATTATTTACACAATATGTCAAGCATAAATCACGGGATTCAGTATTCTTGATAAAGCATTTTGTCCTATTATACAAATTGCGTTGACTTTATCTTTCCAGCCTGTTTTCTAGCCGTTGGTACTATGTACTATTTCCAAGAATGGTACGTCTTTATGCTGAGATATTTTTTCCCGCTTATTTTATTCCTTATTGGGACTGACAGAAAGTAAATAGGCCATTCTATTCCTATTGCTATATTCTATTTTGAGATAATCTGTTGCAAGGGCTCGAGAATTCAAATCAATAGAGCCGTTCCAAAGGAAAAACGTGAAGACATATTTAAGAGAGATTCTTCTCTCAGAAAAGAAGAAGTTACAGACACAGAGAAATATTATTCATTCGCTCAAGCATCATCAGAGCAGCTCTTCACAATCTCACAATAAGAAGAAGAAAAGTTTTCCTGAAGCAAAAGCCCAGAGCAATCATCTTTCATTCTCAAGTCTCCTGAGCATCTGCTTAGAGTTTTCAAGACTTCAGAAAGAGCTCCAGTTCTGCTTCAAGTGCTCCAGAATCTGGAAAACTGATAAAAATCAGTTTACAGATTTCTGAGAATTTAGTTTCAGTTTATCTGAAACTCCTTCATCCTGAAGCAAAGGCTTTCCCTGGACTTCCACTGAGCCAGGGGGAGACTTTGATTCTTTAGAGAATCCACAAATCTTCTCTAATCTGTATTTAAAACAGAGAAGATAATCTAACCCTCTCAACCCCTTTTGTAAAAGAGTTTGTTCACAGCTCTTCAAAAGTGAACATTGGTGACAGGGCACCTTATCAACAACCTGTGGTTGAGCATCCTTATCAAAAGCTCAAAGGGTCTGTTTGATCTACCTGAATCAGATCATTGGTGGCAGGGCACCTTAGCAAAAACCTGTAGTGGATTCCTACCAGGGTGGTAGAAGAGTGGATGTACCTATTTAAAGGGAACCACTATATATCCTGTGTCTCTCTGGTTCTTGCTGATTTGTTTATTCTGTGGCTGTGTTAGAACTACCTAGGGTTGCTAGTTGCTGTGATAGGCTTGTAGTTAACTGAAATTTCAGTCAACTTCTTCACTTGTGCACTTCACTGTGTTAGGCTCTTAGGGTTCAAGTATCAGATTTTTTATTCCGCAAATAAACTCCAAGGGAGCTGACTAAGTGTTCATAAAATTTTGAATACTCTATTCACCCCCCCTCTAGAGTAGTTTACAACTTATCCCCTCACTTTCAATTGGTATCAGAGGGAGGTTAGCTGTTCATACAGGCTAACACCTGAGTTAAAAGATCCAGTGATAAGTTGTTTCCTGATACCATTCACAAACACTTTCACACATGGCCCAGTCTAAGGATTATTCAAGCACCAGACCTCCTGTATGCAACTTGTCCAAGTTTGGCATATGGAAGGCCAGGATAAGACTATACATGAATTCTATTGATGAAGATATCTTTTCTTCTATTTTGACAGGACCACCTGCTAGGCCTGCTGCTGCTTCCACTTCTGCTGATCTCAGTGCTGTGCCACCACCTGACTACAATGAAACTTACAAGAAGGCAAAAGCAGCTGATGCTAAAGCAATGAATATCCTAGCTCAGACAATGTCTGATGAGATATTCCAGAAGCTGGCTGAATGCACCTCAGCCAAAGCTATGTGGGATTCCCTCAACCACATAGTTGCTGGCTCAGCTGATGAGAGGAAGGACAGGAGATCCAACCTCACCTCTCAGTATGAAAACTTCAAGAAAGATGATGCTGAAGACATTGACACAATGTACACAAGACTCAGTTCAATAATAAGTGAACTGAGGTCTTTGGACAAGGAGATAACTCTGACAGAAGTCAATGACAAGATCCTGATGTGCCTTCCCATCTCTTGGGACTCAAGGATATGGCCCATCAAGGATGGAAGAAACACTGTGGAACTCTCCACAGAAGCTCTGTTGGGAAAGCTCAAGTCATATGAGCAAACTTTAAAGAGCAGAGCTGCTGCAACTGAAGTAAAAACTCCAACACCAACAAAGAAAGAGCATTCTCTAGCTCTTAAGGCTGCTGAGACTTCTGAAGGAAGTCAATCAAATGAGGAGTTACTGGCACTCATTGCAAAGAGGTTCTTCAACATGGGAAGAAGAGACCTCAGAAAGAAGTTCTCCAAGCATGAGGACAAACCAAGGTATGACAAGACTCCATCTAAAGAAATCATTTGTTATGTTTGCAGCAAGCCTGGACACATTGCTCCAGATTGTCCAGAGAAGAAACACAAGGAGAAGAAACATGAGAAAGAGTACAGGAAGCACCACTCCAAGTCTTCATCACACAAATACAAGAAGAAGGACAAGGGATTTGTGGCTGCTACCTGGAGTGAAACAGAAGAGGATACCTGCTCCTCTAGCTCCAGTGATTCAGAAGAAGAAGAAGAGAAGAAAGCCAAAGAGGTCTGCCTCATGGCTATTGATGCCTGCAGCTCTCTGTCAGCTGCAGAGAATTCTGAAGAAGAAGGAGACAATGAAGAAGATTCCTTTATGGAGGACCAGGTAATCGACTCATTTGATTTCTCATCTCCTGAGTTCAAACTAAAATTTAAAACTCTATGTTTAGACTTACTATTATCTGAAAAAGAAATTAAGTCACTTAGATTAAAAATAATGGAACTAGACATGGAAGGTACTGAAATAATCAGATTAGAAAAGGAATTAGAAAGCTCAAAAGAAGAAGTAACATTCCTAAAATTAGAACTAGCTAAATCTAAGAGGTTAGAAGAACAATTAAATGGCAGAAGCCTTAAATTATCTGAAATAACCTGTATAGCAAACACTAGGGTTGGTAATGATAAACTAGGCTTAGGTGCTACACCTAGTGAACCCATCCTCCTCACAAAGGAGAGATTTAGCACTCCAGTAAAATTTGTTTCTGAATCAGGAATAAAGAATACTGAGGAAATTGAAAAATGCAAGAAAATTCAGAATAAGATTAAGAAAGAGAATAGGAAGAAAAAATTTCTAGCTTTACAAAAATCGTCGAACATTAATCGACGATCGTCAAACCAATCGTCGAACGTCTATCGACGATCGCTGAACACCTTCACCAAGTATGATATCTTTGGTGCAGGAGATCGACGATCTCATCTTGAATCGTCGACCAGTGATCGACGATCATTGAATCCAGAATATAGCTCTACTACAAATGATCGACGATATGGCTTGCGATCGTCGACCGTGGATCGACGATCTGGACTTCAGCTGGAAAATAAATTTCAAACTTCCAGAATTGCAAATTCAAATCACTACCCCAGGTTGTTTAATCCTTCAACTGAATGGATTATCCCACCTAGGAGATCACACCCTTTAGGATATAAATCTAAGCCTGCAAAATCTTTTATATCTAGTTTTTCTTTTGTGAAGAACACTGGACCCAAGGTAACCTGGGTCCACAATGTATAACTGTTCTTTCTGCAGGTGAAGACCTATCCAGTCATACATGACAAATGGTATCTGGATAGTGGATGCTCAAAGCATATGACAGGAAAGAAGAAGAACCTGTCAGGTTTCAAAGCTAAGCTGGGACCAAAAGTTGTATTTGGGGATTCCAACTGTGGACAGACTGAAGGGTATGGCAGCTTCACCATAGGAGCTGTAACCTTCAAGAAGGTAGCCTATGTCTCAGGACTAAAGCACAACCTAATCTCTGTTAGCCAATTGTGTGATGCTGGGTACAAGGTTTGGTTTACTGACACTGCCTGCAATATTTCTTTGAATAATACTGTTGTGTTAGTAGGTATTAGAATTGGAAATGTTTATGTTGTAGACTTTAACTCATCCAAATCTGAAATATGCTTATTTAATGAAGTAACCAGTAATAATACCCTTTGGCATAAGAGACTTAGTCATGTAAATTTGAAAAACATTTCTAGGCTGGCTAAATACAATCTTGTACGAGGTTTACCTTCCTGCCCCTACAAGAAGGAAGGCCTTTGCAAAGCTTGTCAATTAGGTAAGCAAACAAGAAATAGTTTTAAATCAGTTAATAAAAGTGATTCTCCCAGGATTCTGTACTTGCTACATTTGGATTTATTTGGTCCTATTGCTGTACAGAGTCTTGGAGGAAAGTCTTACACTCTAGTAATTGTAGATGACTTCTCTAGGTTCACTTGGGTATTCTTCCTGAGAACTAAGGCTGATAACTTCAAGGTTCTTACAGATTTTCTAAAATGTATACAGAGTGAGTATTCTACTCAGATTGCCTTGATCAGAAGTGATCATGGTACTGAGTTTGAGTCTCTTCTTATGCAAGAATTCTGTGAGAAGGAAGGTATCAAACATAGCTTCTCTGCTCCTAGAACTCCTCAACAAAATGGGGTAGTTGAAAGGAAAAACAGAACACTAATTGAAGCTGCAAGTACATTGTTGGCAGATGCTAACATGCCTCTGTCCTTATTGGGCTGAAGCAGTTAGCATAGCTAACTATGTATTGAACAGAAGCCTGATACATAAACTTAAGGGTAAGACTCCCTATGAGTTACTTAAGCAAGTAAAACCTAAAATAGATTATTTTAGAGTGTTTGGCTGTGTTGTTTTTGTTCATAACAATAATAAAGAATATCTTAGAAAATTTGAGGCAAAAGCTTCAATGGGAGTTTTTCTAGGATACTCTCAAGTAAGCAAAGCCTATAGGGTCCTTAATAAATCCTCTCTTAAGATAGAAGAGTCTGCACATGTCTCTTTTGATGAGACAGTCATGTATTATAAGGAGAAGGACTCTTCCTCTAATAGTACAGTGCAAGTCCTAGGAGTAAGTAAGGATTTGGAAGGTTTGAGACTCACACAGGAGAATCATCCCCAACAAACTCCTCAGGTTGCTCCCTTAGATTCTGAATCTGATGTAGAACTTCTTGAAGTTAAAGCACCTGCTCCAACAGTTGATCAAATTCCACATGAGGAATTAAATCTTGAAACTGTTGAAGATCAGATCATTGTTGAACCTACTGATCTTGTCACACTTAGAGATCACCCTGTATCTCAAGTGATTGGAGACATTTCAGCAGGAGTCCAGACAAGACATCAACTCAACAAAAATGTGATGTTTGCTTGTTTCCTTTCTCAGGTTGAGCCCCTAACCATTAAAGATGCTGAGCTTGATCCCCACTGGATTATAGCAATGCAAGAGGAGCTTAACCAGTTTGAAAGATGTAAAGTTTGGACCTTGGTTCCAAGACCAAGAGGCCAACGGATCATAGGCACCAAGTGGGTGTTTAGAAACAAGCTTGATGCCCAAGGCATAGTTGTTAGGAATAAGGCTAGGCTAGTAGCTCAAGGCTATAGACAGGAGGAAGGCATAGATTATGATCAGACTTTTGCCCCTGTAGCTAGACTAGAAGCCATTAGGATTTTCCTAGACTATGCTGCCTATAAGAGATTTAAAGTCTTCCAAATGGATGTGAAGAGTGCCTTCCTCAATGGAGATTTAAAGGAAGAAGTGTTTGTTGAACAACCACCAGGGTTTGTTTCATCAACCTTACCCAGTCATGTGTTCAAACTCCAAAAGGCTCTATATGGACTTAAGCAAGCTCCTAGAGCTTGGTATGAGACCTTAGCAAATTTCCTTCTAGAACACAAGTTTGTGAGAGGTGTAGTAGATAGAACACTGTTCATTAGACATCATAAGGACTCACAACTGTTAGTTCAAATCTATGTAGATGACATTATATTTGGCTCTACTGATCCCAAACTATGCAAGAGGTTCTCTGAACTAATGCACTCTAAGTTTGAGATGAGCAGCATGGGTGAGTTATCCTATTTCCTTGGTCTCCAAGTGAAACAGAGTGTTGATGGCATTTTCATTTCTCAATCAAAATATGCCAGGGAGCTGGTTAAAAGATTTGGAATGTCTGATGCTTCATCAATGAGCACACCTATGGCCTCAAATGCAGTTATTGATTCTGATGTTAATGGCAAGCCTGTTGATCAAAAGAACTTTAGAGCCATTGTTGGTTCCCTGCTGTATTTGACTGCAAGTAGGCCTGACATAATGTTTGCTACATGCCTATGTGCAAGGTTTCAGGTCAACCCAAAGGAATCTCACTTAACTCTCCTCAAGAGGATCTTGAGATACCTTAAGGGATGCCCTAACTTAGGACTGTGGTACCCAGCTGAGTCAGGATTTGAATTAATTGGATATTCAGATGCTGATTATGCTGGTTGTAGAGTTGACAGGAAAAGCACCTCAGGGACTTGTCAGTTCCTGGGAGAGAGACTTGTCTCTTGGTTTTGTAAGAAACAGGCATCTGTGTCTACTTCAACTGCTGAGGCTGAATATATTGCAGCAGCTAGTTGTTGTTCACAGATTCTGTGGATTCAAAATCAGCTAGTGGATTATGGGTATACACACTCAAAAACAAAAATTCTGTGTGACAGTACCAGTGCAATATCAATTGCTCAAAATCCTGTGCACCATTCCAGGACCAAGCACATTGAGATTAGACATCACTTTCTGAGAGATAATGTGGAAAAGAACAAGATAGCAATGGAATTTATATCCACAGACCTGTAGAGAGGAGATATTTTCACTAAGCCCCTTGATGAACAAAGGCATTTGTTCTTCCTGAACCAGCTTGGCATGATTAATGGTTCAGAGTAGTGAAAATTTGGTTAATTTTGTTTTCTGTCTAAAATCGTCGAACGACTGCTCGACGATCTTCGACCTGGTCAGAACTATCGTCGACCAACCGTCGACGACAGCTCGCTCTGTAGTAAGGCAGAAATCGTCGACCAACTGGTCAACGATCTCTCCTTAGGTATCTATCGTCGACCAATGGTCGACGACAGATTTTCTGTGCTGGGTGGAGAATCGTCGACCAACATTTATTGATCGACGATCGTAGTGATTGCTTGTAGTCGGTCGATATTTAACGATTAGTCAAACATTGACTATCGTCGATCTTTTTTCGACGACCGATTTTATTCCGGGTTCGACGATCGCAGATTTGTTTCTAATAGTCGATTTAGGTCTGGAGATCGTCGTCCTTCCGCTCCGTCTCTTCATATTCCATCTTCTGGTTTAGAATTCGCTCTCGAACTCTAATCCCGCGCGATTCTCTTCTCCCCTGCTTTGCTTCTCGATTCGCCATTTTCTCTCAAATCCTATGGCGATTCCTTCTGCTGTTCTCCTTGGGATGAAGTTCGACACTGGCTTCTGTGTCGACTTCGATTCTTTCAGCCGATGCGATCAACCTATCCAAGCCATTCTGAAGCTATGTGAAGATCAAGGACTAAAGAAATTTATGTCATTCTCACCAAAGATTCATATACCAGAAATTCGTGAATGGGTATATACTTCGTCCTCCAGCGACGACGCCATGACAGGAAAGATAAATGGCGAGGAGGTCATTCTGACTCCTGAAGTATTGACTGAGCTGTTTGGTCTACCAACAGGTACTGAGGATCATGAGCAAACTGCAGAAGAATATGGCCGCATGCTATCTGTGATGGGCCATGCTGAGGGTGTTCCAGCTAAGCTGCTAAAGATAAATCTGTCTCCAGAGTACAAGTTTCTGGCAGACCTGGTGGGAAAGGTTGTTTTGGGAAAACACTCTACTCACGACAACATTAACAGGCAACAGTTTGCCTTAATGTCAGCTTTGGTGAATAAGGCACAGATTGCCTGGGGAAAAGTTCTGTTTGAACTAATAAGGAAAAAGAACAATCAGAAAGAAGTAAACCTTGCCAGGGTGTTGGGTGTGTTTCTATATGTGAAAGCACCCCTGCTGCTTGTTTCTGCACCCTCCGCAGTCAACGCTAGCAAGAGGTTGGACCCTTCTCTATTCAAGAAATCCCAGAGGATTATCAAGAAGTCAGCCAGGGTTGATCATAACCCTCCTTCAGACACAAGGGCTGATTCGGCCGCTCTCCCGCTTACTGGGGAAGGCTCAGTAATCCCTCCTTCCTCCCTCTCTATCCCTGCATCCTCTTCTCCTGCATTACTTTCCTCTACAACACCTGCAGTGCCACCACAACATGCATCTTTCATTCCACCTGCATCTCCACACCAGTCACCAACACCACAACATCTGGCAGCTTCAGCCAGTGTTGACATGGTGACTGCTACCATCCTCACGCATCTTTCTCAACATGAATCCCACACTCATGTTGATGTTCACCCATCTCCACATGATTCCTTTGATCATGTGGTAGATCATACTGCTTCCATTCCATCCACCTCCACATCATCAGCATTTCAGATAACTCCTGAATTGCTTGCACATATTGTTGAGCTCATTACTCCCTCCATCCAAAAAATGATTGAGGCTGCCAATGCCCCTCTCATTGCATCCATCAATACCCTTACTCAAGCCATCAAATCATCTCATCCCTCTGCTGAGCCCTCTTCAGTAAGATGCATGACTCCAGTCCCCACTGAAGTCATGCAGGGGGAGATGTCTGTTGAAGTGGTCTCAGGTGATGCCCTGACCCTTCAGGACAATTCCTCTCTTCCCCTTCAAGAAACTGTAGAAGAACCTCAAGAGATTCCAGAGAAAGAACCAGAAGGTAAACCTTAAAACTCTTCCTCCAAAGGATATAATCAGGACTTAAATTTGATATTTGTATCTAACAAAGACATTCACTCCCTAGTGAATCTAGCTTCTGAGGAAGAAGTTCCTGAAAAAGAAAATGAGGAAGTCCCCATGGACGTTTGTGAGAATGATGCTGCTCAACCTGATGGTATAGTTTTATTTAAGTTTCTAATTAATTCAAACTCCAACTTTGAGTTAATTTCTTATTCCTTCCTTTCCATCACAGCTGCTGATGATCTCACATCAGTATTGCAAGTTGATGCTGCTAAATCCATTGATTCTGATAAAGATTTAGAATCCTATCTTAACCTAGACTGTGAGTCCTCACTCACATCTACTCCTTTTGTTCTTCCTCCTCAAGAGATAGTGGTTCCTTATAGACCTGAGTACCTTGATGACCCCTTGGTCAAAGATACTCTTTTCTTTTCCTGTATGGCACTCCTCTTGTGCCTTGCAGAGGTGTCTATCCCTGATGTCACTGAACATCTAGAAGGAATTATAACCTCCTTCCTAGATGCAAAGTGGTATCCTGTGTAGATCTTCAGGTAATCCTATCTATTACCTGTTGTTTGTTCACCTTGGGGGGAATATTTTATTCCCACTTGGTTGTTAACCTATCTTTATTTGCATGCAGGCACAACCATAAATGCTGCTGCTGCTGAAGACATCAACATCCCTGCTGATGCTGCTGCTGAAGAAGTTGAAGATGTGCAAGATAATGCAGACAATGCTCCAAAGATGACTGAAATGGACTCAAGCTCAGGTACTCTAAACATTGACCAATATATAGCCTTTGTGGCTGAAAATATTGCCTCTGAGTACATTGAAGAGATGGCCAATTATCATCTGGATTCCCTATCCATCTCTCTAGAGAAAGCATCTGCCCCTGCAGATATTGTCATCTTTTCTCCACCTATCCTTACCTATCCTCTATCCATTTCTTCTATTGCAGAACTGGTCCCCAAGACAGTTCCTGAGTTGTATCCAGAATCAGAACTCTGGAAGAGGTCTCCAAATGTGGATCTTGATGCCCTCCTTAGGCAAGATGCCATTGAGGAAGCTAAAGAGAAAGAAGAAAGAGAAAAGAAAGACAAAGCTGAACCTGCTGCCAAGGATTTTTCTGAACAAGATTTTGATGATTATGCTGGCAGAACCTCATCCCACTCCTCTGATGATGATGATCCTGAGGATTCTGATAGCTCCCAAAAGAAGAAAAAGGCTGTAGTTCAGAAAAGAAAGGCATCTGCTCCTCCTGCTGCTAATCCAGACAAGGATGTTCCCTATTTTATTCTGAAGGGAATTGATCCCAAGAGCAAAGAATTTCAGCCTTGGATGAGACTTTCAAAGAATCAGACAAGAGAGAATAAGAGAAGAAAAAGATATGACATTCCTGTTCAGAAATTCCCCCCAGAGGTCCTCCTCCACCTCCTGGTGCTGGAGCCTCTAGAAGTCTCTCTTCTGCCCCCTCTGCAAGATCAGCCAGTTCTAACACTTCTCAGACCTACCAAAGAAGGAGTAACCAAAGCCAGGGAGGCCAAGATGTATCAGGACAGGGAAGAAAAAGAAATGACAATGCTCTCGTGGAACAAATAAAGGAGATGATTTTTCAACAACCTACATTCTCTCCTCCTCCTTCTCCTCCCAGGAAAGGTCCATCCTCTTCTTCAAGAAAACCTGCTGCTGCTGAGACAATTGAATCAAAAGGAAAAAGAGTGGTCTTTTCAGAGAAATCCCACAAAAAGTTCATTGAGCTTGCACCTCCAAGATCTCTATATGCTCAAACTGATCCTAAGAAGGCTGTGCAGATTCCTCTTGATTCAAGCAAACTTGCTACAGCTCTTCAAAGAAACATGGAGATTGCAGCTCATACAGATACTGATAGACCTCCCTCTCCATCAGATAAAACTGAAGCTGAAAGGATTGCCTCTATGGCAAGATTCAAAGAGTCTATTGCACAAAGCATGATGGAGAGAGCCAAATCTCAAGGACTAGATCCTACAGCCTACTCAACAATGTCAGAATTCAGAGAAAAGGAACTCAGCAGAATTCAAGTCAATCCAGAAGCCTTTGACACTGAGGAATACATGAAGCTACATCCTGCTGCAGTTATACCAAGCTATGCTGAAAAGAAAATCATTGGTGAACATGACCTAATGCTATCTAAAAGACAAGCAGCAAATCCTAACAGAGAGATTATTTTCAAACCAGTTGTAACCCCTAAAAACTCATCTGATGCTAAAACCTCTGATAAATCTGCTTGATACTTTATAGTTCTGCTGAATTATGTTTTTATGTTTTTCTGTGGATTGCCTGTGATTTAAATATCTCTGCCTTTGATAGTGTGTGCATTAGTTTTTAGATTGGATTGGATAACATAACCCAAATAGGGGGAGATTGTTGGCACCCTAGATGTGATTTGGCTTATGTGATCCCCTTGCAGCCCTCTCTTGATCTATATAATTTATATATGATCCTGTTTAGACTTTGCTTAGTCTCCCTAGGGCAGTATATGACTGACCTAGAGTTTAGGCTAGTAGTTTTAGAATGTGTTTTGGTTAAGGCTTTTTTCGTTCGACTATCGTCGAACGAGGCCTCGCGATCGTCGATCATTGATCGACGATAGCAGGGCTATCGAATCGTTGAGTCAAGACAATTATCATCGACCGATGGTCGACGATCTCAGAGCAAGCCTCTTATGCTCTGAAGGTTGGTCGACGATCTGCCATCTGCAGTTCAACGATCTTGTTCTTGTTCGACGATATCTGTCTCGACAGATATTTTGTCTTAGTCGTCGACATCTTGTGATGTTCGACGATATCTGTGTCGACAGATTGTTGCCTTAGTTGTCGACGATTTCTGGTCGACGTTATCTGTCTCGACAGATCTTTTGCTTTGGTCGACGATAGTTTGAGCTGGTCGACGATTTCCGTTCGACGATTTCTGTTTCGACAGACTTCTGTTTTTAGTCGACGATCTGTTAGTAGGTCGACGATCTTCGAACCCCTGTTCGACGATTTCTGTCTGCTTTTATCTATTTGTATTTATGCTATTCCTTGGTTTATTTCCAAGTGTGTTAGCTTGTGGTTAGAAAGATTTTCTGAAGTTATTTGTTGCTAAATTTATGGCTTAAATTCAAATGAATTATTTACACAATATGTCAAGCATAAATCACGGGATTCAGTATTCTTGATAAAGCATTTTGTCCTATTATACAAATTGCGTTGACTTTATCTTTCCAGCCTGTTTTCTAGCCGTTGGTACTATGTACTATTTCCAAGAATGGTACGTCTTTATGCTGAGATATTTTTTCCCGCTTATTTTATTCCTTATTGGGACTGACAGAAAGTTAATAGGTCATTCTATTCCTATTGCTATATTCTATTTTGAGATAATCTGTTGCAAGGGCTCGAGAATTCAAATCAATAGAGCCGTTCCAAAGGAAAAACGTGAAGACATATTTAAGAGAGATTCTTCTCTCAGAAAAGAAGAAGTTACAGACACAGAGAAATATTATTCATTCGCTCAAGCATCATCAGAGCAGCTCTTCACAATCTCACAATAAGAAGAAGAAAAGTTTTCCTGAAGCAAAAGCCCAGAGCAATCATCTTTCATTCTCAAGTCTCCTGAGCATCTGCTTAGAGTTTTCAAGACTTCAGAAAGAGCTCCAGTTCTGCTTCAAGTGCTCCAGAATCTGGAAAACTGATAAAAATCAGTTTACAGATTTCTGAGAATTTAGTTTCAGTTTATCTGAAACTCCTTCATCCTGAAGCAAAGGCTTTCCCTGGACTTCCACTGAGCCAGGGGGAGACTTTGATTCTTTAGAGAATCCACAAATCTTCTCTAATCTGTATTTAAAACAGAGAAGATAATCTAACCCTCTCAACCCCTTTTGTAAAAGAGTTTGTTCACACCTCTTCAAAAGTGAACATTGGTGACAGGGCACCTTATCAACAACCTGTGGTTGAGCATCCTTATCAAAAGCTCAAAGGGTCTGTTTGATCTACCTGAATCAGATCATTGGTGGCAGGGCACCTTAGCAAAAACCTGTAGTGGATTCCTACCAGGGTGGTAGAAGAGTGGATGTACCTATTTAAAGGGAACCACTATATATCCTGTGTCTCTCTGGTTCTTGCTGATTTGTTTATTCTGTGGCTGTGTTAGAACTACCTAGGGTTGCTAGTTGCTGTGATAGGCTTGTAGTTAACTGAAATTTCAGTCAACTTCTTCACTTGTGCACTTCACTGTGTTAGGCTCTTAGGGTTTAAGTATCAGATTTTTTATTCCGCAAATAAACTCCAAGGGAGCTGACTAAGTGTTCATAAAATTTTGAATACTCTATTCACCCCCCCTCTAGAGTAGTTTACAACTTATCCCCTCACTTTCAACGCATCGTAAAGTCAAATGAACAACATCAGTTCATCTTCTACCTCTAGCAATTCATTCAAAGTTATATCTAGCTCTTCCTCCACCCTTATTCACCCTCAATATACCACCATTCTTCACAAAACCAAGTCCTTTTCATAATGACGAGTGGAAAGGTTGAAGACAAACAAACCCTATGACAAAAGGTTCTAGTATGGTATCTTCCTAGGAGATCTTCATTACACACCAAAGTGAAGCTCTCTTGAGCCGACATCTCTCCTATTTTATAACTAAAGATAAAGCACCAAGGGAGGGGGTAGGAAGCTCACCTCATTTTCGGACATGGATCGTGTCCTAATCTTTTGAAGCATAATTGCCTCAACCTTGTATCATGCGATGAAGTTCAGCACCAGGAGAATCAGAAAGTGACGTTTAACTCTCAAACAACATTTATAAAGGAGTGGCCGATTAGAACTAGGGTTTCCCAATTCGAGAGCTACCACCGCACGGTAGCATGCTACTGTCGCGCGGAACCTCCAAAAGTGCCTTCTTCAAAAATCCATCATCAAAAACCACCACTTAGGTACCGCCGGCTATACTTGTAACCCCGCACGACATCCTACTACCTCCGCGCGGTATCTCACCAAGAAATATACCAATAACTTAGCAGGGCTATCGCCAGCGGTATAACTAATGTCACGCAGTTGCTAACCGACAAATATGCCAATACTAAGTCAGGCTACTTGTTGGGTACATTGGAAAATGTGTACCTGATTTGAAGAAGCCCAACTTAGCTCAATGATATACATCAAGGTGTATTTGATGTTGTTTTGAGTTGACATGTGCAGGTGAAGAAGTATTAAAGAATGCAGAAAAATATTCTAAGTCCACATGTCGACACCTGAAGAAATTGTGTCGACACTTCAGAATATTTGTGTCGACACTTCAGAATATCTGTGTCGACACAGAGAATGATAGTCGACCACATTTATGACAACACTGAGAAGCAGTGTCGACACATAAAGAAAATAGTCGACTTCAACTATGTCGACACTGGGAAGCAGTGTCGACACATAAAGAAAATTGTCGACCTCAGCACTGGGAAGCAGTGTCGACACCGTGAAAGATAGTCGACCAGAGAAGGATAGTCGACTAGTGAAAGATAGTCGACACAAAAGAAGATAGTCGACTAGTGAAAGATAGTCGACACAGAAGAAGATAGTCGACTAGTGAAAGATAGTCGACACTGGGTGGATGTGTCGACACCAGAAGACTGTGTCGACACATATTGGCAGAAGTCGACTATGCTTGTGTCGACACCAGAAGACTGAGTCGACACATTTTGGCAGGATTGAAGATTGCTGTGTCGACACCTGAAGGCTGAGTCGACACATGCTGAGTTCTGAATCTACAACAACTGTGTCGACATACAGGACTTATGTCGACACACTGCAGAGTCTAGACCAAGTTAATTTTCTGAAGAAGCTATGTCGACTTAAAGGCAACTTAGTCGACATCATCAAAGACTGTGTCGACACCAAAGTCACTTGTGTCGACACAGATAGACAGATTGGTCTCGACACTTTCTAATAGACTGTCTCGACATTTTGCTGTCCAAGGCTAAGGTACAGGAACTGTTTGAAGACTTGACAGCTGTGGGTTGCCACCGTTTAACTGAAGCTGTCAGACCTGTCAGACCTGTCAGAAATCAGTTAGAAACCGGATCAGCCGGTTACCATGAAGAAAGTCTATAAATAGACATATTCAGAAGGAATTAAGAATCAAGTTTTAAGAAAGATAACTGAAGAAGATCTAAGAAGAAGAAACAGAAGGATTACAATCCTGTTGTAGCTTCAATTCAAGAAAGTGCTAAGCTCTAAAGAAGATCTTCATCAGTAGATCTAAGAAGAAGAAGAAGAAGTCTGAAGTATCAGAAAAGGTGTTGGATAGAGAGAGATCCAGTCATCTTGAAGAAGAAGAAGGAAGCCATCAGTGGTTTCTCAAGAAGCTGTTTGGAAATCAACTCAGCTAAGTTCAGATTCAAGAAGCTTTGAAGAAAGCTCAGATTCAGTTGATTTCATGAGCTGATCAAGAAGTGTCTTGTCCTCTTCTCTCTCAACTAAGGTAAGACATCAAAATATCTTTTCTAAATTTCTGTAGGATCTGTTTACACAGATCTTAGTTGTAAGCCTGTGTTATAAAGGCTGAGTGTAGGAGAGGTGATCTCTGAGTGGTAGGGCTATTTGCCTGAGTGTAGGGGAAAGTTATTCTCTGAGTGGTAGGCCTTGAGGCAAGGCTGAGGTAGGGCTGTTGAGCCTGAGTTGTAGGAACCTATCCTGGTTCTGAGCTGTAGGATCTGAGGATCTGAGTATAGTGGAAGTTTGGCCGAATCTAGCATATTGCTAGATAGGTGAAGGGGGAAAGTGGATGTACCCAGACCTTGGGGAACCACTATAAAACATTGTGCAATCTGTGATGCTTAGTTGTCTGTGAATGCTGTGCTAGATGTTTTAAATTATAATTGAATTCTGCCTAGATTTATAGACAAGAAATTAGAACCTATTCACCCCCCCCCCTCTAGGTGTTTAGGTTGTCTTGAAAGTAAAACTATCAATTGGTATCAGAGGGAGGTTCCTCATAAAGGACTTAACAGTCTGTGGTAGATCTGATAGGCAGAATCAAGATTCAAAAAGATGGGTTCTGGTGAGAATCATAAGGAGCTAGGGTCTATGAAATTACCCATATGCAAGAAAGAAATTTTTGGAATTTGGAAAGAAAGAGTCAGACTGTTTATGGAAGCATCTGACCCAAGGATTTACATCACAGTACAGGAAGGCCCCTTCATTCCAATGAAGGTATCAGTTCTTGATGCAAATATCCAAACTCCAAAGAGTTATTCAGAAATGACCAAGGATGAAATCATCTTGGCAACCATGGATAAAAGAGCTCAGAACATTATTGTTAGTGCCATAGATGATTCAACTTTTCAGAATCTGATTCACTGCAAGACCTCCAAAGAGATGTGGGACACATTGATTGTCTACATGGAGGGGTCTGAAGAAGTGAGGCAGGACAGGAAATCTATGCTCAATCAGGAGTATGAAAGTTTTAGACAAGGAAAATCTGATAGCATAACTGAGTGCTACAAGAAATTCTATAGAATTGTGAATGAGCTTATGTCCTATGGAAGAGTCTTCAGTACTTATGAACTGAATGACAAATTCTTGAGATCCTTAACAAAGGATTGGGACACAAAGATCTGTGCCATAAGAGAAGTGGCTAAATTGGCAGAGATATCTCCTCCCACCTTATTTGGAAAGTTGCTATCCTATGAAATGCAACTTATGGTGAGGAAGGAGGAGGAAAAGAATTCAAGAGGAGAGCATAGAGAAAAGACTGTGGCATTCAATGCTGAAGCCACTAGAAAGAATAGGAGGAAATCACCATCTCCTCCTAAGGAAGTTGCAGAAGATAGTTCTGAAAATTCAGATAAGGGTTCAGAAAGCTGTAATTCAGATGCAGACTTTGCTACATTCACAAGGCAATTCCAAAGGTTCTTGAAAAAGAAGCAATGGAAGTCTAGGCCTTCCACATCACAGCAAGTTGATGACTATTATCAGAAGAAAAGGTCATCAAGGAAAGAGAAGAGCAGATCAAAGCCCAGCAAAGCCACTACTTCAAAGATTGTCTGCTATTGTTGCAATAGGCCTGGACATGTAGTGGCTGACTGTCCTGATAAGAGAAAGGAATCTTCAGACAAAAAGAAGACTTATCAGAAAGGCAAAAAGGAGAAATCCTTTGTTGCAAAGAAAGATAAGAGTCTAACAGACCAGTCAACTACAGAGTCAGAATCTGAAGCTGAAGCATATATTGGACTATATGCTGCATCTGAAGAAGAGGAGTTTCTGCAGTTGCTAGACTCCATCAATGAACGAAAGGATCATCAGTTTATGGGGCTGATGGCAGGATCAGAAGAGGACATATGCCAGAATCAGTCTGGTCATAATAAGGTACAATGTCCTTCTATTACATCTGTTTGTTGTACAAGTGAAGAATCAGCTACATCTGCATCAACAGATGTAGATACATCTGAATCTGAAGGAGATGTCTATCAATTGATAGACAAGTATGGGGACCTGTTGCAGGCCCTTAAGAAAAGCAAGAACCTGGTTAAATCTCAGGCTCAGGAAATTGCTGAACTAAGGGTTGCTACAACTGAGTTAGAAAAAGTTATTGATCAAAAATTAAATGAAATTGCCAAGCTGAAGAATATAACTATTATTCAGATGGGCACAATTAATTATACTAATGATCAAGTAAAGAGTCTGGAGGCCAGACTTAGAATTGAAAGGGATTTAGTGGCTACTTACTCTAAGCCAAAATCTGTCTTACCCTTGATAGATGAATTTGTCACTCAAAAGGGTAAGGCTGGATTAGGATTCAAAGGTAACTTCAGGGCTGGCAGATTCAAGAGGAAAGGCAAAGCTCCTGCTCAGCCACTAAACCTTTCAGTCCCCATAAAGTTTAGTAAGGTGAAAGTGCCTTCTAACAAATATGATCATGAAGATATTCAAGGTCATATTAAGACTAATGTTCTGAAGAACAAGGGTGTAAATGCAAGCAGGCCTACCTATGGTCATAAACCCAATGGTTTTAAGAAATCAGTAGGTGAAGTTGCTGAAGCACCAGCAATGAACAGAAATTCTTCTGACAAGGATGTATCTAGATCTAGATACAATAAGTTTGAATGTTGGTGCTGTGGCAAGAGAGGCCATTTTGCACTAGACTGCTGGTATAACACAAGTGTTATAAAGAACAGTAGTCTGCCTGTTAGAAGAGGTTATGGTAGCTTTATTAATGCTAACCTGAACCAAGGACCCAAGACTTACTTGGGTTCTAAGGGTAAGTAATTCTGTGTTGCAGGTGAATCCAAGTAACCATGCCCCTATATGGTACTTAGATAGTGGTTGTTCCAGGCACATGACTGGAACAAAGGGGCTGCTGAAGGAGTATTCATCTGTCAAAGATGGACCTAAAGTGATCTTTGGTGGATCTGAAAAAGGAGTCATCAAAGGGTTTGGTAACATTTCTTCTAACCTAATTACTATCACTCAAGTGGCTTATGTAAAAGGTTTGAAACATAATCTAATAAGCATAAGCCAGCTAAGTGATTTAGGATATGACATTTCATTTGTTAAAGATGGATGTCATATCAAGAGGTCAAGTGATCAAAAGATCATATTGACTGGGTATAGGAAGAGAAATGTATATTGTCTTAATTTTGAATGTGAGAATAAGGCTTCTCCCATCTATCTTGTAGCTGATGACAATGCTTCTCATTGTGTTAAGTGGCACAAGAGATTGGCTCATCTAAGCAACAAGACAATTGGCCAACTCTTTAGCAAAGAGTTAGTGAGGAATGGACCTCAAATTAAGTGTATAAAGGAAGGGATATGCTCAGCTTGTCAAAAGGGCAAGCAGACAAAATCCTCCTTTCAAAGCCTTGAAAACAAGGATTCTGTGAGGTGCTTATACCTCTTGCATATGGATCTTTTTGTTCCTATGCCAGTTCATAGTCTAGGTAGGAAGGTCTACACTTTTGTGGTTGTAGATGACTATTCTAGATTTACATGGGTGTTCTTTCTGAGACAAAAATCTGACACCCCAAGTGTATTACTTAATTTTGTAAAGCAAATTCAGAATGAACTGAATAGTACAGTGGTCAAAATCAGAAGTGACCATGGTACTGAGTTTCAATCTGAAAGCATAACAAACTTGTGTAAAGACTTTGGGATTTTCCAAGAGTTCTCCTCACCAAGAACACCTCAGCAAAATGGAATTGCTGAAAGAAAGAATAGAACATTAATTGAAGCTGGTAGAACTCTATTGAGTGATACCTCTCTCCCAGAATATTTTTGGGCTGAGGCAGTTAACACTGCTTGTCATGTAATCAATAGGGCTACTATCACCAAAAGCCACAAAATGACTCCCTTTGAGATTGTGAAAGGAAGAAAACCAAATCTATCTTACTTTAGGATCTTTGGTTGCAAGTGTTATATACTTACCAATGGCAAGTCATATTTGACTAAGTTTGCTGCCAAATCCCAGGATGGGATATTTGTTGGGTACAGCACAAATAGTAAGGCCTATAGAGTCTTCAACTTGACCACACAAGTTGTTGAAGAATCTATGCATGTTGTGTTTGATGAAACAAGATTAATCAAATGTGAGTTGTCTTGTAGATCAAATGACTCAACAGGTATAAGCAAAAGTATGGACAAGCTTTCCATTACTGAAGTATCAAAGGAAGATGGGGCATTGTAAAATGAAGGCTTCAGTCCAGGGGGAGAACAAGACACTATAGAAGCTGATGAAAATCAAGAGAATCAGTTAAATGAAGGAGCTGGAGATGTTCAACCAGAAGGAAATCTTCCTCCAGCTACAAGACATTTAAGAGATCATCCAGCTGATCAGATAATAGGTGATCCAAGACAAGGGGTGCAAACTAGAAGCAGAAATCAAAACACAGTTATACATTCAAGTTTCCTGTCACAATTGGTGCCTAAGAAGTTTGAAGAAGCCATCCAAGACCAGCACTGGATTGATGCTATGCAAGAGGAGCTGAATCAATTCAGAAGGTGCAATGTCTGGGAGCTTGTTCCTAAACCAAGAGGCCACAACATAATTGGCACAAAATGGATATATAGGAACAAGCTAGATGAAAGTGGAATAATAGTAAAGAATAAAGCAAGGTTGGTTGCAAAAGGATACAGGCAGGAAGAAGGGATTGACTTTGATCAAACCTTTGCTCCAGTAGCAAGGCTGGAGGCAATCAGAATATTCCTTGCCTATGCAGCCTATCAAGACTTCAAAGTATATCAGATGGATGTGAAGTCAGCATTTCTGAATGGTGATCTTAAAGAAGAAGTATATGTAGAGCAACCATCAGGTTTTGTAGATCCTCTTAAACCTGATTTTGTTTATAAGCTTAGGAAAGCTCTGTATGGGTTAAAGCAAGCCCCAAGGGCTTGGTATGAAACCCTGTCTACTTTCCTTATTGAGAACAAATTCTCAAGAGGAAAAATTGACAAAACTCTATTCCTTAGGGAATCCAAAGGCAAGATCATCTTAGTTCAGATCTATGTTGATGACATAATCTTTGGATCTACTGAAAATAACCTTTGTAAAAAGTTTGCCAAACTTATGCAAGGGAAGTTTGAGATGAGCAGTATGGGGGAACTAAAATTCTTCTTGGGACTCCAAGTAAGACAGACTGATGATGGCTTGTCCATATCCCAGTCTAAGTTCACCAAAGAATTGATTAAGAAATATGGTATGGAGTCATCCTCCACCATGAGAACTCCTATGGGAACAAGTATGCCTATATGCAAAGATGATGCAGGTAAACCTGTTGATGAGACTTTGTATAGAGGAATAGTTGGCTCACTACTCTATCTCACTGCTAGTAGACCAGATATTATGTATGCTACATGTGTCTGTGCTAGGTACCAAGCCTGCCCTAAAGAATCTCATTATACTGCAGTCAAAAGGATTCTGAGATATCTTAAGGGCACACCTAATCTAGGTCTTTGGTACCCTAGGAATAGAGATTTTCAACTAACAGGCTATTCAGATGCAGATTTTGCAGGATGTAGAGAGGATAGAAAGAGTACTACAGGTACTTGTCAATTCCTGGGAGGAAGACTAATATCATGGAGTAGTAAGAAGCAGACTAGTGTGGCAATTTCCACAGCTGAGTCAGAGTATGTTGCTGCTGGAAGCTGCTGTGCACAGCTATTATGGATGCAGCATCAGCTAAAGGATTATGGTATTCAAGTAAGTAGAACACCTCTTTTGTGTGATTCTAAGAGTGCAATTTCTATTGCTAATAATCCTGTTTCTCATAGTAGAACTAAGCATATAGAAATAAAATACCATTTTCTTAGAGAACATGTAGAAAAAGAAGACATCTCATTGGAATTTGTGAAAACAGATTATCAAATAGCAGATGTGTTTACTAAGCCCCTAGATGAGACAAAATTCAATAATTTCAAAATTGAATTAGGTATGTTAACCATTGATTAGTGTAATCACAAAATCATCAACAATAAAGTTGAAGTGGTAACAAGACATTCAAGTGATATTAAGACACATTGAAGTAGTATAAAGTACTTTGTTGTACTTATAAGTTGTGATGAACAAACAGAAATTGGCTAAGTAAGATGGTGTCGACACATTCAGTAATTATGTGTCGACTCAGGGTAGTAATGTCGACAAAGTCAGAGATATTGTGTCGACACAGAAAATATGTGTCGACACTTAAGAATCTTATTGTCGACTTATCCAGGAATGTAGTGTCGACTTCACCAAGATAGTGGTGTCGACACCTACAGATTTTGTGTCGACACTTATACTAAGAGTCGACACAGAATTTCTGATGCTCTACTATATATCCCTAGTGTCGACATAACCGCAAATTGGTGTCGACACATAGTAGACGAACTTGTAGTCGAGACAATAGAAGCTTGTGTCGACACAATCCATCTGTGTCGACACTTATAGTCTGTTTTTGGCGTCTTTTGATCTTCTTTAAACAGAAGGTATAAATAGGTCAAAAACTCATTCTGTCGACATGCTTACAAGGCTTTCGAAACCCTGTGTCGATATTCTCTCTCTCTTTCTCTTTCTCTCATCTTTCAAGCTTTCTCGACTGATCAATGGCACCGAAGATTGAAGATAATGTGAATGAAGGATATGAGTTGGTGCGCCAGGCCTTTGCAGCTGCCCCTCCAGATGTTCTTGGGGTTATCTCTCTCCTCTCCGACTCTGGTTTAGAATTTCTGGTCTCCGAACCTTCAATGATATGGAAGAAGGAGGTGCATGAGTTCTTTACCTCTGCCTCTGTAAACTCTGAAAGTCATGAAATAAAATCCACAATTCATGGGTCACCGGTGGAGATTACACCGAGTAAGATAAGAACAATTCTGCAATTACCTACAATTGAGAATGAAGAGGATGTCCCTGCTTCTAAATCTAGGGAGGCTCTTCAATGGTGTGGATTGGAATCCACCATGAAAATTGGAGCTGCGTTCAATCGGAAAGGAATGAATCAACAAGGCAAGTTCCTGTCAGAAGTAGTTGGAAAAGTTATTCTGTGCAAGTCAGGTGGACATGATAGGATTTCTGCCTATATGTTAAGCCTAATGACCAGGATTGTGTTTACAATTCCAACGGATTGGTCATCTGTAATTTTTGAAAAGATTAAGGAAGGGATCAAGAAGCCAAATCTGGCTAGGATAATGAGTATATATCTAAGTAAGGAGATTCCTGAGGTTATGAAACAACAACCTGGAACTAAAATTAATCACATGAGAAGGATGGACATGAGATTGTTCTCCAGATGGGATAGGGTGCTGACCAAAGAAATGCCTGAAGTGGAAAGGGAGGATTCCCCTGAGAAATCCCCAGGTCATGCTACCAGTACTGGGCATCCACAGGAAGAGCAAGAAAGACTGGAGGTTGAAGATCAGCTTGCATCTATACAAGTTCAGGATGCCACAATACCTGCAGTTCAAGAAGAAGAAGTAAGTATACCAGCTCAGCAAGTTTATTCACCTACACAAACTGTATCTACTCATGACCAGGTACAGGTGCAGGGGGAGCTAGTGTATTTTCCTACAAAAGAGATTTCTAATATTTCTATTTCTGCACAGGTCCAGGGGGAGCAAGTGCTAGAAGATGCTCCAATTCATAAATCTCCAAATCTGAATACTGCAAATGATCAAGCCCAGAAGGAATATACTCTGGAAGAGTTATTTCCAAATGATGAAATAATAACTGATAATCTGGAAGTGGAGCAAGAAATTGAGGGGGAGCCAGTGCAAGTTGAGACTGAACAACATGGCACTGAAGCAGTTGTTTCTCCTCCTCCCAAAGAAAGAGTTCAAATTGATAGCACTTCTGATTCAGAGACTGAAGAAGCCAGGGTGGCTAAAAAGAGAAAACTTATGGTCTTTCAGAGAAGGAGCAAGAGCTATAAGCAGGCTCTACAGTCTACAGCACATCACACTTCCTCTGACTTTGATTATAACAAGTTCTTGGTAGATTTGCAAGTGAAATTGGATGAACACAGGGTAGCCATTGAAAAATATGTTGATGAGAACAACAAGTCTCTGCAGTTTGACTTAGCTCAAGATATAAAATCAATTAGGTTTGAGGTCAATATGCATAAGAAGGAAATGACAGATTGCTTCCATAAGGGAGGTAATGCTGTGGTATATCTGGCAAAACAACAACAGACTATCATCCCTAAGGTGGATGACATTGCTTTAAAGCAAAGCTATGTCTTGGAAAATCAGTTAAGAATGAATGATAATTTAACTGAATCTCATCATGAGATAATAGAGGAATTGAAAAAGATTGTTCCAGGCCAGCCTGCAGATAGAACAAAAGAAATGGAAGAATTTGATAAGAACTTTCAAGCTGCTATTGCTTCTGTTAAGACTGCAATCACTACCTCTCAAAAAGAAATATCTGAAATGCTTTAAAAGTTAAAACCATTTTTTAAAGAGGGTGTCAATTATCTGGATGGCCAAATCAGATTTCAAAAGGAAGATCTCAGAGATCATGTTTCTAGAGAAGCCATAAAGGGGGAGAGGATGCTAGTTCATGCAGGCTCAGAGCACTCCAAATGGGTGACCAATAGTATTCGAGCCATATTGGGATATCCCCCATTGTGTGATGATGCTATGGTGGCTGAGTCAGGAATACAAACAAGTCTACTTGAAGGCAATCAACCTGAGGTTGCCCAAGTCATTTACCCCCCTACAGATTTTGATATGATTGATCAGCAGTTTCAAGGGATGTATAGTCCTCCAAAGGAGGTTACTAATATTGTTATTGGGAAGGTTGATAAGCCTGAGGCTACTTTGAAAGACCAGCAAGATGCTCTTCTATCTAAGAAAAGGTTTAGAGAGCAGGCTGAACTTAAGCCAGACTTTGAGCAGTGGTGTCCTACTTCCAGAAATATAATACTCACTGCATGGAAGGCTGTCAAAGACCAAGTGCAGGAAAGAGGCAAGTGGTACAATGAGATGGAATGGCAGAAGTATGAAGCCAGGAAAGAGGCCATTGTACAGTTTAGAAGAAAAGCCAAGCTGGGTAGGCTGCCTACAGATGCTCAGGAGCCAAGCAAATATTTCCCAAAGCCCTTTCATTATTTTGAAAGGCAAAGGCTCAAGGAAGAAGCAAAGAAGAAGGCTGATCTAAAAGGCAAGAAGCCAACTGAAGATTCTGAAGCTCCTGTGAAGGCTCAAGTTCTATCTGACAAAGGAATTGTCATTAAAGAGCCTGATCAGTCTTAATCTTTAGTTCTTTCAAAGTGTTTTGTAATGTTTTGATTAAATCATTAGATGTAAATCTCTGTATTCAAACATTATCAAGTTATAAACAAAATGCTGTGTGATATCATATAATGTTCATTCTGTGATGGATTGTTTTTATGTTTTGTTTATATTAAGTATTCCTGTTATGTCATATATCATCAGATTATACTTTTTGTAAATGGTGTATATCATTGGCTATAAGGGTTATGATTTCTCCAAATAGGGGGAGATTGTTGGGTACATTGGAAAATGTGTACCTGATTTGAAGAAGCCCAACTTAGCTCAATGATATACATCAAGGTGTATTTGATGTTGTTTTGAGTTGACATGTGCAGGTGAAGAAGTATTAAAGAATGCAGAAAAATATTCTAAGTCCACATGTCGACACCTGAAGAAATTGTGTCGACACTTCAGAATATTTGTGTCGACACTTCAGAATATCTGTGTCGACACAGAGAATGATAGTCGACCACATTTATGACGACACTGGGAAGCAGTGTCGACACATAAAGAAAATAGTCGACTTCAACTATGTCGACACTGGGAAGCAGTGTCGACACATAAAGAAAATCGTCGACCTCAGCACTGGGAAGCAGTGTCGACACCGTGAAAGATAGTCGACCAGAGAAGGATTGTCGACTAGTGAAAGATAGTCGACACAGAAGAAGATAGTCGACTAGTGAAAGATAGTCGACACAGAAGAAGATAGTCGACTAGTGAAAGATAGTCGACACTGGGTGGATGTGTCGACACCAGAAGACTGTGTCGACACATATTGGCAGAAGTCGACTATGCTTGTGTCGACACCAGAAGACTGAATCGACACATTTTGGCAGGATTGAAGATTGCTGTGTCGACACCTGAAGGCTGAGTCGACACATGCTGAGTTCTGAATCTACAACAACTGTGTCGACATACAGGACTTATGTCGACACACTGCAGAGTCTAGACCAAGTTAATTTTCTGAAGAAGCTGTGTCGACTTAAAGGCAACTTAGTCGACATCATCAAAAACTGTGTCGACACCAAAGTCACTTGTGTCGACACAGATAGACAGATTGGTCTCGACACTTTCTAACAGACTGTCTCGACATTTTACTGTCCAAGGCTAAGGTACAGGAACTGTTTGAAGACTTGACAGCTGTGGGTTGCCACCGTTTAACTGAAGCTGTCAGACCTGTCAGAAATCAGTTAGAAACTAGATCAGCCGGTTACCATGAAGAAAGTCTATAAATAGACATATTCAGAAGGAATTAAGAATCAAGTTTTAAGAAAGATAACTGAAGAAGATCTAAGAAGAAGAAACAGAAGGATTACAATCCTGTTGTAGCTTCAATTCAAGAAAGTGCTAAGCTCTAAAGAAGATCTTCATCAGTAGATCTAAGAAGAAGAAGAAGAAGAAGTCTGAAGTATCAGAAAAGGTGTTGGATAGAGAGAGATCCAGTCATCTTGAAGAAGAAGAAGGAAGCCATTAGTGGTTTCTCAAGAAGCTGTTTGGAAATCAACTCAGCTAAGTTCAGATTCAAGAAGCTTTGAAGAAAGCTCAGATTCAGTTGATTTCATCAGCTGATCAAGAAGTGTCTTGTCCTCTTCTCTCTCAACTAAGGCAAGACATCAAAATATCTTTTCTAAATTTCTGTAGGATCTGTTTACACAGATCTTAGTTGTAAGCCTGTGTTATAAAGGCTGAGTGTAGGAGAGGTGATCTCTGAGTGGTAGGGCTATTTGCCTGAGTGTAGGAGAAAGTTATTCTCTGAGTGGTAGGCCTTGAGGCAAGGCTGAGGTAGGACTGTTGAGCCTGAGTTGTAGGAACCTATCCTGGTTCTGAGCTGTAGGATCTGAGGATCTGAGTATAGTGGAAGTTTGGCCGAATATAGCATATTGCTAGATAGGTGAAGGGGGAAAGTGGATGTACCCAGACCTTGGGGAACCACTATAAAACATTGTGCAATCTGTGATGCTTAGTTGTCTGTGAATGCTGTGCTAGATGTTTTAAATTATAATTGAATTCTGCCTAGATTTATAGACAAGAAATTAGAACCTATTCACCCCCCCCCTCTAGGTGTTTAGGTTGTCTTGAAAGTAAAACTATCACTACTGCCGCGCGGTATCTCCCTACCTCCTCGCAGTAGTACTTGACGATTGTCGAGTCCACTCGATGCTCTCTACTCCTCTTGATATTTGTCGTGTACACTAGACGATTGCTACTGGCGCATGGTACAAACTACTGCCTCGCTGTAGCATCCTAACACTCAGTGTCGAGTCGGCACTTCCTCTAACTATGGTATAAGCCTGCCCACTAGTACACCCTGATCCCGAGTCAACTCTCTTTACTCAAAAATACGTGTGAAGGGTCTAGCGCAAATTTAGACATTACACCAGGAAGCTGACTCACGGACATACCTCTATGTAGTCAATCTCAACAAAACTTTATTCAACTATAGGATCATTAAGGGATCTGAGCTATAATCCTATGCTATAATGGCTTAGTTATAGGATCAAGTAGTGGATCTTAGTGTGTAGGATCCTTAGGGATCTGAGGTAGGAGATTCGGTTAATCTCTAAGGTAGGGTTGCTGAGCCTGAGATAGGACTATCTTTAGTCTGAGATGTAAGAGTGAGTCTTACTCTAAGGTCTAAGATCCTAAGGGATTCGAGGTGTAAGCTCAATAAGCTGAGGAAATAGGAGAAGTTGGCAGAATCTAGTACACTACTAGATAGGTGGAGGGGTAAAGTGGATGTACCCTAGATAGGAGAACCACTATAATTCTTGTGTGTTGCTGTGTATTCTTGAAAATTAAGAACTAGCATTAACACAAACTAAGCTAGTAAATTCAAACTTGAAATGATTCAAAACAAACATATTCACCCCCCCTAGGAGTTTAGTTACCATTAGAAAAGACTTTCATATTTTTATCTACATTTTTTTGATGATCCTATTGAAGATTATTCTAGACCTCCAATCAGCACCGAAGTGGGATGATGAGTATGACCTTTTTGATGAGGAGTTATGCACCTCTGTATTGGTGAAGGAGATCTGTCACACTACTGATGGCTTTGAGTTTTCAAAGCTCCTCATTATGATTCTTACGAAACTAATAGTGATCAAGCTTGAGATTCTTCCAGGAGTGAAACCAGGTTCACTACTCCTTTGTTTGAATCTTTTAGTTCTTTGTCCAATTTATTTCTTGATCCCAGTTCTTTTAATACTGATATTGATAACTTCATTCTTCCTTCTTCCCCTCCTGTTAATGCTTCTAATATTTTATTTACTCCTCTGCAGGTGCTTTCGTTTGTGGACCCATTCTTGGGTGTTTCTGAGTGGCAATTTTGGCAGCGAAAGCAAATGACAATGATGAAAATCATCGCTTATTCCACTTCATCATCATTGTCAGTGTTTTCCTTGAGAGAGTGGGTGTAGGGCTGTAGGCTTTATTTCATCGACGACTGCCAATCGGAGGAGATGAAGAGAGATGGAACTTGGAGATGGAAAGTTTTTTATCATCATTTTTGCTGTAGCTGGGTCTTCAAATCCATTTCTTTCACTGTTAGTTACTACTTTAAATCAACATAAAGTTTATTTCCCCAATGGTTTTATAATAAATATTAGACTTTATTATTTTTGTTTTATGCTTAGATAATTATTTAACTAGTAATATAGTTATCTGGTCCACCTTCAAGGCAATAAAGAAAAGGGCAAATGGGAGATAACCCAATCTTAATGTTTTGAATCCGCTAACATCTTTATTATATTACTACATTTGTTGTGCTGGATTTTCCTTTTTGCAGGTGTGGAAATCTTTTGGATGTTGGTACTTATTTCCTTCTTTGTATTAATGCAATCTTCAGGTATACTAATTTCTTAGCATGGGTAATCTCTTCCTCAACCCTTCTTTTTATTCTTAATGCTTATCTTTTGCGTAGATTGTTTAAATGAAGTCATGGAGAGGGAGATCCAATATGTCATTATCCATTGCTCGTGCACAATTACATCGTATACTAGATGTAAATGTTATTTCAGTTCAATTTTATTTGGTTTTATATTCACTGAACACCGCGACATCTACATAAGCCAATGCTAATCAATTAGCACATTACGAGTTAAATTCATCTCTTTTGTGTGATTTCAAAAAATCTTTATGTTGTTTTAGGATTGTGAGATAGAGTAAGATGTTGACTCATGTAGTGCTCCTACTCGAGTGCTTGCATCTTGTGTATAAATCTGAGTAGATTTAATTTTTATTTATGATTCTAGTTTTATAGTTTTTCCATTTGCGTAAATATTATTTATTCTGATCAAAAATTGGTAAATCTAGTGTGAATTAAACAATAGCATAGGGATGTGTGTAGATGGTCGTTAGACTCATATTTCTCGAGTCAGGAGGAAGGATGATTTCATTCGGTGGCTAAGAACTTTCCCCAGGCTATTATCGAAGCATGGGTACACCGTTAGTTCAAGTGCGTGAGTGTGATGTAGACCATCATTTTGGCCCGATTGTGCTTTTGTGCCTATTCCTATCATCTTATCCTCACCAGCCTTATTATGCCTACCCCACCTTTTTGATTCAGCTCCACCATTATCTAACCAAAGCCAAAAAGCCTATCCTAGTCGCAAAGACAAATTTGAGCTTTAGTTGCATTCATTCTGTTATGTTTGGGGGCGTGATGTGGTGTTGTCATTATAGATATGTGGATATATTCCAATGATTTAATGTGCTGAAAATAGTTGGAAAAAAAAGAATGAAATGGAAAAAGAAGAAAAAAATTTAAAAAAACTAAAAAAATTGTTTATTTGCTATGAAAGTTTGTATTGGGAGTAAGCAGTCCATACACCCATATTATCAAGTCTAATTTTTGGGGTGTCGTGCACTCGTGTGTTTATTGTGGCATGAGGATAGTGTTTTGTGCTAGCTCATTGGGGTTAGGTGCGTTGAGACACCATGTGTATCTTTGTATATCTCACCAAAACATAAGCCCCATCTAAACCATATGTCTCATTGATTCGCGCTTTGAGTCAAACCAGTGTCTTGGAGAGTGTGTAGAGGGGTGAGCTTATGGACACTGACATTGACGGATTTATTTAGAGGCAGTCCCGAGCCCTGGTCTTTAGCAATGCTTACCGTATAGATTAGTTTACTTTCTCCCTATGTGTGACCGCACGATTCACAATGATTTTATTTTTGAGTAGAAATAATATATATACGTTCTTAGAAAATTATAAACTATTTTTGCATAAATAAAAAATTTATTCTACTGCAATTTTATGCGGTCGAGTATGTGAATTCACATGCTACTCCGCCTTTGCAATTTCTATGCCAGATATTAATTTTTCTAGTCCGCATGAGGGATGATTTTCTCAGGACGAGAAAATATTAAAGTCTGGGGTGTGATGAGTCTGATATTTATAGTGTTTTTCGAAATCATCTGGGCTCTTTAACATGTACTTGCACTTCACTTTTAGTTCCTTTATGCTTATATTTCACTTTTTCACAAATCTCACTTGAAGTGCATAATTTGGCCCGTTGTGGTGTGCAATTGTGCACTATTCTACTGGGGGTAGGTACATTGGGCTCCCCATTTCTTTATTTTGATATGTTCAGTTGTTCTATATGCTGGTGTTTTGTGCCCCAATTTATGGTTTGTTTTGCTAGTAGGCATATCTTCGTTCTTTTTAAATTCTGTCTTGTAGAAATCGTACTGTCGTGTGTATCCTTCACGCACGGTTGCTACAACCGTGCGTTCTATAGCCCATTTTTGTGATCTGCCCCCTAGTTGTGGTTTTTTTACACAGTTTGTTTTTCCTCTATGTGAGTAAAATCACACGACCTCTTCTTTTTGTCTAAAAAATTTATGTTTTTATTTTGTTCAGGCATGGTCATGTGTTTCTAAAACACACGATCGTGCATGATCAAAAAATTTCATTCTTTAAAAACTATTTTCTGTCTCCGCCAATACGATTTTTTGCGATTAAATAATGCACGGGTGTGCGTTCAATCGTGCGTGCCTATTTCACTGAAGCATTTTTTCTATTTAAGCCAGTTTTTAGGTCTTTTGGAAAATCTTCAATCCTCGAACCAGTCCGTCATTTTTCTCCACATGAGGAGCTACGACTCCATTTTCTTTTACCATTTATGAGGTATTTTCCCTAAGCCACTTCACATCATCCAAGAGCTTCATGGAAGAAGATTTTGCACACATTATCAATACCAAGCAAGGATATCTTAGCCTTAGTCATGGCTATATTGTAGTTTACCGGAGAAGACCGATGCATTTAGAGGTGGTGACAACACTCCTCTACCCAGGATGATAGTTTGGACCGAGCTAGGATGTTGATCAATGACTTGGCGATTACTACTGTGAATCAACAACTGATGCATAAAAATCGTCTCACGGACTACAATCCGAATAGGCAAGTGTACCTATCGTTTTATAGTATAGTGATAAAAATATATCAAGGTCGTATAAAAACTCGGGGCAGGCAAGTACTATTACTCACAACGACTCTATCATCCTACCAGATGATTGATGCGTTTTGAAAATAAAAGAAAACTAAGCTTAAAAAGAGAAAATAAACTATTACGAGAAAAGTGCTCGATCGACGATTCACTTTGAAATGAAATAACGAAATAAATTTGTTTAGCATTTGCAATTCTATTAAGACCATGACGGATCCGATATTAGGAAATAATCTCGCTAGAGCATTAAATCCCCTAACTTATAGACGTTCTGACCGAAATCTCTTTCAAGTCAAAAAGGCCTAAAGTCGTATTATCGAAGTGACCCGCACTATTGGATTTGACTCAAATCCGGAGGATTTACGTCATCCTATCTCTAGGGGTGCGTTCAACTCCTTCCTTCCTTGAGGGATCTTCCAAATCAATGAGTCTCTCGACTTCTATGAAATGAGATCAAATGCCTACTACCGTATACCGGAATACGGAGTCGACACGAAACAAATCAAGGAAGGATCAAAAATAGAAAAGTGCAAATCATACCATAAAATTAAGAATGTGTTATTTCATCGCAAAGCTTATCGCGATCGAGCACAAAAACTATTTAGCTAAGCATGATTGGAAGGGAAATAACAATAATAAGAAAAAAAAGAAATTCATTTTTATTAATAGAAAAAGGGGTACACAAAGATAAAAAAAACAAGACTATGCTACCAAAAGTAAGGATTACAATAAAGAGAAATGAAAATCAACAACAAAGAAAGAAGAAAACTCTAACTAGCACTCTACTACTTCTTCATATCTCCACTCAAAAAAACTACATAACATAAACAAGAGGCAAGGGGTCCTTTATATAGGAGAGGAGGAAGGATCTAGAATGAAAAGGAAGAGGAGAAGCCAAGGGGGGTGGCCGACCATTCTTGGGGAGGAAAGTTCATGCATGTATTCAATGAAGGGGAGAGAGAGAGGCTAGATGCATGCACTATATGAAAATAATAATATAAAATGAAGAGGGGGAATGGATGAGTATTAAATGGGCATGAGAGAGAGGGAAAGGAGGGGTGAATGTAGAATAAAAAAGGGAAAAAATAATAAAGGAAGAAGAGAGTAGACAGCCACATGCTTGGAATATATTCATGCATGCAATAAATGGAGAGAGAGGGAGAGACAATGAATGAGGTGGCAAAGTGCATGCATGAGAGTGAAAGGTGGCCGGCCATATCAAGGGGCTGCTTTCAGGGGCTCGGGTAGAGGGGAAAAGGGGCAGCTAGGTGGGCTTTAGTGGGCTCGGGTAGGCTAGGGGCTGCACCAAATTGTAGAGGGCCGGCCACATACATTGAAGGCTCGGGTTGGAGATTGTGGGCTGCTCTTGTAGGCATGTACGCTGCTCCAAAGGCTCGGGTTGGGCTTGCTTGTAAGTTAGGGCTGCTTCAACATCATATAGAGGGGCTCGGGCATGGCTAGGTGGCTGCATGGGCTGCTCCAAATGAAGGGGCTGCATGTGAGCTTGATCCTACAAAGTAAAACAAAACAAAACATAGATTAGTTATGTTTTAAAACAATAAAACACCAAGTACATTCAAACATAAAAACAATATATCAATAACATTCAAATAACAAAACATAAAAAACATTAAAACATTAAAATAAGACAACAAAACATTAACTAATATTAATAAACATAACACAATATATAGTGACATAATACATATAATAAGACTATAAAGATTTTAATATCAAAACATAAAATGACATCAAAACAAGCATACAAAACACAAAATTATGATAAAACTTAGGGATTTTAACTACTAAATTACCCCCAAAAAGGATGACTAAAACTAGTCATCAAACTCCCCCATGCTTAGACTTTTGCTATTCTAGAGCAAAAAGAACAGAAATATTTATAAGACATTATAAAATTTTCAATTAAACTAAAAATTTATTAACACCAAAATTAAGTAAAAAATAAAAATTCAGGGATTTACAAATTAAGTCCTAAATTATGAAATTAAAGTGAAAAGAGAGAAATATTTAGCCAAAAATTCTTTAATAAATTAACTAGCACTCAAAATTGAGTAAAGTGCAAACAAGGTTAGATTGAAATTATAAAAACCATAACTTGAAAGAAACTTAAGGAAAAAATGCAACCTACTACTTATGCTCTCACAATATTTTAATTTAAAGACTAAGATAATAATATTGGCTAAGGGGTTTCGGGAGGAAATAAACATGAAGAGGTCTTTGATTGGAGGTGATCATCATTATTTTTTTTTCACACCCCACCAATATTTTTTTTTAAAAATAATATATATGTAATACCAGAAAATGATAGACTAACATTCTATCACTTTCCCCGACATATATCAACTTTTAATTCAACTCTTCATTTTTGGGTTGCATGTGTGTACCATAGAATAAGGACCTAGCATCTCCTTATTCCCATGACATATGATCTAACAATAAAAGAAAAAAGGATGGGGTAAAACAAAATTTTAGAAAATAAACTAAAACACTAGAGAGCAACTACTAGTAGATTGAGATTTCCTAAGAATCTAAAAGCATGAGGTAATAATCATTAGAATTCAAAATTGTTAAGCAAAATTACTACAAAATTGAAACTATTTAAAATAAAAGAGAAAAAGTGCTAAATAAATTACTCTAAGCAAATTAAAATCATAAGATTATCCTCAAAACTAAATTACTAAATATTAAATTTAACTAAATACGATGAAATAAAAGATTAGCAAATAAAATGCTTATAAACAAACTCAAACTAAATTTCTAAAAATAACAAAAAGCTAAGCATGAGGTTTATTATATTTTTTTGATTTTTCTGACATTTTTCATTTTTTTGGGGTTTTTGAAATATAATCTTTTTTGGAATTTTTGATTTTTCTAATTTTTTAGTTTTTTGATAAGGCTAAATAAAAGCGGTACTAAAGAGACTTAATAAAATTATACTAATTTTTTTTTGTTTTTTTGTAGAAATTTAAAACACTTTTAGAAAAGAAAGAAGAAAGAAAACAATTAAACCCTCCCATGCTTGAATTTTGCATTGTCCTCAATGAAAAATAAAAAAAAGAAAGAAGAAGGAAGAAGAAAGGGGAGGGGGGATACAATAAAGTAAATAAAAAAGGAAAACGACTTCCACGGAGTCGTAAGGCCGAATGCAGATGTCCCTCCCCCATGCTTAAGCTAGACACCGGCTCAGGCCTAAGGAAGGGAGGAAATGATGGAGCCAACGAACCGCCGAGGGTTTTATTCCTGCAAAACAAATTAAGCAAACAAAAAGAAAAAAAATGATAAGAAAGGGGTGCCTCCCAAGAGCGCTCTTTGTTTAACGTCATCTGAGCCCGACGTTATTGGTTAGCTAAATGGATAATAAAAAGTATAGTGAAGTGGTAACTCCCAAAGTATGCGCTTAGGGGAGTAAATCAAAAAAAAGAAATATTGAAGAATCGCACCAGACATGCGGTGGAGTCTTCAAGAGAATTACGCCCGAAAATGAACGGACGGAGTTATAGAAGAACTCCGTCGTATGTAACATGGGAAAGAAAGGGTCGTCAAAAGAAGAAGAAAGAAAAGAAGAAGAAGTAGAAAGAGGAATAAAAGAAGTATAAAAAGAAATTTCATCAACGGAAATTTCACAAGGAGAATTAGAGAATTGTGAAATTTCGGGAGAAGAAGGGGTAGAGAAGACTAAAGAAGAATTATCTAAAATAAAAGAAGAAGAAAAAGACTCGCTAAAACTACAAAACGTTGGAATAGTTTAGGATGAGATTGAAATGGAATAACGAACGTCTTCAGAAGGAGAAATATGAGACGTCTCATCATCCTCAATGGGTAAGAAGCACGTCGGAATATCCATAGAGGGGTATTCCAAAGGAGGAAGAAAACAATCCAGAATATCCGAATAGTTATCCTCCTCGAGAGGAAAAAGACAAGCCGGGATATCCGGTGACTCATTACAAGATGAAATTGGAGGAGACAGAGAATAAGACGAAGAAAAAGAAGCGGCCTCACGAGAAAAATAGTCCATAATGGTCTTGAAATGCGAATTAATAATATTAATAGAAGTTTGCATTTCAAGATACTCATTATCGATAGAATTAAAATTAAAATTTCGAGGCGCGGCGCTTTGCGGGGCAAAATCATAAGAAAAATAAGACAGGTTCCCCATCTCCCAAGTAGGATAAAAATTGGAGTAAGGGTCAAATTGGCCATATTGACCTTCCCCAGAAAAATTAAAATCAAAAGAGGGAGGGGTTCCCGAAAGACATTAAGAATAAAAGTGGTTCGGCGACCCACAAGAAGCGCAAAAATACAATGATTCCGTAAAAAAAATAAACTGTTTACCAAAAAAGAAAAAGAAATTTTTTTTTTAATGGATTGGCTCCCGAACTTCCCAAGGGCTACCCGGTGAAGTGTTCGCAAGGTACTAGGTAAAATGGTGGCGCTTAAAGCCCCTTACCCTTTTCGAGAGAATTTAGGTTGGGTAGAAATAAGATGATGTGGGTTTATTATAATATATATAATAATAATAATATTATTATTATTATTACTAATTTTTTTTTAAAAAAATTTAGTAGAAGTAATAAATTCGATGCTTTCGTAATATTTCCAAAAATACTCCCCGGCAACGGCGCCAAAAACTTGATGCGTAAAAATCGTCTCACGGACTACAATCCGAATAGGCATGTGTACCTATCGTTTTATAGTATAGTGATAAAAATATATCAAAGTCGTATAAAAACTCGGGGCAGGCAAGTACTATTACTCACAACGACTCTATTATCCTACCGGATGATTGATGCATTTTGAAAAAAAAAATAAACTAAGCTTAAAAAGAGAAAATAAACTATTACGAGAAAAGTGCTCGATCAACGATTCACTTTGAAATGAAATAACGAAATAAATTAGTTTAGCATTTGCAATTCTATTAAAACCGTGACAGATCCGATATTAGGAAATAATCTCTCTAGAGCATTAAATCCCATGACTTAAAGACGTCCTGACCGAAATCTCTTTCAAGTCAAAAAGGCATAAAGTCGCATTATCGAAGTGACCCGCACTATTGGATTTGACTCCAATCCGGAGGATTTACGTCATCCTATCTCTAGGGGTGCGTTCAACTCCTTCCTTCCTTGAGGGATCTTTCAAATCAATGAGTCTCTCTACTTCTATGAAATGAGATCAAATGCCTACTACCGTATACCGGAATACGGAGTCGACACGAAACAAATCAAGGAAGGATCAAAAATAGAAAAGTGACAATCCAAACATAAAATTAAGAATGCGATATTTCATCGCAAAGCTTATCGCGATCGGGCACAAAAACTATTTAGCTAAGCATGAGTGGAAGGGAAATAACAATAATAAGAAAAAAAAGAAATTCTTTTTTATTAATTGAAAAAGGGGTACACAAAGATTAAAAAAAACATGACTCTGCTACCAAAAGTAAGGATTACAATAAAGAGAAATTAAAATCAACAACAAAGAAAGAAGAAAACTTTAACTAGCACTCTACTACTTCTTCATATCTCCACTCTAAAAAACTACATAACATAAACAAAAGGCAAGGGGTCCTTTATATTGGAGAGGAGGAAGGATCTAGAATGAAAAGGAAGAGGAGAAGCCAAGGGGGGTAGCCGGACATGCTTGGGGAGGAAATTTCATGCATGTATTCAATGAAGGGGAGAGAGAGAGGCTAGATGCATGCACTATATGAAAATAATAATATAAAATGAAGAGGGGGAATGGATGAGTATTAAATGGGCATGAGAGAGAGGGAAAGGAGGGGTGAATGTAGAATAAAAAAGGGAAAAAAATAATAAAGGAAGAAGAGAGTGGCCGGCCACATGCTTGGAATATATTCATGCATGCAATAAATGGAGAAAGAGGGAGAGAGAATGAATGAGGTGGCAAAGTGCATGCATGAGAGTGAAAGGTGGCCGGCCATATCAAGGGGCTGCTTTTATGGGCTCGGGTAGAGGGGAAAAGGGGCAGCTAGCTTGGCTTTAATGGGCTCGGGTAGGCTAGGGGCTGCACCAAATTGTAGAGGGCGGACCACATGCATTGAAGGCTCGGGATGGAGATTGTGGGCTGCTCTTGTAGGCTTGTAGGCTGCTCCAAAGCCTCGGGTTGGGCTTGCTTGTAAGTGAGGGCTGCTTCAACATCATGTAGAGGGGCTCGAGCACGGCTAGGTCGCTGCATTGGCTTCTCCAAATTAAGGGGATGCATGTGAGATTGATCCTACAAAGTAAAACAAAACATAGATTAGTTATGTTTTAAAACAAAAAAAACACCAAGTACATTCAAACATAAAAACAATATATCAATAACATTCAAATAACAAAACATCAAAAACATTAAAACATTAAAATAAGACAACAAAACATTAACTAATATTAATTAACATAACACAATATATAGTGACATAATACATATAATAAGACTATAAAGATTTTAATATCAAAACATAAAATGACATCAAAACAAGCATACAAAACACAAAATTATGATAAAACTTAGGGATTTTAACTACTAAATTACCCCCAAAAAGGATGACTAAAACTAGTCATCAACAACAAGTCTCCAGATTCAGTTGTATCTCTCACCTTTTTCTTCTCTTAGATTGTTCTTAATATGTGTAATCTTTTATATTTAGATGATTTATGTCGTTAAACATTGCTTTGTATTGTTATTTTATGTTTATGAAATTATTTGCGTTTAGTTGTGCTTGAATTGCCCCTCCATTCCACCACGATCATTCACTCCCACCACAAAGCTAGCCCACTCACCCATTTCATGATCCTACTCTTCCATCTGCCAAGTTAAACGGTGTTAACGGCCCGTATAACTATTTGCCGGTGTGAACCATTCCATCTGCTTGCCTACTCGTCCATCTGCCTCTCGAAGCAGTGCATAGCAACCTACATAGTTTCCATCATGCCGAACAAAGTAGTGCATAGCGGCCTGCATAATAATAGTTGAATTTGTTTTTTTTTATTTCCCCAAACCAAACCATCATGTCCTTCCTCAAAAGAAAACTCCATCTTATCGTGTTCCTTGAGACTTTGATACCTTGGGATTTACTCCCACATTTTAATTACTTGGGAGACTAGTGCACTTACCGTCTACGCATCACTTGTCTCCTATGAATGAAGAAGCTTCCTTGAAACTTAGAGAAGAACAGAACTTAAATCCTTAAATTGAGATAGAACTACAATCATTTTTTATTATGTTCTTTATTTCTGTATTTTATTTCTTGCATTTCATTTCAGTTACTACTTTTTATTTAAGTACTGAAAGTGTCTAGTAGTCAACCTAAACCACCTAGAGGGGGGTGAATAGGTGATTTCTGCGTCTCATAGTGGAATAAAAATTTCTACAAAAATAAGCACATAGAAACACGGAAAATTTACAGTTTTTCCCTGAGTTGGGTACGTCCATTGTCCTGCCTCGCCTATCTACCACGAAGGGCTCGATTTGGCCACTTCACCTTTATCTCTGATTGAAAAAAAAATTACACCTCGGAGCCTTAACTCCTACAACTCGGAGACAACTTCTCCTACCACTCAGAGAATAACCTCTCCTATAACTCGGAGAGCAAACTCTCCTACAACTCGATCCAAAAACAAGAATCTACAACTCAAAGGCAAGACCTCTTACAATAGTACAAAAAGATTTATACAAAACAAGATTACGAATAATCTTCTTCAGATCTGTAATCTTCAGTCTTACTTTCTTTTAAAATATAGAACTTGCAAATCTTGAGGAGAAAGAGAATCTGAAATTTTTAAGGTCTTGATCTAAACACAAGGGATCAACTAGATCTGAGGAGAACTTTAACTTCATATATTATAGATCTAATCGACACGCTTGATTAATTACAAATCGTGTGCCACGTCATTGTCGGACGAGAGAATCGTGAAGAATAGAAACAAAGGCCGACAGGAGCTTCTCTTGGAATTTCTCAATTTTAACTTGGAAATACACGATTAGGGTTTCTCAAAATCCAACCTAGGTTTTTATAGGAACTCTTCTTCTCTAATGGCTAGAAGATTACTTCCATACCGAGAAATCCGTGAGATACTATAAAGGCTTGACTGCTTTAGTTCCTCTTAGTAGACCGCAAAATAAAAGATTTTTGGCAAAATCATCCTCTTCAAGTTGATCGGCCTCTTCAAATGCATGAAGCTGCAAGAACCTCGTGAGGAGGGAAGACTTCACTTTTACTCTGGCATGTCTTACTTTTCTCTGTATTAAAGTGTCTTCCCAACGGAGCTCGGCATTTTGGAAGAACTTCAGAACATCCTTGTCTAACACCTTGCAAGGGTGTTCAAGGACGAAGGTGAGACCGACCAATTCCAATATAAGGATGATATTTCTGAATTAATCCATGGTCGTAGCAAAACCAGTTCGAACAAGTTGTCACCCTATGAGCAAGCAACTAGTACCTCGAGGAGCCATGAAGATAAACAAAAATCCAGAAGGTGGAAGGAATCAGAGACAACGACGTGCTGCTGTCACGGAAGCTGAAAAAGAGGAAGGAAGACTCGACAGGATTTGGACTTATCTTTTGACGATATGAAGATGTTTTACCCAAAAAACCTTATATATATATATACTTAAAGTTTCGAGACATGAGGAATCGGCGTGTACCTTAAACTAGCGACTCTTCAGATCCAATAAAAAAATGACCCGAGTACATTTTGTCAAAATTCCATGGAACCCGAGCAGAACTCGTCAAATATCATCGAGTTTCGTCATGACAATTCGTATTGTTTCGACGAATCGACGAGTTCCCACGAGTGCTTCTCGACAAATTTGCCTTAAAACTTTGACTGCTTAGAGATGCATTTAACCAAGAGAATTTTTGTCTCCTTAGTCATCTTCAAGAATCCCTTTTTAGCATGCCCAGTTCCATTTTGAAGAATGAGAATTTGGGCTCGTCCACTAGCTTCGTGAATATATCTGCGACTTGATTATCCGTAGGGACATAGTTGAGAATTATGTCCTTGTTCTTCACATGCTCCCAAATGAAATGATATCTGATTTTGATGTGCTTTGTCCAGCTGTGAGAGAGCAGATTATTTGCAATCGCAATCACACTAGAGGAGTCGCAAAACAACAAAATCTCCTTGAATTTCAGGTTGTAATCTTTAAGTTGATTCTTGATCCAAAGAAGTTGTGTGTAACAACTACAAGCAGAGATGTATTCTAACTTGGAAGTGGAGGTTGCCACACAATTTCTCACATAGCTGCTCCATGAAATATGCCTTCTTTTGAGGAATTGGCAAGTCCCAGAAGTGCTTTTCATGTCATCCCTGCTTCCTGCAATAATAGCATCTGAAAATCTAATTAGATCAACGATATTACTTCTTAGGTACCATAAGCCAATATTTGGTGTACCCTTAATGTATCTCGAAATCTTCTTTGTAGTGGCGTAATGGGATTCCATAGAATTCACCTAAGAACTACCGTGCACACATGTTGAAAATATTATGTCGGGTATACTGGCAGCAAGATAGAGCAAAGACCCAATTATGCTTTTGTTCTTGGTTTCATCAAAAGGTTTCCCTTTCCCGTCCTTGTCTAGAGACATAGTTGAACCCATTGGAGGCCTCATCGAGGTTGCGTTGTCCATTTCGAATTTCTTAAGTACTCTTTGGTGAACTTTATTAGAGAGATGAAAATTCCATCATCAGATTGTTTCGCCTGAAGTCCTAAGAAATACTTTATCTCTTACATACTACTAATTTCAAACATTAATTGCATAAGTTTAGAAAACATCTTGCAAAAGTGATCCTCCATAGAGCCAAAAATAATGTCGTGGACATAGATTTTCACTAGCAAAGTCTTGTCATTTACTTCCTTAAGAAATAATGTCTTATCCATCTTTCCTCTTGAGAACATGTTAACAAAGCTAGACCGTGTCTCATACCAAGCTCGGGGAGCTTGTTTCAAGCCATATAGAGTCTTTTTAAGAAATATACAAAATCAGGGAAAGTTGAGTCAACAAAACCTGGGGGTTGTGCTACGTATACTTCCTCATTCAGATCGTCATTTAGGAATGCTGACTTTATGTCCTTTTGATAGACTTTGAAGACTTTGTGAGTAGCATATGCAAAGAACATCCTTATTGTTTCGAGATTTGCCACGAGAGTAAAGGTCTGATCGAAGTAAATTTCTTCTTCTTGTCTGTACACATGAGATACAAGCCTTCCTTTACTCTTTATAATTACTCCATTCTTGTCCAGCTTGTTTCTAAATATCCAATTGGTACTGATCACGTTCTGTCCTTTGGGTCTGAGCACCAACTCTCAAACCTTGCACCTTTCAAACTGGTTGAGCTCATCTTGCATAACCATTATCCAAAAGGCATCCTTATTTGATTCTTCAAATTTCTTTGGCTAAACCTGAGACAAAACGCTAAGATGTAGAACTTTGTTAGTAGTACCTCTTCATGTTCTTACATCATACAATGGCTCTCCAATGATCAGATCAACAGTGTGATCTCTTAGGTGTCTGAACACTAGATTTCTTCCTCTCCCACCAACAGGTTCTTCCACATCTATTGCATCTCCTGTAGGTTGAAGTAGTTCTTCATCTAGTATTTCTATATCCACCACACTTAGATTGACGACCTTGACTGAGCTTGGAGTATCTTCCTGAACCGTTACTTACAAGCTTAGTTCCTTTAACTTGGTACCGCATCTACACCAATAACACTAGACGAGCTGCTATGAAGCATACTTGTCTCATCAAATACAACATTTATAGACACTTCTATAACTAGGGTTTTATTTTTAAAAATACTATATGCCTTCCTATGGCTATTATAACCTACGAAAATACCTTTAAAACACTTTTAACTAAACTTACTTTTCATTGTTAAGGACAAAGCACTTACTGTCAAAGATCCTAAAGTAGGATACAGTCGGTTTTCTACCTTTCAATTGTTTGTAGGGAGTCTTATGTTGGATTTTGTTGAATAATGCTCTATTTTGCATGTGGCAAGCTGTGTTGAATATTTTAGCACAGAAGTACTCTAAAAATGAAGCTTCATTCAATATAGTTGTACATGCGTCAATGCGGGTTCTATTCCTTCTCTCGGCAACTCCATTTTGTTAGTCGTACATGGAGAGGAATACTCATGAAAGATACCTTGTCTTCCACAAAATCTGTCATAGCCCCAGACTCCAATTCTATTATGTGATCACTTCTGATTTTGGCCACAGAGATGTTTAACTCGTTCTGAATTTGCCTAACAAAATTAGTGAAAGCCTCGAAGGTGTATGACTTTTGTTTCAGAAAGAAAACCCAAGTAAAATGAGAGTAATCATCAATAATGACCAACTTATAGACTTTACCTCCTAAATTGTGAACTGGCATAGGACCAAACAAGTCCATATGAAATAAGTATAGACATCTAGAAAAATCTTTTTCAGTAATGCCCTTAAAGATAGCCCTTATTTGCTTACCCATTTGGATGCGTGACATGGACTCTCTTTATGACACTTAATGTTGGGAGCATCACGTACTATGTTTTGAGAAAATAGCATATTGATAGTTTTGAAATTTATATATGTTAATCTGTTTTGTTATTGGTCACACAGAGACGCACTATATTTTGACAAAAAACACACTGGTGTAAAATTTTGTAAATGTTGATGCGCGAAATGTGACACCGACCAGTTAACGGATTGTTCGATCTCACAGGCTAAGGGTTAAGGAAGAAGGGTTACGGGGATAGAGGAGAAGCATGCTCGAGCAGAGAGGAAGCTTGCTCAAGCAGAGAGGAAGCTTGCTAAAGTAGAGAGGAAGCTTGCTTGAGCAAAGGAGAAGCTTTCTAAAGCACAGAGGAAGCTTGCTTGAGCAGGTAGGAAGCTTGCTTGAGCAAAGGAGAAGCTTGCTCAAGCAGAGAGGAAGCTTGCTTGAGCAGAGAGGAAGCTTGCTTGAGCAAAGGAGAAGCTTGCTTGAGCAAAGGAGAAGCTTGATCAGGTACTGTCGAGCAGACGACTACTTTGATGGTTAACTTCGTAGGTTGATGCCGAGAGTGGAGAGAAGAAGAGAGGAGACCGCTAGTAGTGGCAACAGCAGACTTCGCCTGCCGCGGATTGAATACCACTCTTGCGACGTGCTTTTCCTTTAATCAAGAAGGGTTACAACTTGCTATTGCACCATTACATGAAAAAACAGTAAAGGGTACAAGGGGAAGCGGCGGCTGAGAAAAAGAGTTGCCAGATACTAAGTAAAAGAGGCTGCAGAGGACTGGAGAACTGAGGCTGCAGGTGCTGCTCAGGGTGCCTGCTGCTGATAGAAAAAACAACGTCCACAGCCCTTGATGACCTGGGCGGACTGGAGATTTGAGTCCGCAGATCTTGCTTGATCAACTTTGACGGACTGGAAAACTGAGTCCGTGAACCTTGCTTGATAAACTATGGCGGACTGGAAACTGAGTCTGCAGACCTTGATCAAGCTGGCAGTTCTCTGGTGCTCCTCCACTCAAATGAGAGGTCTCGAAGCCTATTTATAGGCCCGAGGGGAAAATTCTTGAAGCGGGACCCAGTGATGTCATCATGGAGGACTGGGCGGACTCGGCAGACTAGAAATTTGAGTCTGCGTAGGTCGTCGGTGTTTATCAGCAGAGCCGGCAGATCTCTGGACGAACTGGGCGGACTCCTAGGGGGAGTCTGCCACTGATGGAGCGGAGGCCGCCCCCTAGCGGGCGGCCTGGGCGGACTCTAGGGGGAGTCCGCCTGGCTGGCAGAGGCCGCCCCTTAGTGGGCGGCCTGGGCGGACTCTAGGGGGAGTCCGCCCGGCTGGCGGAGGCCGCCCCCTAACGGGCGGCCTGGGTGGACTCTAGGGGGAGTCCGCCCGGCTGGCGGAGGCCGCCCCCTAGCGTGCGGCCTGGGCAGACTCCAGGGGGAGTCTGCCCGGCTGGCGGAGGCCACCCCCTAGCGGGCGGCCTGGGCGGACTCCAGGGGGAGTCCGCCCGTCTGGCGGAGGCCGCCCCCTAGCGGGCGGCCTAGGCGGACTCCAGCGGAGTCCTCCCGGCTGGCGGAGGCCTCCCCCTTGCGGGCGGCCTAGGCGGACTCCAGGGGGAGTCCGCCCGGCTGGCGGAGGCCGCCCCTTTGCGGGCTGTCTGGGCGGACTCCAGGGGGAGTCCGCCCCCTAGCGGGCGGCCTGGGAGGACTCCAGGGGGAGTCCGCCCGGCTGGCGGAGCATCCATCCTTGAGCGACTTTTGACCTGGCAGTCCATCTTGCGCGGACACGGTGGACATCAGGGGTAGCCTGCTCCTTTCGGATGAGAACCTGTAGGAGAGAAGTAGAAAAGATGGGCACCTTGGAGAGGATTGCCGATTTGGGGTTAACATAATCCCCGCATTTTTTTAAGTTCTGAAGGGAACTTCGAAAAAGTAAGAGACCCACAAAAATCGTAATCCTCACCTCAAAAAATTAGGAGAGAGAAACAATTAGAGATTAAGAGAGATAGAACCTGATATTTCTCCTCGGAAAAATCTTCCAGTGCCTATCCTTTACCTGTGAAGAAAAAGTCAATGCAGGCCAAAGAAGGTACATCTTGCGTGTACCCGAGCTGAAGGGGACTTGCTAGTATCTACTAGTCTCTACAAAATTAGGGTGAGTGAGCAGATAGGAAAAGAAAATAAGGTGCAAGTACCTGAGAGGAACTTGCTAATGTCTGCTAGTCTCTGCAAAAGGAGAGTTAGCAAACATATATGATAGAAGATTAGATCGCAAGTACCTGGAGGGAACCTGCGAATGTCGATTGTTGATAGGATAATATATGATAAAAGGTACATCCGGCAAACTTTGTTATCAACTAAAATAGAGATCAGAACGTGACAATGCTCATCTCGTATGTTCAGATATAATGTTAATATGAAACCCAAATCAGCAAGATGAAACCATCTTAGTTTAGAATTGTAACAACATAACTCGTCAATCAAGAAGAACCAGATACTCTGATCGATGATTTGTGTTAGAAATATTTGATAAGAGAGCCTGTTTATAGTCATATGATAGAACTTTATGCAGGAAGCGCATATAAGATGACCATAAGCCAAAAAGATATTGTCAATCCTTAGAATAGATTGAGTTTAACCTGTTGACCTGTAAAAAAGGCAAAAAGACAAAGGAGGGCTACACATCTATGGTGTTCAAAAAAGACTTGATACTGCCACAGGTGTTCCCCGTGGGCATTATGCACCGCTTGCCTTTAAAGGAAACCATATAGAGGGTAGTCCTACCTAAAGCGGGCCGACCGCGCTCCCTTAGAAGGGCACAAAAGAAAAACAAGCGCGGAAATTCCTTAGAAGGAATCTACAGATGCACTTCTCTCATGCCTCGGGTTACAAGCATCGCTGATCAATTAAACTAGTTGTGCCAACCAGCCTATTGCTTGTCTGCGAATTGATCATCGGAGTTGTGGGCCCCGTGAAGGCATGGATTGAGAGTACCAAGGAGTGTTCAGCCGTTACAATTGTGAGATGATCGAAGAGACAAGGCTACACTTGATCGCCATTGCTTGTCACGCAAAGAACATCGTAACTATAACATATCCTTTAACGAAGCACAATAGAGCTAACACATGGGTCCTCCCTGGAAACACGCTCTGTGTTCGATGCTGGGAAGGATCCAAAGTCCCGTCATCCTCCGCACGAGAGTTGAACGGCCCCCACTGCACATATGCGAAAACTCCCCGCGATATGTGGTCGTTGTGGTCTTACGCCAGAGGACAATCTCGAGGGGGCCCTGAGCAAGACTTGGCGATATCTCGGTGGTTCAGTGATCTCTTTGGCAAAGAGAAAAAGTAGAGGAGGAAGCACTTCAAAAGGGAAAAGTGTCAGTATGGGATCTCTGACGTAAACTATATTGAGATAGAAAATGAAACACTTAGAAGTTTTGAAAGATATTGTGTTTGAAGACCAGAGTAAAAACAACCGGTCATTGTTATCAGGGTCCTCGAAGAGCTGCGACGTCCTCTTTGCTTTAGAATAGCATTCCAAGGTCACCCGCGTCAATGGCGTCAAAGCACTCAGGCCGAACGTTGATAGGCCCCAAACGGCCTGCATCCTCTACATCCACGCAATTCAATTGAACTTGAGCCACCTCCTTGCCCTTGGAGGTGGAAGGCTTTGAAGAATCAACTTTCTTTATCAGGTCGTTGATCTTGCCCTCGATGAGTAATCTGTCAACTAGTCACCGAAGGGCCTTGCAGTCTTCAGTGAAATGACCCTTCTCTCGGTGGAATTCACAGAATGGATCTGAATCTCTTGATCTTTTATTTGCCGACTGGTAAGGTCTTTTTTAATTTGCCCTATCCTTTATGATCTGGCAGACTTCTTGCATGGTCTCATCGAGTCCAGAGTACGATACATCATTGTCTTGTGAGTGATGCACAGAGTATGTTTGTAGAGATAGGGCTGGTTGCGGTTGTAATCGCTCGTGGACACGATCCTGACCTGGGAAGGAGTGCTGATGATGATGCTGGAACTTCTTTATTTTCCTAGAGTGGGATGAGAAATCTTTCCGAGGAGACCTCGGAGGCTGCTTGTAAGAAGAAGATTTTTTATCCGATACAAGACTGGAGACGAAGCTGGGGTTGCTCTTTTAACCGCAGATATACGAGTTGGCTAAGCTGATCAACTCTTGATAAGTCTTGGGTGCTCAGACATTAGCCTCAAACTTGAGTGGTCCTTCACGCAGGCCGTGAATAAGAGCAACTCGGTACATTTCTTGATCAACGATCTCAATGTCTAAAATTTCTTTCTGAAATCGATCCACAAAATGAGACCAGGTCTCATTATCTCGCTGCTTGATCTCAAAGAGGGCTTCTGGACCGCCCTTCCTCTTTGAAGAGGTAGAAAATCTGAGCAGGAACTCCCTTCGCAAATCAGCGAAGGTAGAGATGGACTGAGCACGAAGTCCATAGAACCAATCACTCACTTGACCATCAAAGGTTGTTACAAGGAGTTTGCTCTTGGTAGCATCGGAGAGGGTCTTGAGAGCAACGGCTGATTCAAAATCTTGAAGATGCTTGACTGGATCAGTCTCCCCGGTGTAAATAGGCAACCGTGGCTCTCTGAAGTTGACTGGAGTTGGTTCGTACCAAACAATCTCTGTAAACGGCGATGGCTCTTCTTGTTCTACTGCATAAGGAAAGTAAGGAGCATGAGCAGTAGCTGCAAAAGAAGTAGGAGGATAGGAGAAAAAGGTTGCTGCAGGAGGAGAAAATGCAGGAGCTGAAGAGAAGGGATGACTTCCCTGAAAATTCAGAAATCTAGCTGGACTTCCCCGGGCAGCTTCCCGGAAGAAGTTTTGACGAGCTGTAAAATCATCATCCTGAGATCGCAAAAGAGTTGCAGGCCCTTGCAGAAAGGTTGGAGTGTAAAGATGAGGGTAGACCGGCGGACAAGCCGGTGGATAGACTTGAGGAGTCTCTGATGTTGGTACTGGATTGATTGGAGGAACTGGCGCTGCTGAAGATTGAACGGCCAATTGCTGTATGAGAGCTTCTAGAGTTTGATTGATGACTTGAAACTATTGGGCAGTTTCTCTGCGAGATTGCTCTAAGGCCTCCCAAAGAGAATCATCACTGGGACTTGAAGCAAGATTCTCGGCTGGTTGATGGTCTTACATGAGTAACCACTGCTTTTACTATCTGATCGAGATCCTAAGGTCGCGTGTTAACTGTTGATGCGCGAAATGCGACACCGACCATTTAACGGATTGTTCGATCTCACGGGCTAAGGGTTAAGGAAGAAGGGTTGCGGGGATAGAGGAGAAGCTTGCTCGAGCAGAGAGGAAGCTTGCTCAAGCAGAGAGGAAGCTTGCTCAAGCAGAGAGGAAGCTTGCTTGAGCAAAGGAGAAGCTTGCTCAAGCAGAGAGGAAGCTTGCTTGAGCAAAGGAGAAGCTTGCTCAAGCAGAGAGGAAGCTTGCTTGAGCAGAGAGGAAGCTTTCTTGAGCAAAGGAGAAGCTTGCTTGAGCAAAGGAGAAGCTTGATCAGGTACTGTCGAGCAGACGGCTACTTTGATGGTTAGCTTCGCAGGTTGATGCCGAGAGAGGAGAGAAGAAGAGAGGAGACCGCTAGTAGTGGCAACAACAGACTTCGCCCGCCGCGGATTGAATGCCACTCTTGCGACGTGCTTTTCCTTTAATTAAGAAGGGTTACAACTTGCTATTGCACCATTACATGAAAAAACAGTAAAGGGTATAAGGGGAAGCTGGCGGCTGAGAAAAAGAGTTGCCAGAGACTAAGTAAAAGAGGCTGCAGAGGACTGGAGAACTGAGGCTGCAGGTGCTGCTCAGGCTGCCTGCTGCTGATAGAAAAAACAAAGTCCACAGCCCTTGACGACCTGGGCGGACTGGAGATTTGAGTCCACAGATCTTGCTTGATCAACTTTGACGGACTGGAAAACTGAGTCCGCGGACATTGCTTGATCAACTATGGCGGACTGGAAACTGAGTTTGCAGACCTTGATCAAGCTGGCAGTTCTCTGGTGCTCCTCCACTCAAATGAGAGGTCTCGAAGCCTATTTATAGGCCCGAGGGGAAAATTCTTGAAGTGGGACCCAGTGATGTCATCATGGAGGACTGGGCGGACTCGACAGACTGGAAATTTGAGTCCGCACAGTTCGTCGGTGTATATCAGCAGAGCCGGCAGATCTCTGGGCGAACTAGGCGGACTCTAGGGGGAGTCCGCCCCTGATGGAGCGGAGGCCGCCCCCTAACGGGCGGCCTGGGCGGACTCTAGGTGGAGTCCGCCCGGCTGGCAGAGGCCGCCCCCTAGCGAGCGGCCTGGGCGGACTCTAGGGAGAGTCCTCCCGGCTGTCGGAGGCCGCCCCAAGCGGGCAGCTTGGGCGGACTCCAGGGGGAGTCTGCCCGGCTGGCGGAGGCCGCATCCTAGCGTGCGGCCTGGGAGGACTCCAGGGGGAGTCCGCCCGGCTGGCGGAGGCCGCCCCCTAGCGGGCGGCCTAGGCAAACTCCAGGGGGAGTCCGCCTGGCTGGCGGAGGCCGCCCCCTAGCGGGCGGACTCCAGGGGAGTCCTCCCGGCTGGCGGCCTCCCCCTAGCGGGCGGCCTGGGCTGACTCCAGGGGGAGTCCGCCCGGCTGGCGGAGGCTGCCCCTTTGCGGGCGGCCTGGGCGGACTCTAGGGGGAGTCCGCCCGGCTAGCGGAGGCCGCCCCCTAGCGAGCGGCCTGGGCGGACTCCAGGGGGAGTCCTCCCGGCTAGAGGAGGCCGCCCCCTAGCGGGCGGCCTGGGCGGACTCCAGGGGAGTCCGCCCGGCTGGCGGAGCATCCGTCCTTGAGCGACTTTTGACCTGGCAGTCCGTCTTGCGCGGACACGGTGGACATTTGGTGTAGCCTGCTCCTTCCGGATGAGAACCTGTATGAGAGAAGTAGAAAAGATGGACACCTTGGAGAGGATTGCCGATTTGGGGTTAACAGTAAACATAGAAAGTTTAAGCAAAAAATATTTCTACTCTGAGTTCCTATTAAGACTGTATCCAAATTGGCAGATGATTTTATCAGACATTTGTCCTTATAGAACTCAACGATATAGCCTTTATCACATTATTAGCTTATGCAGAATAGATTATGTTATAATCCTATAATATAGGCCACTTTTGTGAAGGAAACAATACTGTTGGTAATCATACTGTAACCTCTAGTGATTCCCCTGTCATACCCTCTAAATATGACATTTGGATTGTCTTCAACTAGGGTATATTCTTGCAATAGGCTTCTTTTCCCGATCATGTGCTGAGAGCATCCACTATCCAAATACCAGATTAGAGTTCTGTTGTCCTTGGGACATGCATGCAATCATAATTCATTTTCCCTTAGGAACCCAAACATATTTGGGTCCTTTATTCCTTGTTAGTTTAACACCACTAGGAACATTAACATTATGAGTGGTCGGTCTTGCATTGTTAAATCATGGAGTTTCAATTTTTATTGGATGAAACCAACAATCTACGGCAAAGTGACCAATCTTGTTGCAACACCAACAGTCAAACCTATTGTACCTTCTCTTGTACTCCTTCTTTACCTTTTGAATGAGTGTTCTAGCAGGGGAAATTGACTTATAAGTAAAAGCCTCATAATTACAGCAAACACAAGGCTTCGGTATCTCCTTAGCCTTGGAAGCAACAGCTTTGGCCTTCGATGCTTTCTTTAAATTTGGTCCACGAACATAGGGACCATACTCTTTAAGAGTTATTTCTTGATACGGTTCCTTGAAAGCTCTAACACCAAAGTCTCGGGGATGGGTCCATCCTTGGTAGTGCTTTTTAGGCTCCACATAAGTTGGCCTAGCAAAGTGACCATAAGACGTCTCAAAGTCATATTTATTTGTGGGAAAGATTACCTTCTTAAAATATGGTTGACTTTGAGGTGCCTTCCTTTTGCCTTTGGTATCGGCTCTCTTAGTATCTTTACCTTTCTCAACTATGTGGCCAAGACCACTACCCTTCTTAGGAGTAGAGAATTCATCAATGAGAGGAAGAATGGGCTTTGTCTTAGAGTAACTTTCAACAAGTTTCATTTCCACCAAGAGCTTTTCTTATAGCACATCTAAGTATTTTTTCCTCTGACTTAATAGTTTAGCAAAGCTTTTTAATTCCTCTTTCAAGGAGTGAAATTCATCTCTAAGAGGAGTTAATTCAACAATTTCCTCTTTCAGTCATGATTCCACTAACTTAAGAGAAGCAATCTCTTTTGATTGCTTCTTGACGACCTTGCAACATTTGTCAAAGGCTCTCAAAAGTTCTTGATGCTGAGCCATCAACTTAGAATAATCTTCCTCAGAAGAATATTCTTCATGACTATCAGTAGAAGTTTCAGATTCAGAGAGAATTGTGTGAGAGTTTACCTTCTCATTGAATTATTAGTTGCCTACTTCCTCATCTAATTGAGCCATGAGCCCGAAGTAAGCTTCTTCATTTTCATAGCTTGACTCAATAGAGTCACTATCACTAAGAGTCATTGACTTTTTTGCAATGAAGATCTTCTCTTCCTTCCTCTTACCTTCAAAGTATCTCTTCTCTTCTTTCTTGGATCCTTCTTTTTATACGAACACTCCGCAATGATGTGTCCTGGCTTATTGCAACAATAACAAACTTTGTTAAAACAAGAATGTTTGTTCGGTTTAGACTAATACCTATCATCTCAGTTATAGCTTTTCTTGGACCAATCACCATCACGATGTGATCTTCTAAAGTCAGGGGAGGATGACTAATTTTCATTTTCCTCCTCTTGCTGAGTTGTCTTTTGAATTGCATGGAGATTTGTGAGAATTCTCTATTAGATAATTTAGAGCCTGGCATGCTTGGCTTAGAATCTTCTTGGTCATCAAAAACTCATGTCCTTACTAGTGACACAACTTTATATTTTCTTGACAGTTCGGCCTTCAGAGCTACCGACTTCTCTTTGCATGAAGTCTTACTACTTTGCTCTTCCTTCCTTTTGTTCATTTGTAAATCTTAAGAGAGGAGCTTCCCAAAAAGGTTCTAAGGATCAATCTCAGGCAGCTTTCCGAATTCCCTAATGGCCGCCGCCTTGGTGTCCCATTCTTTTGTCAGAGATCTTAGAAATTTGATGTTGATCTCATCATTAGTTAATGTGACCATAGTTTCTATGGTCGTTAACGATCTTAAAGAATTTTTCAAAGCTGTCAGCAATTGTATCGTTAGTTACTTGCTCGAATGCTTCATATTCTCGATTGAGCAGAGATCTACGATCATCTCTAACTTCTTCAGTTTCTTCAATGAGAACTACGAGACAGTCCCACATCTCCTTGGCTAATTTGTAGTGGAATAGATTTTGCAGCATTGAGTCATCCACTACACTAGCTATGATATTCTTTGCCTTTTTTATCTAAGGAGACTAGAGCAATTTCATCTTTATTCAGATCCATCATTTTCTTCAGAACAATAACAATAGGATTCATGGTAGATGATTGAGTAGGAACTTGAGGGCCTTCTTTGACAATCTAAAATATGTCGGGATAAGCAACTTCCATATAGAATCTGACTTTCACCTTCTGCATAGGGAAGTTCTCCTTAGTGCACACAGACAACTTCATCGAATACATATCCTTACTTCTATCCATTGCAGTTAAGCGGATTCTCTTAATAACTAGACAGAGATCTTGTTCAAGGTGTTAAACTTATATTGAACAACCTCACTTTGATACCAATTGAAAGTGTCTATTAGTCAACCTAAATAACCTAAAGGGGGTGAATAGGTGAGTTTTGCGTCTTATAGCAGGATAAATTTTTTTATAAAAATAAGCACACATAAACACGTAGAATTTATAGTGGTTCCCCCGATTGGGTACGTCAAATTTCTCGACTCGCCTATCTACCACAAAGGGCTAGATTCAGGTACTTCACCTTTATCTCAGATGGAAAACAATCTTACACCTCGGAGCCTCAACTCCTACAACTCCGAGACAACTTCTCCAACCACTTGAAGAACAACCTCTCCTAGAACTCGGAGAACAACCTCTCCTACAACTCGATCCAAAAATAAGGATCTACAACTTGGAGGCAAGACCTCCTATAATAGTACAAAAAGATTTATACAAAACTAGATTACAAATAATCTTCTTTAGATCTGAAATCTTCAGTCTTCATTTCTTCTGAAAAATCGAACTTGAAATTCTTGAGGAGAAAGAGAATCTGAAATCTTTGAAGTCTTGATCTGAATATAGGGGATAAACTAGATCTGAGGAGAACTTGAACTTTCAGAGATTATAGATCTAGTCGACACGCTTGAGGAAGAACAAATCGTGCGTCATGACGTTATCAGCCAATAGAATCGTGAAAAATGGAAATAAAGGCCGACAGGAGCTTTTCTTGAAATTTCTCGATTTGAACTTGGAAATACACGATTAGGGTTTCTCGATATCCACCCTAGGTATTTATAAGAACTCCTCTTCTCTAACATTTAGAAGATTCCTTCTATACTGAGAAATCTGCGAGTTATTATACATGGTGGTCTGGACGATCAATGTCGGAAATTTGAAAACAAAAAAAATAAACCCTAAGTATTGTATGTCGAGTATCGTCGAGTATATATGGGTATACTCGTCGAACTACTTCAAAACACGCCGAAAATACTTTAGACGATTCCAGACAGATCTAATAGATAACTCAATGCTTTCCTGTAGAGATACTCGACGAATTCAACGAATATTGACAACCTTACTCGATGAATTTGTCAATTATCGGCAAACACTCTCAATGCATTTGATGCATAGGAAAAGCGATATTTGATGAATTTAACTTAGAGAAATCTATAGAATTAAATTCGAGAACTCAAGGCATATCCAGTGAGTCTCGATGAATTCATCGTGTATAGATATATATATTCGACGAATTTGATGAGTATCGATAGATACACTCAACGAATTCGACGAGTATACATGAAGATACTCAACAATTTTTGCTTAACTGATTTCGAAGAACTCATAGATTATTCCCTAAGTAAATATGATGAATTAGAGGAGTGCCAGTAAGTATACCTGATGAATTTGATGAGTATACATGAAGATACTCGATGAGTATTCACTACTATACTCGACGAACATTACTTGGAGAAAAATTATGTTCTTCTGAATGCAGCAACTTGTCCTTCCTTGTTTCTCCTAGTGTACTTGAATCAGAAGTACACACCAATAGAGAGATAACAAGTGAGTCAAAATATTGGCCAACACAATAAAAGAATACATTGTATAGTCTTCTGTTTCATGACCCAATATAATCTAACATTGGGTTGTACTTAGCAATATAGTCCTGCTTGTATATAACAAAAGAAACAACATCAGTTATAAACTCAAATCATCTTAGTTTAAGGGACACTTCTTCAAATCAGGGTCATTGTGGATACAATACCCAACAACTACTGTTGATGCGCGAAAAGCGACACCGACCAGTTAACGGGTGTTCGATCTCACAAGCTAAGGATGAAGGAAAAAGGGTCGCGGGGATAGAGGAGAAGGCTTGCTTGAGCAGAGGATAAGCCTGCTCGAGCAGAGAGGGAGCTTGATCTGGAACTGTCGAGCAGACAGCTACTTGAATGGTTAGCTTTGCAGGTTGATGCCGAGAGAGGAGAGAAGAAGAGAGGAGGCCGCTAGCAGCGGCAACAGCAGACTTCGCCCGCCGCGGCTTGAATGCCACTCTTGCGACGGGCTTTTCCTTTATTCAAGAAGAGTTACAACTTGCTATTGTATCATTACATGAAAAAGCAGTAAAGGGTACAATGGGGAAGCTGGCGGTTGAGGAAGGAGATGCCAGAAACTGAGTAAAAGAGGCCGCAGAGAGCTGGAAAACTGAGGCTGCAGAGGCTGCTGAAGCTGCCTGCTGATGGCAGAAAAACTAAGTGTCCAGTCCCTGACGACCTGGGAGACCTGGAAATCGGAGGCTGCGGAGGCTGCGCAAGCTGCTGAGAGCAGAAAAAGCCAAGTCCACAGCCCTTGACGACCTGGGCGGACTGGAGATTTGAGTCCGCAGACCTTGCTTGATCAACCTTGACGGACTGAGAAAACTGAGTCCGCAGCCTTTGATCAAGGTTGCAGTTCTCCTCCCGCCCCTCCAGAATGAGAGGTCTTGGGGGGTATTTATAGGCCCGGGGAGAAACTTCTTGAAGCGGGGCCCAGTGACGTCATCCTTGACGACCTCGGCGACCTCGGCGGACTGAGAAGATGAGGTCGACGACCTCGGCGGACTCCGCGGACTGGACCTTCCTCTGCTGGGGCAGTCTTCCTGTTGGCGGCTAGGAGAGGGCAGGCAAGCTGCGCGACCTGAGGAGCAAGCAGGCGGATCTGGAGCAGACAACTCTGAGCTAATTGGGGGGACTCCAGGAGGAGTCTTCCCTTGACGGAGCGGAGGCCGCCCCCTAGCGGGCGGCCTGGGCGGATTCCGGGGGGAGTCCGCCCGGCAGGCGGAGGCCGCCCCCTAGCGGGCGGCCTGGGCGGACTCCGGGGGGAGTCCGCCCAGCTGGGCCAGGCCGCCCCCCAGCGGGCGGCCTGGGCGGACTCCGGGTGGAGTCCGCCCGGCTGGCCAGGCCGCCCCCTTGCGGGCGGCCTGGGCGGACTCCGGGTGGAGTCCGCCCGGCTGGCCAGGCCGCCCCCTGGCGGGCGGCCTGGGCGGACTCCGGGTGGAGTCCGCCCGGCTGGGCCAGGCCGCCCCCTGGCGGGCGGCCTGGGCGGACTCCGGGTGGAGTCCGCCCGGCTGGGCCAGGCCGCCCCCTGGCCAGGCCGCCCCCTAGCGGGCGGCCTGGGCGGACTCCGGGTGGAGTCCGCCCGGCTGGCCAGGCCGCCCCCTAGCGGGCGGCCTGGGCGGACTCCGGGTGGAGTCCGCCCGGCTGGCCAGGCCGCCCCCTAGCGGGCGGCCTGGGCGGACTCCGGGTGGAGTCCGCCCGGCTGGGCCAGGCCGCCCCCTAGCGGGCGGCCTGGGCGGACTCCGGGTGGAGTCCGCCCGGCTGGCCAGGCCGCCCCCATGCGGGCGGCCTGGGCGGACTCCGGGTGGAGTCCGCCCGGCTGGGCCAGGCCGCCCCCTAGCGGGCGGCCCGCGGAGGCGAGCGGAGGTCGCTCCTGGCGTGCGGCTGGCGGAGCATCCATCCTTTTTTTGGGCTCGACAGTCCGACTTGCGCGAACTTGGCGGACATCATGGGTATCCTGCTCCTTGCTGGTGGGAACCTGTAGGAGAAGAAAAAATGGGCTCCTTGGAGAGGATCGCTGATTTAGGGGTTAACATAATCCCCGCACTTTTTTAAGTTCGGAAGGAACTTCGAAAAAGTAGAAGACCCACGAAAATCGTGATCCTCCCTGCAGGAATTTAGGAGAGAGAAAAAATTATAGAGTAGGAGGGATAAGACCTGATGACTCCCTTCGAAAAAAATCTGTCAGTGTCTATCCTTTGCCTGTGAAGAAAAAGTTAATGCAGGCGAAAGGGAGGTACATCTTGCGTGTACCTGAGCTGGTTTTGTAAATGGGGAAGAGAATAACTGTCTTCCATTGAACTCTGCCAAAATACAGATGAGAGAAAATACAGTAGGATAATAATCTTACAAGTACCTGAAGTGGACTTGCTGGTATTTACTGGTCTCTGCATAAATAGGGTGAGTGAGCAGAAAAAAGAAAATAAGCTGCAAGTACCTGAGAGGAACTTGCTGATATCTGTTGATCTCTGCAAAAGGAGAGGTAAGCAACAAATATGATAGGAAGGTAAGGTGCAATTACCTGATAGGGACTTGCTGATATCTGTTGATCTCTGCAAAAGGAGAGGTAAGCAACAGATATGATAGGGAGGTAATGTGCAAGTACCTGATAGGGACTTGCTGATATCTGTTGATCTCTGCAAAAGGAGAGGTAAGCAACAGATATGATAGGGAGGTAAGGTGCAAGTACCTGATAGGGACTTGCTGATATCTGTTGATCTCTGCAAAAGGAGAGGTAAGCAACAGATATGGTAGGAAGGTAAGGTGCAATTACCTGATAGGGACTTGCTGATATCTGTTGATCTCTGCAAAAGGAGAGGTAAGCAACAGATATGATAGGGAGGTAATGTGCAAGTACCTGATAGGGACTTGCTGATATCTGTTGATCTCTGCAAAAGGAGAGGTAAGCAACAGATATGGTAGGGAGGTAAGGTGCAAGTACCTGATAGGGACTTGCTGATATCTGTTGATTTCTGCAAAAGGAGAGGTAAGCAACAGATATGATAGGAGAGAAAACTAAGTTCACAAGTACCTGGGCGGAACCTGCGAATGTTGGCTGTTAACTGTTGGTGTGATAAGACATAATCGGATAACAGAATAGATACCTGACGCACTCTGCTATCGATTGAGTAATGATTAAGCTGCGATGATGATCATCTTGTGTGATCAAGGTATAATGTCGACATGAAAACCTAGATCAGCGAGATAAGAAACTCTAAAATCAGATTCACGATGGCACGGTTCGTCAATTCAGAAGATCCATATGCATTGAGTGATGTGTGATTATCATCTGATAGGAGAACTTTTTTACCATCATCTGATAAGAGCTTATACAGGTAGTGTATATAGGATGATCATAACCCAAGAGAGATATTGTAGATCTCTAGAATAGGTTGTATTCAACCTGCTAACCTGCAAGAAGATAAAAAAGGAGAGAAGAGGGGCTACATCCCGAGGATGAACTAAAAGTTTGAATGCTGCCACAGGTGTTCCCCGTGGGCGTTATGCATCACTTGCCAAAGTCATCCTGGGTGTAGTCCTAACCAAAGCGGGCTGGCCGCGCATCCTTTAGAAGGGCACAAATAAACAAGAAACAATCCTAAGAAGGATCGACAGATGCACTGCTCTCTTGCCTCGGGTTACAAGCATCGCTGATCAATTAGACTAGTTGCGCCAAGTGGCCTATTGCTTGTCTGCGGATTGATCAGCGGAGTTGTGAGTCCCGCGGAGGCACGGATTGAGAGTACCATAGAGTGTTCGGCCGTCACAGTTGTGAGATGATCAAAGAGACAAGGTTACACTTGATCGCCATTGCTTGTCACGCGAAGATCATCGTAACTGTAACGTATCCCTAACGGAGCACGATAGAACTATCACAGGAGGCCTCCCCTAGGCACTCACACTGCTCTAGACATCGGCCGGGATCCAAAGCCCCGTCATCCTCCGCACGAGAGTTGAACGGCCCCCACTACACACATATGAGAAAACTCCTCATCATATGTGGTCACTGTGGTTTTACGCCAGAGGACAATCTCGAGGGGGCATTGAGCAAGACTCGGCGATATCTCGCTGGTTCAGTGATCTCTTTGGCAAAGAGAAGAATATGGAGAAGAAGCATCACCAAAAGGGAACTGTGTCAGTATGAGATTTCTGACGTAAGCTTTATTGAATGAAAAATGAAACACTCAGAAGTGCTGAAGAATAGAATGTTTGAAGAGTAAAGTAAAGACAACCAGCTACGATCGTGATGGGCTTTGTGGAACTGCGATTGGTCATAGCTGATGACGCAAGAACTGTGTCCTCTTTGCTTCAAAACAGCCTTCCAAGGGGACCTTCGTCAACGACATCGATGCACTCACTTGCAAAATCAATGGACCCCAGACGGCCCTTGTCATGTATCTCTATGAACTCTAGCTGACCTTCAACCACCTCCTTGCCCTTAGAGGTGGAAGGTTTTGAAGAATCAATTTTCTTGACCAGGTCGTTGATCTTGCCCTCGATGAGCAATCTTTCAACCAATCGCCGAAGGGCCTTGCAGTCTTCAGTTAAATGACCTTTCTCTTTGTGGAATTCACAGAATGGGTCTGAATTTCTTGATCTCTGATTCGCCGGCTGGTAAGGCCTTTTGGGATATGCCTTATCCTTCATGATTTGGCTAACTTCTTGCATGACCTCATCTAGCTCAAATTCTGGCAGATCACCTTCTTGTTGCTGATGAACTGCAGCTGTTAGCGAAGATGATGTTGATAATGGTAACAGCCGCTCTTGGGTACGATCATGGCCTTGGAAGGGGTGTTGATGATGCTGAAATCTTCTTGCTTTCCTAGAGAGAAGTGGAAAGTCTTTCCGAGGAGACCTCGGAGGTTGCTTGTAAGAAGAAGAATTTTTCTCGGATACCAGCCTGGAAACGAAGCTGGGTTGCTCTTTTCACCGCGGATATACGAGTTGGCTAAACCAATCAACTCTTGATAAGTCCTCGGTGCTCGGACATTAGCTTCAAACTTTAGTGGACCTTCACGCAGGCCGTGGATGAGAGCCACTCGGTACATTTCTTGATCAACGATCTCAATGTCCAAGATTTCTTTCTGAAATCGATCCACATAATGAGACCAAGTCTCATTATCTCGCTGCCTGATCTCAAAGAGGGCTTCTGGACCGCCCTTCCTCTTTGAAGAGGTAGAAAACCTGAGCAGGAACTCCCTTCGCAAATCAATAAAGGAAGAGATTGACTGAGGTCGCAGTCCATAGAACCAGTCTCTCACTTGACCATCAAAGGTCGTTACGAGGAGCTTGCTCTTGGTAGCATCTGAGAGGGTCTTGAGAGCGACGGCTGATTCAAAGGCTTGAAGATGCTTGACAGGATCAGTCTCCCCAGTGTAAATGGGCAACCGTGGCTCCCGGAAGTTGACTGGAGTTGGTTCATGCCGAACATTCTCCGTAAACGGTGATGGCTCTTCTGATTCGACTGCATAAGGAAAGTAAGGAGCATGAGCAGTAGTTGCAAAAGGAGCAGGAGGATAGGAGTAAAAGGTTGCTGTGGGAGGAGCAAAGGCAGGAGCTGAAGAGGAGGGGTGACTTCCCTGAAAATTCAAAAATCTGGCTGGACTTCCCCGGGCAGCTTCCCGGAAGAAGTTTTGACGAGCTGCAAACTCATCATCTTGAGATCGCAAAGGAGCTGCAGGTCCTTGCGGAAAAGTTGGAGTATAAAGAGGAGGATAGACCGGCGGATAAGCCGGTGGGTAAACTTGAGGAGTCTCTGATGCTGGTGCTGGATTGATTGGAGGGATTGGCGCTGCTGAAGATTGAGCGGCCAATTGCTGCGTGAGAGCTGCCAGAGTTCGGTTGATGGCTTGAAATTGTTGGGCAGTTTCTCTGCGGGATTGCTCTAAGGCCTCCCAAAGAGGATCATCACTGGGACTTGGAGAAAGACTCTCGGCTGGTTGATGGTCTGTCATGAGTAACCACTGCTTTCACTATCTGATCGAGATCTGAAGGTCGCGTGTTAACTGTTGATGCGCGAAAAGCGACACCGACCAGTTAACGGGTGTTCGATCTCACAAGCTAAGGATGAAGGAAAAAGGGTCGCGGGGATAGAGGAGAAGGCTTGCTTGAGCAGAGGAGAAGCCTGCTCGAGCAGAGAGGGAGCTTGATCTGGAACTGTCGAGCAGACAGCTACTTGAATGGTTAGCTTTGCAGGTTGATGCCGAGAGAAGAGAGAAGAAGAGAGGAGGCCGCTAGCAGCGGCAACAGCAGACTTCGCCCGCCGCGGCTTGAATGCCACTCTTGCGACGGGCTTTTCCTTTATTCAAGAAGAGTTACAACTTGCTATTGTATCATTACATGAAAAAGCAGTAAAGGGTACAATGGGGAAGCTGGCGGTTGAGGAAGGAGATGCCAGAAACTGAGTAAAAGAGGCCGCAGAGAGCTGGAAAACTGAGGCTGCAGAGGCTGCTGAAGCTGCCTGCTGATGGCAGAAAAACTAAGTGTCCAGTCCCTGACGACCTGGGAGACCTGGAAATCGGAGGCTGCGGAGGCTGCGCAAGCTGCTGAGAGCAGAAAAAGCCAAGTCCACAGCCCTTGACGACCTGGGCGGACTGGAGATTTGAGTCCGCAGACCTTGCTTGATCAACCTTGACGGACTGAGAAAACTGAGTCCGCAGCCTTTGATCAAGGTTGCAGTTCTCCTCCCGCCCCTCCAGAATGAGAGGTCTTGGGGGGTATTTATAGGCCCGGGGAGAAACTTCTTGAAGCGGGGCCCAGTGACGTCATCCTTGACGACCTCGGCGACCTCGGCGGACTGAGAAGATGAGGTCGACGACCTCGGCGGACTCCGCGGACTGGACCTTCCTCTGCTGGGGCAGTCTTCCTATTGGCGGCTAGGAGAGGGCAGGCAAGCTGCGCGACCTGAGGAGCAAGCAGGCGGATCTGGAGCAGACAACTCCGAGCTAATTGGGGGGACTCCAGGAGGAGTCTTCCCTTGACGGAGCGGAGGCCGCCCCCTAGCGGGCGGCCTGGGCGGATTCCGGGGGGAGTCCGCCCGGCAGGCGGAGGCCGCCCCCTAGCGGGCGGCCTGGGCGGACTCCGGGGGGAGTCCGCCCAGCTGGGCCAGGCCGCCCCCCAGCGGGCGGCCTGGGCGGACTCCGGGTGGAGTCCGCCCGGCTGGCCAGGCCGCCCCCTTGCGGGCGGCCTGGGCGGACTCCGGGTGGAGTCCGCCCGGCTGGCCAGGCCGCCCCCTGGCGGGCGGCCTGGGCGGACTCCGGGTGGAGTCCGCCCGGCTGGGCCAGGCCGCCCCCTGGCGGGCGGCCTGGGCGGACTCCGGGTGGAGTCCGCCCGGCTGGGCCAGGCCGCCCCCTGGCGGGCGGCCTGGGCGGACTCCGGGTGGAGCCCGCCCGGCTGGCCAGGCCGCCCCCTAGCGGGCGGCCTGGGCGGACTCCGGGTGGAGTCCGCCCGGCTGGGCCAGGCCGCCCCCTAGCGGGCGGCCTGGGCGGACTCCGGGTGGAGTCCGCCCGGCTGGCCAGGCCGCCCCCTAGCGGGCGGCCTGGGCGGACTCCGGGTGGAGTCCGCCCGGCTGGGCCAGGCCGCCCCCTAGCGGGCGGCCTGGGCGGACTCCGGGTGGAGTCCGCCCGGCTGGCCAGGCCGCCCCCTTGCGGGCGGCCTGGGCGGACTCCGGGTGGAGTCCGCCCGGCTGGGCCAGGCCGCCCCCTAGCGGGCGGCCCGCGGAGGCGAGCGGAGGTCGCTCCTGGCGTGCGGCTGGCGGAGCATCCATCCTTTTTTTGGGCTCGACAGTCCGACTTGCGCGAACTTGGCGGACATCATGGGTATCCTGCTCCTTGCTGGTGGGAACCTGTAGGAGAAGAAAAAATGGGCTCCTTGGAGAGGATCGCCGATTTAGGGGTTAACAACTACTACTTCCATTATTTCAATATTTCGATTCTGCACTTTATTCATAGTAGCACTTTAATTACCACACTTAATCATTGTAATTTACTACTGATTCATTTCTGCACTCTTAGCTTGGGTCCCTCACTGATAAGCAGTTAATTATCTAGTCGAGCATTTGTTACGGATAACTTGGAGTTAAGATATTCCTCCAAGGCTTGCCCTAAATAATGGGCTCCTACGACCATCATGCTCCTAGTCCAAAGTTTAGTGTCACGATCCGGTTACGCGTCTACAGTCACCTGCCCAATTTATTTTATATAGAGTACGGCAGGACACTACAGAACCAAATGTTCCGGCTATGTATTTTATTAGTCTCTTGTAAATTTTTTATGTGGAAAAGTGGCAGGTCATTCATGCTCGTAGTTCGTTTGTACCTATACGGGAAGGTTGATGACTCTAGGAAATAGGGAGAAATGCACCCCGGGAGCTCTGTCGTGTTTTATGCCCTGATGGGTCCCTCTACTAGCTAGTTGACTAGATTACAATTATTGGCGAATGTTGAAAGTCCACCTAGTGCCAACTACCTTCACCTAGGTGGGGGGGAATAGGTGTTTTGCAGCATTTTTGCGGAACTAAAATTGTACCTACACAAATAAACCAAACAACACAGCACAGAAAGACACAGGCAAATTATAGTGGTTCCCCGATTTGGGTACGTCCACTCTCCCCCTTCGACCTATCTCCCAACCAGGGACGACTCAGTCACTTCACCAACAGGATTGAAATCCAATCCTCACACTAACGGAAGAAACCCTTCCAAACGAAGGAGTCACCACTCCTACACCATGGGTTGCACCCAACCCTTACAACTAGGAACCAACGTTCCTTCACAAAAAAATTGAAAATGGAGTGTATAAGAAATACAAACTACTTATGGAGAATAAGGTGTCCCTCTTCGTTCAATGACGTGTTCTTGAAGACGACGAAGAGTCCACGACCTTAGATCTCACTTGGAAAGGATCTTCTCTAGATCGGCGGTAAAGACTGAGGCGGCGACGCTATATAGATCTAAACTTTGTAGCTAAGCCGGCAAGGTCTACCAACTGTCTTTCTTGGATCAATCGTCTCAATCGATTCGGATAGGGAAGGTATTCCCGATCTACAAATCAAGAGACAAAGGTTCTCAAGAAGGACTCGTGAGATGCGTTGCGTGACAGAGCATCTGTCGCCGGGAGATCAAGAAGTAACCCCGATCAGCGGCGGCGACCAACTAACACGAGCGGCAACGGCGACGGAACAAGCCTCGCGATCTAGGTCACATCGGCGGCTCGGCTTTTCTTCTTCTCTGTTCGTACTTTTTACTGTTCAACATACCGACGTATTTATACATTAGTTCTTCCAAAATGACCGTTGTTGGCCCCACCACAAAAAAGCCCTGAGACCGGCTCCAAACCGCGCATGTTAACTTGGACCGATCAAGAGAATAGTAGAAATTTGCCCAAGTCAAATTCGGCGAGAATCGAAGGTGATTCTCGACGAATCGGCGAGAATCACCTACAATTCTCGCCAAATTCCACTTAGTAGAATTCTAGCTTCATTGAAAAAGCAAGCCGGAGAGAAACGGCGAGAATCACAATTGATTCTCGCCGAATCGTCGAGAATGCAGAGTCATTCTCGACGAATTGGCGAGAATCACTTCGTGATTCTCGACGATTCTGCCTTAGTAGAGTTCAGGGCGGCGTTGAGACGGCCGGCAGCGGTCGGAGGGAATCGACGAGTGATTCTCGATGATTCGGCGAGAGTCACTAGTGATTCTCGTCGAATCGGCGAGAATCACTTAGTGATTCTCGTCGAATCTAACTTAGACGATTTCTCGTCTTTCTTTCCGTGAGTTGCTTTGACCCATCCTTGCTCCTTGTCTCCTCTTGATCTGTCTCAGCCCTGTACTTGAAAATAAGTACACTACAATAGAGAGAGTACACGTAAGCTAACACACTGATCTGCTCAACGAGGGATTACGTTGCGCAGACCCGTGTATATTGACCTACTACACCCTGACATTGGTGTGTACTTAGCGTGGAATAACTGCAAGCATAACTTGAAGACAAGTGATCAAATACAATGTGACTTCATCTTAGCTTGACAGGAGGCTTCCTCAAATCCAGGTAATTTTGGATACAATACCCAACAAATGTCACTCGCATCCAGGAGCACACTAGATTGTTCATTGAGGCCTAGGTAGTGCGGTATGATCACACTAAGAAGTGGTAGGATCGGCCATTGACATCGATGGCCACATCAGTGTGGCCCATGGGGCCCGCTACCCTGCTAGAAAAGAAGCGGTCGAATAATATCGACATTGAGTGTTTTTGTGGGTTGTAAACATCCACCTGATTGCATACTATCTAGTAGATCATATATTTACTAAATGCTTACATTATTGCTGCATTTCAGTTATTACTACCTTACTTGTTAAGCTTACTCCTACTTAATTTCATGTTGTACATATATATATAATACTGCTAAACCTATTATTGCTTTGTATATCTTTTTGTTTATAATCCTCACTTTCGTCCCCAATCCAGGGTTCTTGGGGAGGAGGTGTGTATTCACTAGTCTTATGACTAATGTGTTGTTGTATACCCTTTATAGGAGACGAGGGGCACGAGGTACAACGACCGTATGAGAACATACCTTCCTTAGAGCCCACACGAGCCGACACACCATCTTTGACTCCTGACTTCTAAGGCATGAGTCCATAGAGTGTAGCATTGAGACTAGAAAGTATAGTAGTAGTTTGCTTTGAGCTCACTGACCTTATGTATAAGCGGTGGCTACCGTCTTATTATATATTTGTATATGGTTGGTTATGTGTTGGTTATACATGATGATGTGTTGTGATGATCAGTATTTACAGGGCATGATAAGGAGATCATTTTGTGCTTGAAAGTGGGTATGTTGCAACTTAAGAAAGTATAGGGTGGCTGTCTTAGGCAGTATGGCCTACATCGACCTGACACGGTCTAGGTTGGTTATGGGGGACGGTCTTACACAACGTCACCAATTATAAAAAACATAGATCGATAATAAAAAAAAGAAGAGAAGGAAAAGTGGCAGAGTTCAGAATCGACAATAAAAAACTACAGATGTAACCATCTCCATCAACTCGCTTGAGGAACAATATTTGCTTTCTTAGACTATATATTATCGATAATGTGTAAAGACCCACGATCAAAGGAACGATGCCAAAAATATTCAGATTCGAGAGGCAAGAAAGGCTTATAGAAGTACGTTAGAAGGCTTTGCGTAGTAGACCGTGGCAGGAATGACGGTCATGATTGGTGCTTCAATAATCGACATTGACATCCGCGATTGGCTTTGCGAATATGGAGATCGCCACAATGTGTCTCCCATAATGGAGTGAGGGTTCCGTGGAGAGAGGCTCAGAATGTGGTAGAGGAATGCTAGGGCATGCAGATGAAATTGCAGTAACTTAATGTTGTGAGGGATTTGTTTTGTGTACCGTAGGATAGTTGTGGGTTAATGAAGGGGCCTAATTTAAATAAGAGTAACTTTGTAAGGCCGAGATTGATCATACGATGTTAGCGTCTAGAATGTTATATTTGATTAGTTGTTTCAAGTATGATTAAAATAAGGTATATATGGTATTGCAAATTATTGTAGGTAAACTCAAGGCACTCTTAAAGTAGTCGAAAATTACCGTCCTAGCTCATGAGTAGTCAAGCACTCAATTAGTCAAAGAATGAATTAATGACCGATAAGAAAAAAAAATTCATTGAAAAACCCAGAAAGGGGAAAAGCCCACGTGATCGGATCTATGACGGCCAAATTTCCATTATCTTATTTTTGTTGTTACAAGTATGAGTTGCAGACTTGAGGGCAGTAGACCACCTCTTTCTACAATAATTATAGGAGAAAAAGAAGAAGCTTCGAGGGTGACATGCCATCGCTCAAAAAGCTAAGTACTTTTGGACTACCAGAGTGGAAAACAAAGTTCTCTGTACTATGTAGAGTCTGTAGATGGTGCTTGGAAACGGGAGCATTGTGCTCATCTCAACCAAAAAACTACAATGTATGCTCAGAAGTGGGGTTGAGTCACTCAACATGATCTGGAGTTGGTTGCTTGTTCTGGGTGCAAGCAACGGCATCTAGCACAATATGCTCGTCGCAATGTGCATAGTGCAATGTGCATGATGTAATATCAGTGGTGCAGTCCCAAAAGGATATTCGAATACTTCCGAGAATTCTTCAAGGGATCTTCGAAAGACTCGAAGATCTTTGAGGATTTCTTCAAGCAAGTTGGAAATTTTTTGAAGGATCCTTTGGGAGTTATCTCATGCAAAGGTAGTAAAATGTATTGAAAGGAGGTTATAGGGCCCATTTTTTAGTTTTTGAGGGTAGCATTTACATAATTAAGTGTAACACCCCAAAAGGAGTAGTGGTCATTAGAGGCTACCGCGCGGCGATTGTCTTATCATAGGCAGTAGCTCAGTGAATTAAAAGACTGAGTTCTCGTGTTTTTACCGCCTGATGATAGGAAGTTATCGCTCTGCGATAGCAAATGTCTTCGGCGAAACCACTCAACGCTTTCGAGGAATCATCGAGAGCGATACCACCGGGCGATAGGTGTTACCGCGCCGCGCTAGCCTCTCTACGAACATCGAAAGGATTTCTCGGGTAACCAGTCTACCTCCAGGCGCTAAAGAGTTAATGCATGACAATAACTCTGGATAGCGTTGTCGGATGGTCAAAGCGGTTACTGCCTGTGTTACCACGTGGCGGTAGGAGTTACAGCGCGGTGGTAGCTTTTGTATAAAGGTTAGACTTGAGATTTTATTCTCATCTTCTCTTTTACTTTCTCTTCTGGAGAGGGAAGAGGAGGAATGTTCAGGAACTCTTGTGGAGATCGATCCAATATGTGCTTATGATTGGAATCGCAAGTCGACGCTAGATCCGTGGAAAGGAAGTTGCGACGATCAATTCCATCCGGATCAAAGATCATGGTCATGGCTCCGAAGAGAACTACAAGGGTAACGATCTTCCTTCTTGGACAAGTGAAGTCCTTCTTTTGGCATATGCATGGAATCCCCCACCAAAAGGTGGAGAATCGAGGAATTCCTTTGGGTTGATTCATGAAATCCCAAGTGAGTCTTGCATATAGATCCGGAAATGTGTAGTACGGAATAGGTTTGTTGTGTGAATCCCATCTGGATAGGTTGGTCTGGATTAGTCATGTTTATTTTGCGTACTGGAGAAGACTCCGAGTATAAACGAGTAACATACAGGGTCTGCGGGGTACTGGAGTTGCATTCTAGGAAAATACCTTAGAAATCCTCGGTTTAAGACCTGTTGGATATCGTCGGGCGACATTGAGTATCGCCAACGACGATAGCTCTTGGTGAGCCATTTGTGATGTATGCTATGGAAAGACCAGTGTTTCTGGCACTGTAGGATTCTGCAGGGTTTGGGTTGAGTTTGGGCATAGAAAGAGAACATCTGTTAGTCCCGCCAAGCGATCATGACGAACGCTGGCACTAAATCCCTTTTTATTGTGAAGCCTGTCTCTGGGAGACAGTGAGGCTAATATGCGACCTGCGAGCTCTTAAAGGCCAGGGAGCCGAACGGGTAAGGGGAAAAATGTCCCGCGTCGATTGACGATTTGAGCAACGTGCAAGGCTGAATTATAGCCGCGTTATGTCTGACCGACTGGTAGACCGAATTTATTGGTCTCGTTGGAGTGCATAATGAGAGTCTTAGGCTTGTGTGCCATTAAGACTAGAATGCTCAAACTTGTCGTTATTTCTGGGACCTCTGAACAGTAGTGGGATCCTTGTTTTCCAATACACTGATAATGTGCCCTAAGTGCACAGAGCATTAGGCCGTGCGACCGTCGTTTGTGATATATTGAACTGTGCGTGAGTGCACATTTTTATGATATATCTACTTGTGAACTATGCCTGCAGGGAAGGAATACCACTACCCCGGGAAAGGGGTAGGGTTATTATAAATTGTTCAGCTGAAAGCTAACCATTTCCTTGTTTGCCACCATCGTGGTTGATTTTCTCTATGCAGGTGTTGGAGAGCCGAGCAGGAAATAGCGCGCTGAAGCCCATGTTGCTATGCTGGCACTCGAATGCCGAATGGAAAAGTTTTACTATTTTCATGTGTGGCCGGTCTGCGTGCCGATGTTTTTAATCAACACCTGTGAAGTTTAACTGTAAGGCCTTAAGGCCAAACACTTTTGTGTATTTCTGTATACATTCATGTGATATATATAAATGTGGTTGTTTATATATAGTGGACATTCATGATTGTTGAGTTCTGTAATAACCCCTAATGCTTCCGCTAGGATTCTTTGAGTTAGGATGCGCGTACTGGTTTTTGATATTCATAAGTAACGTCGCTGACTGTCTATAGAATATGGTGTGGGGCCCCAGCCGGACCCTCTATTATATTTCATGTGACAGACGGAGGTGTTACAATTTAGTATCATCTTAACTTGGTCTTCCTCCTTCAAATTTGTGGTCAAATTATTTTGAGTGTTGGCGAGCACGTGTATGTGCTTGCCATGATAACATAAATGAACTTAAGAATGTCCGCTTAGGAATGAAAATACACATGTTTATGGAACCTGCGTGTTCCTAATCATCGTTTTTGCTTTTGCAAAGTTGCTAAAGTGTCTTGTACGCTTATAGGTGACTCGAAGTGGTGTGGGGCAGTCTGAGCCCCAGTGTTATGTTGAAAGTTCGACACCAGGTGAGGTGCCCACACCTCCTCCTTCTGCTGAGAAAGTGCATTTATTTGCTGAGGCATTGTTTGCAATGATACACGCACAACATACTAGGCAGGCGCAGCCTGCAATGGTGCAAAAATAGGTTGGGGTGAGGCCAGAACCTGTTGATGTTGTGGTAAATGTATGAGAAGCGGAATGACAACTAAAGTAGTTCATGAGTTTCAGTCCTCTTACTTTCGCAGGGGTAGGATCCCCAATATAGGCAGAGGACTGGCTTGCCCGAGTAAAAAGAATTTTGATAGCATTACGAACTGAGGAGGAATAGAAAGTCACCTTGGCCACTTTCCTATTGGAAGGAGAGGCTCGAATTTGGTGGGACGAAAATGAGCTGCACCACTTAGCTGGCAGACAACTAACGGAGGTCTCGATAGGGGAGTTTTCGAGACTATTCTTGGGGAATCATCTGCCGTCGTCACATCGTATATCCATGGAAAAAGAGTTCCAGTGCCTAACTCAGGCAGAAAGTAGTGTTGATACCTACTTACATGAGTTTATAAGATTGGGATGCTATGCGGTGTCTACCTTTGCCGAAGAAGAGCGTAAGACCAATTGGTTCTACGAGGTACTGCGGGATGAGCTGAGATTTATGATCTCGAGTTCGGTGAACCAAGGGTTTCAAGAAGTTGGATCTCTAGTTGGATTTGGGCTAGGTTCACTAATTATGTTGAGTTTGACCCACATTGTATAGCCAGGGTCATGTCATTGAGTCCTAGAGTTTAGGCTAGTCTTTAGGTTCAAACATCATGGACCAGCCAGCAGTGAACCTCAGTAGATTCAAGACTTAGCTAAATTCTGAGATCAAAATTATCAGTTCAAAATTCTTCGAACTCAGCTCGACGATCTTCGATTTCAGATCGACGAACTTAGAGTTATTTCTCTGAGTTTAGCTCGACGATATTCGAGCTCAGGTCGACGATCTTTTATTTCAGACAGATTCTCAGCTCGACGAACTCAGAGCACAGAATTGGCAAGTCATTCTCAGTATACAGTTTGCCGAGATCAGGTCGGCGAACAGGAATTCTCAGGTCGACGAACTTGGAACTCCAGTTGACAAATTCTGTTCTGAGGTCGACGATTTCTGTCCCGAGCCAGACTCAGAAGTTTTCCTTTCTTCTGTCCCTTTTTATTATATTATTTAGCAGTAATTTCCTGAGAAATTAATGCTCATATTCTGTTGCATATATTCGTTATTGGCAGCATTAATTATGGTCTTCATCAGGTTAATTACTTGCTTATATTATTGGGACAGTTGGGGAAACTCATTTAAAGCAAATATTCCAGTCATTTCTTTCTCCATGGCAATCAGTAATTAATGACTGGATTTCAAATTTCAAAAGATAAATTATTGACTGTAGAATATAAAAGAGATTTTCTCTTTTCAGACAAAGATAGAACAATCACTGCAAGCATACACAGACCAGACATGCAGTAAAAATATAAGAGCAATACAGAGAAGAGAATACAGTTGCTCAGAACAACATCATACAGAACTTCTCTTCATACAGAAAACATTCTATTTTCTCCCATATCCATTCTTAAGACTGAATAATAACATCCATCACTATCAAGAGTCTTCTTCAACCTTCTCCTCCAGGAACATTCAAGGACAACATCTTTAATCAGTCAGAAAGTTCCAGGATTCATTCAAACAAGACTTAAGACCTACACCCTGAGCAAGGCTCCAAATTTCTGAACCATCTCAACATCTCAGAAGGAGTCTTGAAAACAACATATCCACTTGTCTTCTCTGTTGTTTAGAGAAAAGAGAAGACCTCATCACCCCCTCTCCCACCTCCTATGGAAAGGGTTTATTATCTCCCTTCAAAAGTTTATTCTTGGTTTTTGGGCACCTGATCAAAAGCCTAAAGGGTTGTGAGATCTCCCTGGAAATAGATCTTGTGGTGGTAGTAACCTAATCAAAAACTTAATAGTGGATTCCTACTAGGGTGGTAGAAGAGTGGATGTACCCAGTTGGGGAACCACTATAAAATTTCATGTGTTGCCTGTGTGTGTTCATTTTCTTTATGTTCTTGCTGTGACTGCGATAACTTAGTTGAGCCAATTTTATTTCTTTCAATTATTATTGGTATCACCTACCATTACTCTTATATAAATCTAAAAAACAACCAAAATTTTAATTACTCTATTCATCCCCCCCCCCCCCCTCTAGAGTAAATCAGATCTAACCCCTATCTTTCAATTAGTATCAGAGGGGTGTTCCTTTGGTTGTACAAGCTAAAACTTGAACCAAAAGGTCCTTGTTAGATCTTATTTTATTTTCCCAGTTATTCTGTTTTCACATCATGGCATAGAACAAAGACTATGCAAGCACCAGACCTCTAATTTGCAACTTAAATAAGTTTGCTATCTGGAAGGCAAGAATCAAGCTGTATATAAACTATATTGATGAGGATATATTTAATTCTATTTTAATAGGACCACCAGATCCAGTGGTAACATCTACTGCAACTTTAAGCACACATGTTGTTCCACCACCTGAGTGGACAGATGCTCAGAAAAAGGCCAAAATAGCTGATGCAAAGGACATGAATATTCTGGCTCAGACAATGTCTGATGATATTTTCCAGAAGGTGGCTGAGTGCACATCAGCCAAGGCTATCTGGGATTCTCTTAACTAGATGGTTGCTAGTTCAGCAGATGAGAGAAAGGATAGTAGATCCAATCTTATCTCACAATATGAAAACTTCAAAAAGGATGAGTCAGAGTCTATAAGTGACATGTACAACAGACTAAGCTCAATCATCAATGCGCTAAAGTCTCTGGACAAGGACATCACCCTTATAGAAGTCAATGACAAAATCCTCATGTGCTTCCCTAGCTCATGGGATTCCAGAATCTTGCCAATCAAGGAAGCCAGAAGTCTCAATGAGATTTCCACAGAATTTCTACATGGAAAGCTCAAGTCCTATGAGCAGCTAGCTCGTAAATTCTATGGAAGCTGTAGAGTAGAAGACTCCTTCATTAGCTAGAAAGGAGCAATGTATTGCATTCAAAGAAACTGAAGAATCCGAAGCTCAAAAGCTAGTGAAGAATTCTTGAGTCTCTCAGCCAAGAGATTTTACAAGATGGGCAAGAGGGATTTCAGAAGAAAGTTATCAAGGCAAGATGACAAGCCCAGGTATGACAAAATACTAACTAAAGAAGTTGTTTGTTTTGGTTGCAGAAAGCCTGGACACTTCATCTCAGAGTGTCTAGAGAACCAAAAGAAGGAGAGAAGAAGAGAAAAAGAAACCAGGAAGCAGCACTATAATAAACCCTCCTCCAGCAAGCATTAAAGGAAGGTGAAAGGTTTTGTGGCTGAGACATGGAGTGAAACTAAAGATGAATCTTCATCTTCCAACTCCAGTGAAGATGAAGAGGAAGCAAAGGCAAAAAAAAATGTGTCTGATGGCCATTAATGTATGAGGCAACTGTTTAGAAGCAGAAGATAACAAGTCAGAGGGTGAAGACTCTTATTCTGAGGAAGATCAGGTACTGTCTTCTTTTGACTTTGATTCAGATGAGTTTAGAACTGAATTCAAATCTTTATGTATTGATTTACTTAATTCTGAAAAAGAGATTAAACAACTTAGAGAGAAATTGACTTAACAAGATAATTTCATTTTAGAAAACATTAAGTTAAAAGATGAAATAAGTTTAGCTAATGAACAGATTATAGCATTAAAAACTTAATTAGCCAAGGCTAGGCAACTTGAAGAATCCCTAAATGGAGAAGTATCAAGCTGATAGACATCACAAGCACAGTTAATGCCAGGCTTAATGGTAAGCTGGGCTTAGGTGCTTCATCAAGCCAACCACCACTGATTCAAAAAAATATTTTAACAACTCCATTAAAATTTGTTTCAGAAAAGGGTAAATAGAAGATAGATGATAATAATGAAACAAACAGAATTAAAATAGAAGAATAAGAAAAAGAGAAAGAATAAGAAAAATCTTAACTATAATAATGTTCAACATATTTCGTCGAACTCACATCGAGAAAATATGTATAGTTCGTCGAACTCAAGTCGACGAACTCCAAACTCAAACTTTTATTATAATTATTCTCTGAACTACGATTGACGAAACCAGTATGGTTCGTCAACAAGAGATCGACAAAATTGGGGCCCAGAAAATGAATACTTTCATTCTCTGAGTGGAGTTCGACTAACTCATCCCCGTTCGTCGACCTTAGATCGACGAACTTACCAGAATTCATCGACCCCAACTTATAATAACAGATACTTTAATTCCAAAGGTCACTTAATCAAACTAGAGAATTTATTAACTCATTCACCCAATGGATAATTCCACCTAGAAGATTTCATCTCTTAGGTTATAAAAGTCAACAAAAAAACTCATACATTTCCAGTTTTAATTATGTAAAACAACAAGGACCCAAGGTGACCTTGGTCAAGAATAGCTAATCTGTTTCATTTCAGGTGAAAGACTATCCCACCATAGAGCAATAATGGTATCTGGATAGTGGTTGTTCAAAGCATATGACTAGAAACAAGGACAACTTAACCAACTATAAGTCAAAGCTAGGACCCAAAGTAATATTTGGTGATTCTAATTGTGGCCAGACTGAAGGATATGGAAAGGTCAAGATTGGAGCAGTCACTTTCACGAAGGTTGCTTGTGTAAGTGGACTGAAGCACAACCTTATATCTATAATTCAGTTATGTGATGAAAGGTTTCAAGTATCATTTAATAAAATTTCCTTTATCATAACTTCTATAGATAACCAAGTAGTTTTAACTAGAACTAGAGTAGGAAATATCTATATAGTTAATTTTATGTCGGCTAAAACTGAAATATGTCTATTTAACCAAACCAGTAATAATAATGATCTTTGGCATAGGAGATTAGGACATGTAAACATGAAAAACATTGCTAAACTTTCTAGGGACAACCATGTAAGAGGATTGTCATCTTGCCCCTATAAGATGGAAAGCCTTTGCAGGGCTTGTCAATTAGGCAAGCAAACTAAAAATAGTTTTAAGTCACTTAATAAGAGTGATTCACCTAGGATTATATATTTGCTACACATGGATCTTTTTGGACCAATTATTGTACAGAGCCTAGGAGGGAAGTCTTATACCTTAGTAACTGTTGATGACTTCTCAAGGTTCACTTAGGTATTCTTCTTGAGAAACAAGTCAGATAACTTCAAGGTTCTTACAGAGTTTCTTAAGAGCATAAGGATTTAGTACTCTACTCCAGTTGCATTGATCAGAAGTGATTATGGTATTGAGTTTGAGTCTCTTCCCATGCAAGAATTCTATGAGAAGGAAGGTATTAGACATTGCTTCTCTACTCCTAGAACTCCTCAACAAAATGGTGTAGCTGAAAGGAAAAACATAACACTGATTGAAGCTACAGGCACATTACTTGCAGATGCTCACTTGCCCCTATCCTTTTGGGCAGAGGCTGTGAGCACAGCAAACTACGTCCTGAACGGAAGTTTGATACACAAGCTCAAGGGAAGACCCCCTATGAACTACTCAGAGGGAAGAAACCTAAAGTAGATTATTTTAGAATCTTTCGTTACATTTGTTACATTCATAACAAAAACAAGACATATATTAGAAAGTTTGAAGCCAAGTCTGAAGTTGGATTTTTTTTTTGGGTATTCCCAAGTAAGCAAGGCTTATAGGATATATAATAAATCAACCATGAAAATTGAAGAGTTTATTCATATTTCATTTGATGAGACTAACAAGTTTTATAAGGAGAAGATAGCTTCTACCAGTGAGAATTTGCAGGAACCAAATCTTTGTGAGAAGTTGGATGAGTTGACCCTAACAAATGAGGCTATTACACATCTCTCTCCACAAGTGGCTGAAGAAAGTGAAGATGATGACACTGAGATCAGTGTAGAGCCAACAACAGCTATAATTCCACCAGAGAAATTATCTTCCTAAGCTGTTGCTCAACCAGCTCCTCCTACTGAGATAGTCACACTTAGAGATCACCCTGTATCACAAGTGATTGGAGACTTATCAGTGGGTGTGCAGATAAGGCATCAACTCCTCCAGGACATGATGCATGCCTGATTCATATCTAAAACTGAGCCCCAATCCATTAAAGATGTTGAGCAAGATCCACACTTGATCATTACAATGCAAGAGGAGCTCAACCAATTTGAGAGATGTATAGTTTGGGATTTAGTTCCAAGACCCAAAAACTACCCCGTCATTATAACTAAATGGGTATTTAGAAACAAGCTAGATGCTCAAGGTACTATCATAAGGAATAAAGACAGATTAGTTGCTCAAGGATACAGACAAGAGGAAGGCATAGACTATGACCAAACATTTGCCCATGTTGCAAGGTTAAAAGAAATAAGGATATTCTTAGCCTATACAACCTACAAGAAGTTCACAGTATACCAAATGGATGTCAAGAGTGCATTCCTTAATTGTGAACTCAAAGAAGAGGTCTATGTGGAAGAACCACTATGTTTTATCTCTTTATCTTATCCCTCTCATGTTTTGAAGTTACACAAAGCTGTCTATGGTCTAAAGAAAGATCCAAGAGCTTTGTATGAAACCTTAGCCAGCTTTCTCTTAGAGCATAAATTTTCTAGAGGCATAGTAGATAGGACTTTATTTATTAAGCATCATCATGATAATATCTTGTTAGTACAAATATATATAGATGACATTATATTTGGTTCTACTGATTCCAAACTATACAAAAAGTTCTCTGACCTTATGCATTCCAAGTTTGAAATGAGTAGCTTGGGTGAGCTCTCCTACTTCCTTGATCTCCAAGTGAAGCAGTCACCTGATGGCATCTTAATATCCCAATCCAAGTATCCTAAGGAGTTGATAAAAAGGTTTGGGATAGCTGATGCTTCAGCTAAAAAAACACCTATGGTTGCTAATGCTGTGGTTGACTCTGATGAACATGGGAAACATGTTGATCAGAAATTATATAGGGCCATTGTTGGGTCCCTATTATATCTCACAGCAAGTAGATCAGATATTATGTTTGCTACTTGTCTTTGTGCTAGGTTCCAGGTGAACCCTAAAGAATCTCACCTTATTTTCCTAAAATTAATTTTAAGATATATAAAAAGTTGCCCTAATTTAGGACTTTGTATCCAATTGAGTCAGAATTTGAGTTAACTGTATACTTAGATGCTGACTTTACTGGATGTAGAGTGGACAGAAAAAGCACCTCAGGTACATGCCAGTTCCTTGGTGCTAGACTTGTGTCCTGGTTTTGCAAAAAGCAAACATATGTGTCTATATCAACAACAGAAACTGAGTACATTGAAGTTTGTAGTTGTTATTCACAGATGTTATGGATTCAAAACTAACTCCTAGATTATGATTTCAACTTAAATAATTCAACTCTACTTTGTGATAATACTAATGCAATTTCTATTGCACAGAATCCAGTACATTATAATAAAACTAAGCATATAGAAATAAGACATCATTTCATTAGAGAGTGTGTGGACAAAAAGAAAATTAATCTTGTCTACATCTACTCTGATTTGAAAAGACAAGACATCTTCACCAAACCCTTGGATGAGCGGAACCATCTATTCTTTCTAAATCAGCTTGGTATGATCAATGGAGAAGAATTAATTTGATTTCTGTCTGCGGTCGAAGAATTTGTCACAGTTTGTCGAACGGAGATCGATGATCTAAGGATAGTTCTTGAGAAAATTTGTCGACCTGAGATTGACGAACACTCTGTGTGCAGAGTTTTATTCGTCAATCTTTGGCTTCAGAAAAGTTTCGTCGACCTGAGAACGACGACAAGTTTTCCCTTCTCCAAGACTGAGATCGATGAACTCTTTTGTCAATAAAATATTTCGTCGACCTCAGATCGAAGAATTTTCTTTATTTCGCAGGACGGAGTTTGTCGCTTCATATTCTTAAAAACCTTATATCTAGGTTTTCTTCGAGCTCTATCCCGCGCTTTCTATTCCATTTGCACTTGATCTCTCTGTTTTCCTTTTGCCGGCGATCATGGCAATTCCGGTGAGCACCCTTGTAGCAATGAAGATCGATAAAGGATTTGACATCGACTTCGAGTCATTCCAACATTCAGATCAAATTTTTCTGGACATTTTGAAATTGTTTGAAGAACAGCAGTTGAAGAACTTTATGAAAACAGGGATAAAGATTGTTTCCATAGAAATACGGGAATGGGTGTTCACCTCCTCCACACCAGATGCCGACACAATGATAGGAACGATATCGGGTACCCAAGTTTCTCTCACCCCCGCCGTTTTATCTGAAATATTTGGATTAGTGAATGGAGAAGAAGATTTGGAAATAAATAGTTCAGAATTTGATGAAATGCTGATTATAATGGGTCATACTGGAGAAAACCTTAACAAGCTTTTGAAGAAAAATTTATCTTCTGCATATAAATTTTTAGCTGATGTTGTTGGTATGGTACTGTTGGGCAAGCATACTGCCAATGATTATTTCACTAGGCAACAATTTCTAGTGATGTGTGCAGTTGTGAATAGGAAGCAAGTGAACTGGGCAAAGATACTGTTTGATTTGATAAAGAAGAAAAATAGTAAGAAATAGGTGTGTTTTAGAAGGATCCTTGAAATCTTCCTATAGGAGAAAGAAAATGAATCCCTGGTCTAACAGACCATATTCATCAATGCCTCTAAAAAGCTCACATGTGCCTTATTTGGAAGGTGGGAGAGGAATATCCCAAATCCATCTAAGGCTTCTTCCTCTTCCTCCAGGGCAGCTGAGGTTATAAGAGCTATAACAGCTGCTTTCCCACCCCCATAAGATGTCCCCTCCATCAGGATTCCATCCCCTCTACCTTCATCTCAACAACCAACACCTCCTCAAGTTCAAACACCTTCAACAACCCTCCAACAATCATCCCCATCCCCAGCTTATACACCAACACCTCCTGCTTCCATAGTCCATCAACTAACACCACTTCAATCACCTGAACACCAACCAACTACAACCCAATCTCTAGTGCATGCAACTCCACCTCACACTCCAGAGCATGTCACTTCACCTCAATCCCCTCTTCCTCAATATGTAGATGACATCCCCCTCCACAATATCTCATCTGTACCATTTTTCATCTACTGTCATCCCCTCTTAATTCCCCATCATCTCACGATGAGCCCATGACAGACATCAATCCTTCTATATCAACCCAGACACTTATGAGCTTATTCTAAGGGATTCCATTCCCTCTCTGCCTGAAATCATCACTCCACTACTCAAACAACTCATAGCGGAGGCCATTAAAACTCTTGCTGAATCCATCTCAACCCTCTCTGCTCTTCTATCTACTGCCCCTACTATTCCTTCTTCTGGGGCCCTGGCTTCAGGACCCTCTGAAACCAGGCAGGGGGAGATATCCTGTGAAGAAGCTCCAGTTTCTCCTCCAGTAGCAGTTTTGCAGATTGTTGAGTTACTAGTAACAGATGTACAGATGATTACAGAGGCTGAATCAGTTGATTTTGATATGTTGAGTGTAGATAAGCAAGTTGCTCTCCTAAAGATTTGGACTGTTGGTGATTGTTTTGTCAATCCCACAGTAGATTTATTTGGGTTATTAAATTCAATTTATGCATATATTTATTTTCTTCCAAAGGTATTTCAAGAGCAATCCATAGACATAGTATGTTACACTACACCAATAAGTCCTGAAGTTGTTAATAACCTAAAGCAAACTTTTGCTATTAAAATGATTGTAAAACCATAAGGTCCAACCTATATTATGGATGATAGCCCAATCCCTAATCTAGATGATCTAATTACACAAGACGTTGCTCAAGATCTAGAGAATGTTCAGAATGATCCTGATTTGGATGAATTCCTGTTGGCTGACAAAGAAGTAGAAGATTATCAGATGGCTCCTGAAATTATTACTCCTGAAGTTACTAAACCTCAATTACTTCCTCAAACTGAGAAGCAGATTTCAGAGGAAACCTTGAAAGAAATAGATGCAATGTATGACAATCCTCAAAGATCTTCTAATAATGAAATTGATGAAGAAGATTATGATGAATCTGATGATCCCTAGGATAAAAAGAGGGTTGTTAAGAAGAGAAAAGTTGTTCCAAAGGCTGCTCCTAAGCAAAATCCCACCCATGATACTCCATACTACATCTTGAATAAAATTACTCAATACCAAGGGATGCCACAGTGGATGTGGCTATCTAAAAATGAGCAGAAAAAAGAAAGAAGAGAAGGAGGTAAAGGTCTCCTCATAGGAAGTTCAGGAAATACCATCCTCCTCCTCTTCCTCCATCTTCTGGGGCCTCTGGAAGTGTATCTCAAAGATCAACACCTGTTACTAAAACCTAATAGAGACTATCTAATCCCAATACTCAGAGCTGTAGCCAGCAATCTTCTTAAAGCAAGCCTCCTCAAGCTACATATAAGAGAAGTACTACAGTATTTATTAATGATTCACAGAAGGACTTAAGTCCTAAAAGGCCAGAATCTCCACCAATACCATTTGTAGATCCAGAGTAGGAGACAACAGCAAAATTGGCAAAGTTCCAAGAGCTGATAGGACTTTCTCAAATCAACGAAGCAAAAGCTGAAGGAAAGGATCCCTCCCAATATTCAACTATGACATCATACAGGAAGGAAGAACAAAAGAGGTATGCCAAAGCTAACAAAATTTTCAATGTTGATGATTATATGAGCTTGCATCCAGAAGCTATAGTTCCAAGAGCCACATCTGTCAATATCATTGGTGCATCAGATATGACCATGACAAAGAAAGAAGTTGTTGATCCTAATAGAGAAATTATTTTCAGATAGCCTTAAGTTAAGCCTGAGAAAGAAAAGCCTAAGAAGAACAAGTGACTCTGTGTGTTTAGTTTTCATTTTCTGAATTTTATTTGTTTATCATGTAGCACTTGATAGTTTTACTTTCAAGACAACCTAAACACCTAGAGGGGGGGGTGAATAGGTTCTAATTGCTTGTTTATACTTTTAGGCAGAATTCAATCACAAAATTAAAACAACCAGCACAGTAATCACAGAAATTTAATCATCACAGATTGCACAATGTTTATAGTGGTTACCCAAGGTTTGGGTACATCCACTTTCCCCCTTCACCTATCTAGCAGTATGCTAGATTCGGCCAAACTTCCACTATTCTCAGATCCTCAGATCCTACAGCTCAGAACCTGTATAGGTTCCTAAAACTCAGGCACAATAGCCCTACCTCAACCTAGCCACAAGGCCTACAACTCAGAGAAGAACCTTCTCCTACACTCAGGCAAACAGCCCTACCACTTAGAGATCAACTCTCCTACACTCAGCCTTTATATCACAGGCTTACAACTCAGATCTGTGTAAAACAGATCCTACAGAAATTTAGAAAAGAAGTTTTATTGCCTTGCCTTTGTTGAGAGAGAAGAGGACAACACAATTCTTGATCAGCTGATGAAATCAACTGAATCTGAGCTTTCTTCAAAGCTTCTTGAATCTGAACTTAGCTGAGTTGATTTCCAAACAGCTTCTTGAGAAACCACTGATGGCTTCCTTCTTCTTCTTCAAAATGGGTGGATCCCTCTCTATCCAACACCTTTGATGATACTTCAAAATTCTTGTTAGAACTCTTCTTAGATCGATCCTGAGATCGTCTTCTTAGATCTTCTGATGAAGATCTTCTTTAGTGTATTACTCCTTCTTGATTTGATTTCTCAATTTGATTGCCAAAGTTCAATCTGTCTTCTTCTCTCTGAATCTGTCTATTTATAGACCTTCTTAATGGTAACCGGCTGTTCCGGTTTATAACTGTCTTCTGACAAGTCTGACAACATCAGTTAACTGTCTGTAACCCACAGCTGTCAAGTCTTCAAACAGATCCTGTGCCTTAGTCTTGGTCAGCAAAGTGTTGAGACAGACTGTCAGGAAGTGTCGAGACCAACTGTCTATATGTGTCGACACAAGTAACTTTGGTGTCGACACAGCCTTTGATGATGTCGACAAGTTTGCCTTTAAGTCGACACAGCTTCTTCAGAACTTTATTTTGAGAATGAGTCAACACAGAGAATTTATGTCGACTCAACACTTCATCTTTCTTCAGAAAATAACTGGGTGTGAGAGATGGTAGTAGCAAAATAAACAACGTGGATCCGAGTTGGAGGCAAACTCAGTCCCCCATCCACCATTTCCAAGCCAAAAAAGCTCAAGGGTCTACATGTGAAAGCACTAGGGATCTTCCACCCCCTTGCTCAGCCCGTACCTAGAGCAAGACAGAAGAAAAGGGTGGCCACGGCTAAATTACCCAACACCACCCCCATTAAGAGCTTCAAACCACCATTACTAACCATGACCCACGATTCGGCCTTTAGGAAAGAAAAACATAGCCGACATGGAACCTCAGAATCAAGAAATTAAACTCAGGAGCGAAAATCAAGGTAAGGGAAAAGTGTTGAAATGACTCAACACGGCTTGACGTTGAGTGGGCCCCACTCACTCAGCGCCTAACCAGACCTTGGCGTTGAGTGAGTTAGCCTCACTCAGTGCCAGAACAACCATGGCGTTGAGTGAGGTTCACTCACTCAATGCCCTCCGCAAGAATAGCTTTGGCGTTGAGTGAGCTAGCCTCATTCAACGCCAAAATAGCTATTGCGTTGAGTGAGGTTCACTCACTCAACGCCTCCCGCAAGTAAATTCTGGCGTTGAGTTAGCTGACCTCACTCAATGCCAAAACAGCTATGGCGTAGAGTAACGTTCACTCACTCAACGCCCTGGCACTTAACTGCAAATAGGGGCTGTGGCGTTGAGTGAGCTAGCCTCACTTAACGCCAAAATGGCAATGGCGTTGAGTGAGGTTCACTAACTCAATACCCTGCTACTTAGCCGCAAAAGAAGACTGTGGCGTTGAGTGAGTCCACTTCACTCAACGCTAAAATAGCAATGGCGTTGAGTGAGGTCGACTCACTCAATGCCAGAGGACCTGGCCGCAAAGAAGGGCTGTGGCGTTGAGTGAGTCTACCTCACTCAACGCCAAAGCAGAAATGGCGTTAAGTGAGGTTCACTCACTCAACTCCACAGGACTTGGCCGCAGACATGCCTATGGCGTTGAGTGAGTTCACCTCACTCAACGCCAAAACCAAAATGGCGTTGAGTGAGGTCGACTCACTCAACGCAAAAGTACTTAGCCTACGAAAAGGCTTTGGCATTGAGTGAGCCCACCTAACTCAACGCCAAAGTACTTAGCCGCACAGAGAGCTATGACATTGAGTGAGTTCACCTCACTCAATGACAAAATCGAAATGGAGTTGAGTGAGGTCGACTCACTCAATGCCAAAGTACTTAGCCTCAGAAGAGGCTGCGGCGTTGAGTGAGCCCACCTCACTCAACGCCAAAGTACTTTGCCTCATAGAAAACCGCGGCGTTGAGTGAGTTCACCTCACTCAATGCCAAAACGGAAATGGCGTTGAGTGAGGTCGACTCACTCAACGCCAAAGTACTTAGCCTCTAGCAGGGGCTGCGGCGTTGAGTGAGTCCACCTCACTCAACACCTTAGTACTTAGCCAAATAATATACACCTGACTTCTGCTGTGGCATTGAGTGTGTGCACCACACTCAATGCCAAAACAACAATGGCTTTGAGTGTATGCACCACACTCAACGCCGAAACCAGAGAGCTCCAAACTTGGCTCCTACCAGATCATACAGCAGGTACCCCCACTCCCCCACTCTCTCTCTCCCTCGGCTCCACCCGCAAAGCATCAAACCATACTTTAATCTGGAGTCTAAATGGCGGAAATACGCCAGTGGGTTGAGCATAAATGGCACAAGGAGAGGGGCTCATAAGGGGAAACTAAAACCCTAATTTTGTAAAGTAAAAGAGCAAGCTTGGCTTCTAACCTAGGGCTAACCGGGTAACTAAGAGGGGGATGATCAAAACAGCAAGTGCAAGAACCACTTGCCTCAATTTCCGACGAAGCTTGGTCGCTTTCCCTTATCTTCACACGGCACCAGCAGCAGCAACACACTAACAGCAAAAATCCCGAACTTTAATGGCGGAAAAAGGGCCAAAACAAGAATTTCGGGCCTCCTAAAAACTCCACAAAAATCAAATCTCTTACCGTAGGAAAATAGATCTGAGTGAGAGCAATCCAAATCCGCCTTCAGAATTGAATTCTGTTGGTACCCTAGGTTTTGATTTGAGTTCAGTCTTCTCTTTTAGTCTCTTGACCCAAGATTTATCTATGGTCAAAGGTTAGTTGATAGGATAGATTCTCTAGTTGTGTAGAATTGCCTGTCCAGATGAAAATCTGGCTAAGTAATTCTGGTTCGACTATGGTCGAACGTCGCTCGACTATCGTCGATCAGCCGATCGACGATCGTCTTCCTGATAGCTCGACTATCTGCTTGATAGGTCGACTATTTGTTGTCTTTGATAGTTCGACTATCTGTTGATAGGTCGACTATCTGTTCTCTTTGATAGTTCTACTATCTGTTGATAGGTCGACTATCTGCTCTTCTTGATAGTTCAACTATCTGCTTGGATAGTTCAACTATCTGATAGTTCGACTATCTGTTTGATAGGTCGACTATCTGTTCTCTTTGATAGTTCGACTATCTGTTGATAGGTCGACTATCTGCCCTTCTTGATAGTTCAACTATCTGCTTGGATAGTTCGACTATCTGATAGCTCGACTATCTGTCCTGATAGTTCGACTATCTGTTTTCTTTGATAGTTTGACTATCTACTGATAGGTCGACTATCTGTTTTCTGTGATAGTTCGACTATCTGTTTGATAGGTCGACTATCTGTTTTGCTTGATAGCTCGACTATCTGTCCTGATAGATCGACTATCTGATAGCTCGACTATCTGTCCTGATAGTTCGACTATCTGTTGAGGTAGTTTGACTATCTTTTTTGATAGTTCGACTATCTGGATCGTTCGACTATCTGTCTGATAGGTCGACGATCTCTGTGTTTCGGTCGACGATCTCCGAGGGTCGTTTGACGTTTTGCTGTATGTCTTGAGTAATTTTGTCATCTTCTATGATGTGATTTATTTCATATTTATTTTGGCATATTTTATAAAAGATTGTTTGAATAAATTTATGATATTATTTCCATGCAATATCTGCTCCATTCCTTATGCATGAGCCAATCTTTGTCTGACAAAGTTGTTTGTCTTATTAGCTGAGATATGATTTCTGCTTTATCTGCCAGGCTGTCCTTTATAGCCGTTAGACTCAAAAAGTCTTCCATGGCCGTAAAGAGTCTCTTCTAATGTGACTTTCTCTAGTATTATTTCATCAGAGTTACTTGCAGCTTCTTAGAAAGCTTTATCCTTTTATAGGATATCTGTCTGCAGTTTTTGTTTTGCTTTATGCTATTTGCAGCCCAGCTTGCAGAGTTCAGTAGAAGACGAGATTCAAACTCAAATTAGAGCCGTTGCTGCTGCTGTTATATAAAGAATTCTTTGGAGAAAGAAATCAACTAGTTCTCATATACAAAAAGCTAACAGCAGCATTCAAGCTTACAACTTACAGTTTACAACTGCTCTCAGCTCGTTCACATTCAACTGAGAAGAAGTTTTAGCTCTTCACTCTTCTTCAACCTGAGTTCTCCTGCCTCCAGGAAGATTTTCACTCAGAGCTTTTTGAAGAAGAAGAAGAAGAAGATAGCTGCCTGAAGAAGAATTTTCTATTCATATTCTTTATCTTCTTGTAGCTTTTTCCTTCAGATTTTCTGAAGTTTTATCTGCACTGAAGCAAGACTTCACCTGGACATTCTTTTAGCCAGGGGGAGCCTTGACTCTTTAGAGCTTTCTATCTCAGTGCAAGTTCTTGTGCTTCTCTAATCTATTGTAAAATAGAGAAGACATTTTAACCTCCTTTCCCCCTCCTGTAAAGGGTTATTACTCCCTTCAAAAGTATACCTTGGTGGCAGGGCACCTGATCAAAAACCTGTGTTGGTTTTTAGACACCTGATCAAAAGTCTAAAGGGTTTCTGGATCTACCTGAAGCAGATCTTGTTGGTGGCAGGGCACCTGATCAAAAACCTGAGTGGATTCCTACCTTGTTGGTAGAAGAGTGGACGTACCCAAGTTGTTTGGGGAACCACTATAAATTCCTTGTGTCGTATGGATTGTTTAATTAATTCTCTGTGCTGATTGGCTATGATTAGATTTTAACTAGGATTGCTAGTTGCTGTTTAGGATTCCAAGCCTTAACTGTAATTACATTTGGCTACCTTTTGTGCACAACACTTGTGTTAGGATTTAGGGTTTCATCTCAAATATCTATAACCTTCATTCCACAATTAACTCCAAGGGAGTTGAGTAGACAGTCAACTTTGCTAGTGCAATTTTTTATTACTCTATTCACCCCCCCCCCTCTAGAGTAGTATCTATCCCTTTTTCTTTCAATTGGTATCAGAGCGAGGTTGTCTGACTGCATAAGCTAACACCTAAGTCACAAGATCCTGATAGATACCAAAAGTTTATAGATATTCACTTTCACTATCATGGCCCAGTTCAAGGATTACTCTAGCACCAGACCTCCAGCATGTAACTTAGGCAAGTTCAGCATCTGGAAGGCAAGGATTAAATTATATATGAACTCTTTTGATGAGAGTATTTTTGCTTCTATTTTGACAGGACCACCAAGAGCACCTGCTGCAGATACTGCTTCATCATCAACTGATATGAGTGCAGTGCCTCCACCAGATTACAATGATGAATACAAAAAGGCAAAGATAGTAGATGCTAAGGCAATGAACATTCTGGCTCAGACAATGTCTGATGAAGTATTCCAAAAGGTTGCTGACTGCTCCTCAGCAAAAGTAATGTGGGATACACTAAACCAGAATGTAGCTGGCTCAGTTGATGAAAGGAAGGACAGAAGGTCCAACCTTATCTCCCAGTATGAGAATTTCAAGAAAACTGATGCTGAATCAGTTGAAGCAATGTACACAAGGCTCAGCTCAATCATCAATGAGCTGAGGACTCTTGACAAGGATATTTCATTGACAGAGGTCAATGATAAGATTCTAATGTGCTTCCCTAGCATATGGGATCTGAGGATCTGGCCAATCAAGGAGGCCAGAAGCACAACAGAAATTTCAACAGAAGCCCTTCTCGGTAAGCTCAAGTCTTTTGAGCAAGTGCTGAACTCCAGGGAAGCTGAGGCTGAAGCAAAGACCCCAACTCCCACAAGAAAAGAGCAAACCCTTGCTCTTAAAGCTGCTAATACTTCTGAAGGAAGCCAGTCCAATGAGAAACTGATGGCATTATTTGCCAAAAGGTTTCTCAAGATGGGAAGGAAAGAATTCAGAAAGAAGTCTTCAAAATATGAAGAAAAACCAAGGTATGATCGCACTCCTACTAAAGAAATAATTTGATATGGTTGCAGGAAGCCTGGACATATTCTTCCAGACTGTCCAGAGGAATAGAATAAAGAGAAAAGAAAAGACAAGGATCAGCACAGGAAGCATTCCAAGTCATCCTCCTACAAGAACAAAAAGAAGGAAAGAGGCTTTGTTGCTGAAACCTGGAGCGATTCTGATGAGGAATCTTCCTCCTCAAGCTCCAGTGAGGATGAGGAAGAAAAGAAGGCAAAGGAAGTTTGCCTGATGGCAATTGATGCCTGCAGCAATCACTCAGCTTCAGAGAGTTCAGATTCTGATGAAGAAATGCCAACAGAAGATGAGGTATTATCTTCTTACGATTTTACATCTGATGAATTTAAATCAGATTTTAATTCTTTATGTTTAGATTTAATTAGTTCTGAAAAGGAAATAAAAGAGCTTAGAAATAAATTAGCTGAATCTGAATTAATTTCTAATGAAAACATTCGGTTAACAGCAGAACTCACTAATTCTAGTGAAGAAATAAAATTCCTTAAGAATGAATTAGCTAAGTCCAAAAGGTTAGAAGAATCTCTGAATGGTAGAAGCCTTAAGTTGCTTGAAATAACCAGCATGTCTAACACTATGTCAGGCAATAACAAATTAGGCTTAGGAGCATCTTCTAGTGAACCCCCAATCATTCTTAAAAACCATCTTTCAACTCCAGTGAATTTTATTTCATCTAGTGGAATAAAGAACACTGATCAAGTTAATCAAGTTAATAAAGCTTTGAATAAAGCTAAGAGAGAGAAAAGAAAACAAAAATTCAAGGAAATACAAAGAGCGTCGAACGCTGCTCGACGATCGCAGGCCCAATGGTCGAACGGAGATCGATGATCTGAGTACCCATCGTCGAACGCTGATCGACGTTTTCAACATGAATTTCAAAACTTCAATCAGAACTTTAGAAACCCGAATGTAAATAGAAACCCTAGGTTCATTGACCCATCATCTGCATGGAGAATCCCACCTATGAGATCTTACCCGTTAGGTTATCACCCTCAACCTGCTTATTCATTTATTTTCAGTTTTTCTTATGTGAAAAATAAGGGACCCATGGTTACCTGGGTCCACAATGTTTAATTGATTTATTTGCAGGTGAAGACCTATCCTATCACTCAGAATAAGTGGTATTTGGATAGTGGTTGCTCCAAGCATATGACAGGAAATAAAGAACATCTGTCAAGATTCAAGGCCAAGCTTGTCCCAAAGGTAATCTTTGGAGATTCAAGCTGTGGTCAAACTGAAGGCTATGACAGGATGACAATTGGAGCTGTAACATTCAAGAGAGTGGCTTATGTAACTGGACTGAAGCATAATCTCATTTCAGTAAGTCAGTTATGTGATGCTGGATACCAGGTATCATTTTCTAACTCTCTTTGTAATATTACTTTAAATAATAATGTTGTGTTGGTAGGTATTAGACAAGGTAATATTTACTTAGTAGATTTTAACTCAACTCACTCTGAAATCTGCTTATTTAATGAAGTAACAAATAACAATACTTTATGGCATAAAAGGCTTAGCCATGTTAACCTCAAGAACATATCTAGGTTATCTAAACACAACCTTGTTAGAGGTTTACCTTCTTGCCCCTACAAGAAGGAGAGCCTATGCAAGGCTTGTCAATTAGGCAAGCAAACCAAGAATTCATTTAAATCAGTAAATAAAAGTGATTCTCCTAGAATCCTGTATTTATTACATTTGGACCTATTTGGCCCAATAAATGTACAGAGTTTAGGAGGGAAGTATTACACCCTAGTCATTGTAGATGACTTCTCCAGGTTCACTTGGGTGTTCTTTTTGAGAACTAAGGCTGATAACTTCAAAGCCCTTACAGATTTTCTATTATGTGTGCAGACTGAGTACTCTACTCATGTGACCTTGATCAGAAGTGATCATAGTACTGAGTTTGACTCTCTTCTCATGCAAGAATTCTGTGAGAGAGAAGGTATCAAACATAGCTTCTCAGCTCCTAGAACTCCCCAACAAAATGGGGTAGTTGAAAGGAAGAACAGAACCCTGAGTGAAGCTGCTGGCACATTGTTGGCAGATGCTAATATGCCTCTTTCCTATTGGGCAGAAGCTGTTAGTACAGCCAACTATGTCTTGAATAGAAGTTTGATACACAAGCTTAAGTGTAAAACTCCTTATGAGCTTAAAGGAAAGAAACCTAAAATAAATTATTTTAGAGTATTTGGTTGTGTAGTTTATATTCATAATAATAATAAAGAATACCTTAGAAAATTTGAAGCAAAAGCTTCAATGGGAATTTTTCTTGGATATTCCCAAGTAAGCAAAGCTTATAGGGTATTTAATAAATCTTCTTCTAAAATTGAAGAGACTGTTCATGTGTCCTTTGATGAATCTCAAATGTTTTACAAGGAGAAGGAAACTTCCCCTTCCTCAAGTTCATTGCAGGTACAAGAATCTAGCAAAGATGTCACTCAAGATATTCTCCATCTTTCAACTCTTCATATCACTGAATCAGACAGTGATGAAGATCTTGCAGAAATTATTGCTGTACCACCAGTAGTAGATCAAATTCCTCCTGAGGAATTAATCCCAACTATTGCTGAAGATCACATCCCACCTGCTGATGTTGTCACACTTAGAGATCATCCTACATCTCAAGTGATAGGAGACATATCAGCTGGTGTTCAAACAAGACATCAGTTAAGACAGGATGTGATGCATGCTTGTTTCCTTTCACAGATTGAGCCCCTCACCATTAAAGATGCTGAGCTAGATCCCCACTGGATCATTGCTATGCAAGAGGAACTCAATCAGTTTGAAAGATGTAAAGTATGGACTTTGGTTCCAAGACCTAAAGGCCAATTGATCATAGGTACCAAGTGGGTGTATAGAAACAAGTTGGATGCAAATGGAATTATTGTAAGGAACAAAGCTAGGCTTATAGCTCAGGGCTACAGACAGGAGGAAGGTATAGATTATGACCAAACCTTTGCTCCTGTTGTAAGGCTAGAGGCAATAAGGATCTTTCTAGCCTATGCAGCCTATATGAACTTTAAAGTTTTTCAGATGGATGTCAAAAGTGCCTTTCTAAATGGTGAGCTAAAGGAAGAGGTATTTGTTGAACAGCCACCTGGGTTTGTTTCTTCAACTCAGCCCTCACATGTATTCAAGTTGCAAAAAGCTCTTTATGGACTCAAACAAGCGCCCAGAGCCTGGTATGAGACTCTAGCTAGTTTCCTATTAGAGCATAACTTTGTTAGGGGAGTAGTTGATAGAACCCTTTTCGTCAATCACCACAAGGACACAATCCTGTTAGTTCAAGTGTATGTGGATGACATTATTTTTGGTTCCATTGATCCCAAACTGTGCAAAAAGTTCTCTAACTTGATGCATTCCAAGTTCGAGATGAGTAGTATGGGTGAGCTGTCTTACTTTCTTGGTCTCCAAGTAAAGCAAGATGTTGATGGCATCTTCATCTCCCAATCCAAATATGCCAAGGAATTGGTAAAGAAGTTTGGGATGGATGATGCTTCAGCAATGCATACACCTATGGCTACTAATATAGTTATAGATTCTGATGATCAGGGAAAGCCTGTTGATCAAAAGAATTATAGGGCCATTGTTGGTTCCCTATTGTATTTAACTGCAAGTAGGCCAGACATAATGTTTGCTACATGCCTTTGTGCTAGATTCCAGGTCAACCCCAAGGAATCTAATCTGATTCTTCTCAAGAGAATCTTGAGATACCTGAAGGGATGTCCAAATCTAGGACTTTGGTACCAAGCTGAATCAGAATTTGAATTAATTGGATACTCTGATTCTGATTATGCTGGCTGTAGAGTTGACAGGAAAAGTACCTCAGGAACTTGTAAGTTCCTGGGAGAGAGATTGGTCTCTTGGTTATGTAAGAAGCAGGCTTCTGTCTCAACTTCAACTGCAGAAGCTGAATATATAGCAGCTGCTAGTTGTTGTTCACAGATCCTGTGGATACAAAATCAGCTTTTGGATTATGGGTACTCACACAAGAACACAAAAATCATGTGTGATAGTACCAGTGCTATCTCTATTGCACAAAATCCAGTGCACCACTCTAGAACGAAACACTTTGAGATCCGACACCATTTCCTAAGAGATTGTGTGGAAAAGAACAAGATCAGCCTTGAGTTCATATCCACAGACCTTCAGAGAGGTGATATATTCACCAAGCCCTTAGATGAACAGAAGCATCTGTTCTTTTTGGTTCAACTAGGCATGATTAATGGAAGAGACTAAGTGTGACGTAAACCTTATTGAAACTTGTTTGAAGATCGTCGAACGACGTTCGAAGATAGTCGATTGGATCAATCCTATCGTCGACCTATGGTTGATGATAGCTTATCTGCTTGAAGATCGTCGACCGGTGTTCGAAGATAGTCGAACAGGTCGAGCCTATCGTCGATCTATGGTTGACGACAGCTTGCTGTTTGTGAAGACAGAAATAGTCGAACGATTGATCGACTACTCTGCTTCAGGACCGATCGTCGAACGACCATTCACCATCGTCTCCAGTATATTTTAAATAGATCGACGATCGTTGTTTTAATATAAAGCCGATGGTCGACCTAGGTTAAGAGATCGTTGTTTTTATCGTCAACAGAGAGCGTCTTTTCGCATTCCGTCTTCCCGCTTGCTCTTTGTCTTGCGATTTCCGCCGCTTCGTCCTCGCCGTCTCTCCCTCGTCTTCTCCAGCCCTTTCAATGGCGATATCTCCAGCTCTCTTGACAGTAGTGAAGTTCGATGCAGGCTTCAGTATGGATTTCGATTCCTTCAGCTGCTGCGAATCTGGAATAGTGAAAATTCTTAATCTGTGCAAAGATCAAGGTTTGGAAAAGCTCATGTCCTCCAGGATAAAGATAAATATTCAAGAGATCAAAGAATGGGCATTTACTTCGTCTTCAAATGATGATTCAATGACCGGAACCATTGGCGGAGAAGAGGTAACTTTGACTCCCGCCATTCTAACTGAAATATTTGGATTGATAAATGGGGAAGAAGATTACGAGCAAGATACCCCAGAGTTTGGGAGAATGCTGATAGAGCTGGGACATGCCAAAGGCATTCCCTATAAGCTGCTTAAGGTGAATTTTCTGTTTAAGATTAAGTTTCTTGCTGAACTCGTCGGAAAAGTGCTACTGGGAAAGCACTCCGCCCATGAAAATATTACAAGGCAGTAGTTTGCACTGATGTGTGCAATTGTGAATAAGAAACAGATTAATTGGGCAGGAGTATTGTTTGATTTGATCAGGAAAAAGAACAGCAAGAAAGAAGTCACCCTGGGAAGGGTGGTTGGGATTTTTCTAAAGGAGAAATATCCCTATCTGTTAGTTTCAGCTGCTACTTCCATCAACGCCAGCAAGAAGATGGATCCAACCTTGTTCACCAAGTGGAAAAGGACTTTTCTGAAGCCCGCTCCCGCAGGGGTTGCTCCAGCTGCATCTGAGAGCACCGAGACTGCCTCAGACACTCCTCCCCTACAAGAAGCTGGCTCAGCAAACCTCTCCCTTCCATCTTCTTCATCTGCATTGCCGTCTACTTCAGTTGAAGTTTCATCAACTTCAATTGAAGTACGACCTTCTGCTTCTCATCTTCCTGATTCATCTGCTTCTCACCATGCATCATCTCCTGCATCTCCTCTACCCTCTCATCTTGCTAGGATATCTGATGACTAGTTTTAGTCACCATTTTGGGGTAGTTTAGTATGAAAAATTCCTATTTTAAGTATTTATATGCATGTTTTGTTTTATTTCGTCTTAAAGTCTTTTTGTGTTAAGATATTATAATTCCTAGTTTCTATTTGCTTGTTATGATGGCAATTTTATTTTGTTATGTCATGATATTAAAATCTATAGTATTATATATATTTTTATTATATTATGTTTTATGTGTTGTGTTTGTTAGTTAGCTTAGTTTTAACAACATATTTTATGTACTCATTTATGTTTGAAAATATTATCTAACTAATGTTTTGTTTTACTTGTAGGATCAAGCCCACATGTTGATGCCTATGGTGCAGCCCGGCCTTCCCATAGTGCAGCCCAACCTAGTCAAGCAGCCCCTACCCGAGCCCCTCATTGCAGCTCACTCCAAGCGGCCCAATTCCTTCAAACCGAGCCTACAAGCAGCCTTTGGAGCAGCCCTCTTCAAGTTCAAACATGGTGCAGCCGGCCCTTCATTTGGAGCAGCCCAAATAGCCATCTAACCCCAACCCGAGCCCTATTAAAGCTCGTACATGTAGCCCATTTTACCTTACATGGCCGGCCACTTTAATTAATTCCATTCATGCATAAAATTCTCTTTCCCTCCACATTAAATTCTCTATGCATGCACCTTCCCATTATACATGGCCGGCCCCCTACATTCACCCCCCTCATTTCTCTCTCTCATGTTCATTTAATCCCATGCATTCCCCCTTATTTATTTTATTTCTTTTTTTTATTTTCCATAAATATCATGCATGAATCATTCCTCTCTCTCTCCCCTCATTAAATACATCATGCATGAACATTCTTCCCCCCCCCCATGGTCGGCCACCCCTTAGTCTCCCCCTATTCTAGATGCTTCCCTCCTCTCCTATAAAAGGAACCCAAGTCTAAAGCTTAAGAGGTTGGAATGGAGCAAGAGAGCAAGTGAGCAAGAGAGTTCTAGTACAAGTTTTTCTTCATTGTTGTTTTCTTTTTATGGTTGTAATTTTCTTCTTAGTATAATATTGTCATCCTTTTAATATTATTCTGTACCTCTCTTTTTTATTAATCAATGGAATTCTTCTCTCTTTATTTTGTTGTTTCCTTTTCCAATATGCGTAGCTAATCTCTTATAGCATTCGATCGTGAGGATCCATGAAGTGAGATGAGAGTTTATTTTCTTTCTTAGTTTTATTTTTGTTATTTCATGCTCGATCCTTCTTTGATTTATTTTGCGTCGACTCCGTATTTCCGGTATACGGTAGTAGGCCTTGTTCTCATTTCATAGTAGTCGAGAGACTCATGATTTGAAAGATTGCTCAAAGAAGGAAGGAGTTGAACGCAATCCTAGAGATAGGACGACGTAAATCCTCCGGATTGGAGTCAAATCCAATAGTGCAGATCACCTCGATAATGCAACTTTAGGCTTCTTTGGTTTGTAAAGAGATTTCGATCGAAGAGTCTATAAGTTAGGAGACCTAATGCTCTAGCGAGATTTTGTCTTATTTTCGGATCCGTCACGGCCGAGTATGATTTGCAAAATTAAAACTATCTTTATTTTTTATCTCTCTCATCTAATTTCATGGTGAATCATTGATCGAATGCTAGCTTTTATTATAAGTTTTCGTCTTGCAAATTGTCTTTCATTTTACTTAAAAAAATTCTAAACATCCAACTATTTTCCGGTAGGATAATATTTCAAGCGTGAGTAGCAGTACTTGACAGCCCCATGTTTAAATATGACCTTCGTACTACGATTCGACAGGTACGCTTGCCTGTTCGGGTTTTGGCCCACCAAGTTTTTGGCGCCGTTGCCGGGGATTTTTCTTCGTCAATATTTTGAAAACGCTTGCGCTATTACTTCTACAAAAATCAAAAAAAAATTATAATTTATATATTTAAATATTTATAATCAACCCACTTCACTTTATTTCTACCCCACCTAAAATCTCTCGAAAAGGGTAAGGGGCTTTAAGCGCCACCATTTTACCTAGTACCGGGCGAACCCTTCACCGGGTAGTCCTCGGGAAGTTCGAGAGCCAAGCCGTAAAAAAATTCTATTTTTCAAAAAAAAAAAAAATCATGTCTTCTCTTTTCTCTTTCTTTTTCAAGTTTCCATTTTTCGTTTTTTCTTCGTCTTCTTTGATAGTGCATGACCCGAGCGAATCCGTCGCTACTTGTTGATTTGGACCCGGAAATCGAACGCTCCTTTCGGAGACAACTACGATATAGTGCTTCCACTTCTCAAACAGTGGTTGAGGATTCCTTTGGGGATTGCAATTTTAATTCTGAGATGGGAGACCCTAACCCAGGAGTGGCTCAGCAAAGGACTATGTCCGATTATACTTGACCCAAATTGGAAGGGACAGAGACAAGTATTGTTCGACCTGCAATTGCGAACAATAACTTCGAGCTCAAGCCTAACATCATTCAAATGGTGCAGCAATATGTACAGTTTGACGAATTACAAGATGAAGATCCGAACTTGCATATTGCCAATTTTCTTGAAATCTGTGACACCTTCAAAATCAATGGTGTCTCAGACGATGCGATAAGGCTAAGACTCTTCCCATTCTCCTTAAGAACTAAAGCCAAACAGTGGTTGAGTTCTCTTCCAAGAGGATCAATCACTACTTGGAACATTTTAACTGAAAAATTTCTTTCTCGTTATTTCCCCCTGCTAAAACTGCTAAGCTGCGTAATGATATAACTTCATATTCTCAAATTGATTCTGAGACCCTCTATGACACTTGGGAGAGGTTCAAAGAACTTTTGAGAAGATGCCCACATCATGCTCTGCCTGTATGGTTACAGGTTCAGACATTTTATAATGGGCTAAACCAAGAGACTAAGCAAATGATAGATGCCACTTCCGCTGGTTCTTTAGACCGCAAAACTCCGGAAGCCGCTCTTGAGCTTATCGATGACATGACGATGAACACTTATCAGTGGAATTCGTCCAGGTCTCGCCCATCTAAACCTGCAGGTATCTACGAAGTGGATTCGGTGACGCAACTGGCGATGCAAGTGGAAATGCTCAACAAGAAGATCTCAAAGATGACTGCTCCCTCTACCGCTAAGGTATATGAAAATGCTGCTGCTACTGAGCAGGTGGATTATCTGGGGAACATACCCAGGCCTGCTTAAAATATTTCTGCAAATAATTTTTCTGCTTTTTCGAATTTTTCTTCTCCTCCTAGTTTTTCCGCTTCTTCGAACACTTATCATCCCGGATGGCGTAACCATCCTAATTTTTCTTGGAGTAATAATGCTAACGTAGTATGCCCACCGCACGATTTTACACTACCACCACCACTGCAACAAAATTTTTAAAAACCTTCCCCTTTGGAAGAGATCCTCGCTAAATATATAAGCTCGAACGATGCCACTATTAGAAATTTAACAGGATCAATGAAAAACTTAGAAAATCAAGTCGGCCAACTCGCCAAGGCCTTTTCCGAGAGACCACCTGGAACTCTTCCCTCGAACACTGAGCCTAACCCAAGGGAGCACGCAAATGCGATTTCCCTTCGGAGCGGTAAAGATGTTAACGAGCCCACCACAAGGGAAGAGCCAAGGGTGATTCTCCCTCCAGTTTGCACCCCCACGGAGAATGATAACATAGATCTTGAAAAAGAAAAATCTATTTTTGAAAAAGAAAAGGATAGCTCCATTATTTCTAATCCTGCAAAAGAAAAAAATGGTTTTCAAAATGATGCTCCGATTGTTCTAAAAGAATTCCCGCCACCTCCTTATTCCGGCTAGACTTAGGAAAGACAAACTAGATGATCAGTACCAACGCTTTCTTGAAATGTTCAAACAAATTCACATTAATTTGCCAATTCATGAAGCGATTACTCAAATGCCGAAGTACGCGAAATATCTTAAGGATTTATTAACAAACAAGACGAAATTGGAAAATTTATCGCATGTAATGTTAAATGAAGAATGCTTGACGGTCGTTAAAAACTCTACTCTTCCTAAAAAGATAAACGATCCGGGTAGTTTTTCCATTCCTTGCATCTTTGGCGACCTTTTTATAAAACATGCGTTAGCAGATCTTGGAGCGAGCATCAATTTGATGCCTTTTTCTTTATTCAAAAAGCTAGGTTTGGGCACTCTCAGCCCTACACGCATGAGTATACAGTTAGCCGATCGTTCGATTAAGTATCCGTTAGGAGTTGTTGAGGATGTGTTAGTGAAGGTCGACAAATTCATCTTCCCAGTGGATTTTGTCATTCTCGATATTGAAGAGGACATCGAGGTCCCTCTTATCCTTGGTCGACCCTTCCTAGCCACCGCTCGCGCAATCATAAATGTGAGTGACGGAAAACTTTTTCTGCACGTAAGAGATGAGGAAGTCGCATTTGATATTAACAAATATATGAAAAACTCTTTACAAAATGATGATTCTTGCTTTTTCATTGATGACTTAAAAGAAGACTCCTATATTTCTCCACATGATTTTCCTTCTTCTTTTTCTGAAATTTCTTCAAATGATTTCGAAGGCACGGTTATGTTTGTACAAACTATTTTTGAAAATGAAACTGATTTTAAACAAAAGAATCTTGAAAATTTTACTTTTGAAAAAGACGAAAATTTGAACAACTATTTTGATAAACCACCCGATCTTGAAACGAACATATATCACGATAAGAACTATCGCCACCATAAAAATTTTAAACCAGGCGATCAAGTTCTTCTCTTAAATTCACGTTTACGTATTTTCTTTGGAAAATCTAAATCTCGTTGGTCTGGACCGTTTACGGTCAAGGATGTTTTTCCTTACGGAACTGTGTTGCTTGCGCACCCGGAAAGGGGTGAATTTAAAGTTAATGGCCATAGACTTAAACTCTATTTCTCTAATGATTATGTGACTCCTGCAAAGGAGAATCTTCTTTTTGATTCTTAGTTTATTATTTTCTGATGGACATTTTTATTGCTGGACATTATTATTATTATTATGAAACTCTTTTATTTGGATTATTGTAATAAAAAAAACATTATCGGGCATCTGCCCACGGACTCTCTATTGTTTTTTTCTTTTATTTTGCTCTTTCTACCGGAGGCCAATCAAGTCCATGATCGTGGTCGCCGCTCCGCCGCTGCTGATATCAGATGGATCAAGTCATACCTGCTGACGATCAAGTACTCTAAAAAGCAAGCATGCGGGAGCGACACCTGCCTTCATCTCACGAACCCGGGGAAGTCCTGTTCTTTTTATTTACTTATTTTCCGGCATTTTTTTTTCTTTTTCTCTTCTTCTCAGTCCCCTTCTCTTTTTCTTTATGTTTTCTTCATTGAGGGCAATGAAGACTTTAAGCATGGGGGGTCTAGTTTCTTTTGGTCTTTCTTTCTGTCTTTCTTCTTCCAAAAAGAAATGAAAAAAAATTTTATATTTTAAATTAGTATAGTATTTTATGTCATCAAAATCTAAAATCCAAAAAAATTATAAAATATAAAACCCAAAAAAAAATTAGAAAAACAAAAAATTCAAAAAAAATTTGTGCTAAAATCTATTTGAAAAACAAAACCTAAAATTATTTTCTATCTTTATTTTCATGTTGCTTCTAGTGAAGTGTAGGCCCATGCGGTTTCTTAGTTCTATATAGATTACTTTGAAAATGTTTTTCTAAACCTATCATTTTAACATAGTCTAGTTCTACTAGTTTCTTTTTCTTAAATATAGGCATCCGGTTTTTAAGTTATAAGCTAGCAATGCGTAGTTATGTCTTTTTATTCGGTTAGTTACTTACGAATGGTTGCTAGGTATCATTAGTTCTTTTTCATTTGCGGGGTAGTCTTTCTTGGTGTCTAGAACTTGTACCAAGCTACTCTCGAAGCATTTGCGCCGATTTTTACGTTCTTTAGAAATGATTTAGGCCACCATTTGAATAGTTTGAGCTTTTCTTGCCCGCCAAAAACAAAACCCTTGCAAAACAAGTTTGGTCCTTTTCCTTATTTTCTTTGTTTTTAGCTCCACCTTTCATTTCATCTTGTTCACCAAAGCCAAATGCCCTTCCTATTTTCACACTATAACCTTGAGCTTAAAATTATTTTTGTGGGAGGGGTATTGTATTATTTTGGAAATGAAAAGGACATTATAAAGCTTATTTTTGGAGCTTCCTTATCAATTGTTATTCAAAAAGGAAAAAAATTGAGAAAGAAAAATGAAAAATTAAACTAATGTGAGAATGCAAAAAATTTATGTTTGGCCAAGTTTATAAAAGAAAAATACATGGCCTTATGTTTGTTTTAGTTTGAATTAAAGTACTTATCATGTCTTATCGTTGTATTTTAAGCTCACCCTTGGTTTAGTGTTTAAGCCATTATGTTTATCTTTGTTTCCATTTCCTAATCATTCACCTAAACCAAGTTTTAATGCCTAGTAGAAGTCCTAATGATCTTAGAACTTAATTTCGCATAGTGGAGAAAGTGTGAACGTACAAGCTTATGGACACCATCATTGATGGATTTCTTTGGAGGTTATTTGGAGTGTTTTAGGGTTAATGTTTATCTAGCAACCTAGTAGTTTGTTAATGCGCCGTTTATTTAGAACCTCTACTTTTGTTTCCCTTATTTTCATTTATTTTGGATGCCTTGTTTTTAAGATTTAGAAATTAGTAGACTTTTCTTATGTTTTAATGAGATTTTTAGGGTTTCACTTTCAAATTTTCTATTGTGCACTTCTCACCCCACTAGTTGATAATATGAATATTAGGATAGTTTAATTTTTCATGTTTTGTTTTTCTTAACTATGGAACTTAAAAATATATATATTTCTTTTGCTTTCTTTTTGTTTCTCCCTATTTTCATTTCTATTTGCTTGAGCGAAAGCAAATGTCTAAGCATGGGGGAGTTTGATGACTAGTTTTAGTCACCATTTTTGGGGTAGTTTAGTATGAAAAATTCCTATTTTAATTATATATTTTAAGTATTTATATGCATGTTTTGTTTTATTTCGTCTTAAAGTCTTTTTGTGCTAAGATATTATAATTCCTAGTTTCTATTTGCTTGTTATGATGGCAATTTTATTTTGTTATGTCATGATATTAAAATCTATAGTATTATATATATTTTTATTATATTATGTTTTATGTGTTGTGTTTGTTAGTTAGTTTAGTTTTAATAACATATTTTATGTACTCATTTATGTTTGAAAATATTATCTAACTAATGTTTTGTTTTACTTGTAGGATCAAGCCCACATGTTGATGCCTATGGTGTAGCCCAGCTTTCCCATGGTGCAGCCCAACCTAGTCAAGCAGCCCCTACCCGAGCCCCTCATTGCAGCTCACTCCAAGCAGCCCAATTCCTTCAAACCGAGCCTACAAGCAGCCTTTGGAGCAGCCCTCTTCAAGTTCAAACATGGTGCAGTCGGCCCTTCATTTGGAGCAGCCCAAATAGCCATCTAACCCCTACCCGAGCCCTATTAAAGCCCATACATGTAGCCCATTTTACCTTACATGGCCGGCCACTTCAATTAATTCCATTCATGCATAAAATTCTCTTTCCCTCCACATTAAATTCTCTATGCATGCACCTCCCCATTATACATGGCCGGCCCCCTACATTCACCCCCCTCATTTCTCTCTCTCATGTTCAGTTAATCCCATGCATTCCCCCTTATTTATTTTATTTCTTTTTTTTTTATTTTCCATAAATATCATGCATGAATCATTCCTCTCTCTCTCTCCCCTCATTAAATACATCATGCATGAACATTCTTCCCCCCCCCCCATGGCCGGCAACCCCTTAGTCTCACCCTATTCTAGATGCTTCCCTCCTCTCCTATAAAAGGAACCCAAGTCTAAAGCTTAAGAGGTTGGATTGGAGCAAGAGAGGAAGTGAGCAAGAGAGTTCTAGTACAAGTTTTTCTTCATTGTTGTTTTCTTTTTGTGGTTGTAATTTTCTTCTTAGTATAATATTGTCATCCTTTTAATATTATTGTGTACCTCTCTTTTTTATTAATCAATGGAATTCTTCTCTCATTATTTTGTTGTTTCCTTTTCCAATATGCGTAGCTAATCTCCTATAGCATTCGATCGTGAGGATCCATGAAGTGAGATGAGAATTTATTTTCTTTCTTAGTTTTATTTTTGTTATTTCATGCTCGATCCTTCTTTGATTTATTTTGCGTCGACTCCGTATTTCCGGTATACGGTAGTAGGCCTTGTTCTCATTTCATAGTAGTCGAGAGACTCATGATTTGAAAGATCGCTCAAAGAAGAAAGGAGTTGAACGCCATCCTAGAGATAGGACGACGTAAATCCTCCGGATTGGAGTCAAATCCAATAGTGCAGATCACCTCGATAATGCAACTTTAGGCTTCTTTGGTTTGTAAAGAGATTTCGATCGAAGAGTCTATAAGTTAGGAGACCTAATGCTCTAGCGAGATTTTGTCTTATTTTCGGATCCGTCACGGCCGAGTATGATTTGCAAAATTAAAACTATCTTTATTTTTTATCTCTCTCATCTAATTTCATGGTGAATCATTGATCGAATGCTAGCTTTTTATTATAAGTTTTTCGTCTCGCAAATTGTCTTTCATTTTACTTAAAAAAATTCTAAACATCCAACTATTTTCCGGTAGGATAATATTTCAAGCGTGAGTAGCAGTACTTAACATCCCCGTGTTTAAATACGACCTTGGTACTACGATTCGACAGGTACTCTTGCCTGTTCGGGTTTTGGCCCACCAATATCTCATCCTAGTTTTGATTTGTTGGTTTTTGAAATTTCTACTCCTCCTCATTCTCCAATTCCTTCTTCAGATCACATTGATCACCCTGCATCCTCTCATCCATCTCCAGTTCACTCTCCATCTCTAGTTCACTCTCCAGATCATCAAGAATACACCATTCCCGCTGATCATCCATCCACTGAGATTCCCCCATCATCATCATCTTTTGAAATTACTCCAGCATTCATCTCTAGCATCCTGGAGTTAATTACCCCCTCAATCAAAATCATGATTGAAGAGGCAATTGCTCCCCTTGCTTCCTCCATCTCTTCTTTGACTGCTGCCATCCAGGCACTCTCAAAGTCTGCTGAGCCCTCTTCCTCTAGGGGCCTGGTTTCAGTATCTACTGAAATCAGGCAGGGGGAGATGCTTAATGAAGATGTCTCTGAGCTGCCTTTGGCCTCCCCTCCAGCAGATCCTCCTGCAGTGGCAGAGAAAGAAATAGAAGAATCAGCTCCTCAATGTTTGTCTGAAAAAGAAATTTCTGATGTTGTATTGAAGTCTGAATTCATTGTCAAAGTGTGCCTGGAAGAATGTTCTACTCCCCTGGTCGCCTTATACCTAGAAGGAGTTATCACTTCCTTTCTAGATGAATTATGGGAGTTAGGACACTCAAAGGACAATTCTGAAGGTATCCCTTTTACTCACTTTTTAGACTTGATAACTGATATGCTTGTATGGGAATACTGGAAGGGATGATTCGATGTCATTTAGCAAAATTTTATTCATAAAACTACAGATAATATAGAAGAAGTACTAGATGTTCAAGAACCTGTTATCCAACCAGCTCCAAAAGTTCAACCAGAACCAGTTGCTCAAGTTTCTATGGCTGCTCAGCCAGCTCAGCTAGCAGTGCAAGTAGAACTGGTCTCCATGACAGTTTCTGATCATCAAGAAAAGGCTGCAGATGCTCAAATTGAAAAGTCTACTGTATGGGATGATTCCCCTGGATTGGATTTAGATACTCTCCTGGCACAGAATGCCATGGAAGAAGAATTAGAAAAAGCTGCCCTAAAGGAAAAGGAAAGAGCTGTGCAAGAAGCAATTGATCCATATGATCTGCCCATTTCTTCTAATTCTGAGGATGAAATTGATTCTGATGAATCTGATGAGTCTAAAAGAAAAAGATCTGCTAAAAAGAAAAGGAAAGTTGTGGCTCCTCCTCCTCCAAATCCAGATAATAATACTCCTTACTATATCCTGAAAGGAATTGATCCTAAATCAAAAGATTTCCAGCACTGGATGGCTTTCTCTAAAAATCAGCAGAAGCAAAGGAAGAAGTCAAAGAGGTATGACAGTCCTGTCCCAAGATGGACTCCTAGAGGTCCTCCTCCTCCACCTCCCAGTGCAGGAGCCTCAGGAAACTTATCTGCAAACCCTGCTGCTCAGTCTGAAAGGTTCAATCCATCTCAGTCATCACAAAGGAGAAGTTCTCAAGGATATCAAGGTAAAACTCAAACTGGCTATCAAAGACTTGATGCTGTTAAGGAACAAGTAAAGAAGCTGGTGTATCAAAGACCAACTTTCTCTCCTCCTCATTCCGAAGAACTCAAGAGCTCAACCTCTCCAAAGCCAGATCATTCTGTGAAGGCCGTTTCAAAAGGTAAGCGAATTATTTTCTCTGAAAAATCTAGCAAGATATTTGCTAAGTCTGCTCCTCCTTCTTATCTAGTTATTCAGGATAAAGAGCCAGTTGATACATCTTCTGAGAATGTGTATGAAAGCCCAGAGCTTGATCCTAATTTTAGGATAGCTCGTTTTCTTGAACTTGTTAGAGCAGCTCAAATTAAGAAAGCTAAAGCAGAAGGAAAAGACACTGCAGGATTGACCATGATGTCAAAATTCAGAATGAAGGAGCTCGATAAATTCCAGGTTAGACCTGAGGTATTTGATCCTTCAAAATACATGGAAAAGCATCCTGAGGCAGTTGTCCCAAGAGCGTCAGAATCAAAAATCATTGGAGAACAAGACCTGAAGTTGTCGAGAAAAGAAGCTCTAGATCCATCTAGAAAGATTAATTTTGTTCCTAGTTCCTCTGATCCTAAATCTAACTCTGAAGCATCTTAAAATTTCATTGATTGACAGTTAATTGCTTATCTGTTTGATTGATGTTATCTGCTTAGTTATTTCTCTTCATGCATTTTATTTACTTTTAGTAATTAGTTTTGTGTGTTTTAATTGTTGAGAGTCTTAACTCAAATAGGGGGAGATTGTTGGTACCCTAGGTTTTGATTTGAGTTCAGTCTTCTCTTTTAGTCTCTTGACCCAAGATTTACCTATGGTCAAAGGTTAGTTGAAAGGATAGATTCTCTAGTTGTGTAGAATTGCCTATCCAGATGAAAATCTGGCTAAGTAATTTCTGGTTCGACTATGGTCGAACGTCGCTCGACTATCGTCGATCAGCCGATCGACGATCGTCTTCCTGATAGCTCGACTATCTGCTTGATAGGTCGACTATCTGTTGTCTTTGATAGTTCGACTATCTGTTGATAGGTCGACTATCTGTTCTCTTTGATAGTTCGACTATCTGTTGATAGGTCGACTATCTGCTCTTCGTGATAGTTCAACTATCTGCTTGGATAGTTCAACTATCTGATAGTTCGACTATATGTTTGATAGGTCAACTATCTGTTCTCTTTGATAGTTCGACTATCTGTTTATAGGTCGACTATCTGCCCTTCTTGATAGTTCAACTATCTGCTTGGATAGTTCGACTATCTGATAGCTCGACTATCTATCCTGATAGTTCGACTATCTGTTTTCTTTGATAGTTCGACTATCTGTTGATAGGTCGACTATCTATTTTTTGTGATAGTTCGACTATCTGTTTGATAGGTCGACTACCTGTTTTGCTTGATAGCTCGACTATCTGTCCTGATAGATCGACTATCTGATAGCTCGACTATCTGTCCTGATAGTTCGACTATCTGTTGAGGTAGTTCGAATATCTTCTTTGATAGTTCGACTATCTGGATCGTTCGACTATCTGTCTGATAGGTCGACGATCTCTGTGCTTCGGTCGACGATCTCCGAGGGTCGTTCGACGTTTTGCTGTATGTCTTGAGTAATTTTGTCATCTTCTATGATGTGATTTATTTCATATTTATTTTGGCATATTTTATAAAAGATTGTTTGAATAAATTTATGATATTATTTCCATGCAATATCTTCTCCATTCCTTATGCATGAGCCAATCTTTGTTTGACAAAGTTGTTTGTCTTATTAGCTGAGATATGATTTATGCTTTATCTGCCAGGCTGTCCTTTATAGCCATTAGACCCAAAAAGTCTTCCTTGGCCGTAAAGAGTCTCTTCTGATGTGACTTTCTCTAGTATTATTTCATCAGAGTTACTTGCAGCTTCTTAGAAAGCTTTATCATTTTATAGGATATTTGTCTGCAGTTTTTGTTTTGCTTTATGCTATTTGCAGCCCAGCTTGCAGAGTTCAGTAGAAGACAAGATTCAAACTCAAATTAGAGCCGTTGCTGCTGCTGTTATATAAAGAATTCTTTGGAGAAAGAAATCAACTAGTTCTCATATACAAAAAGCTAACAGCAGCATTCAAGCTTACAACTTACAGTTTACAACTGCTCTCAGCTCGTTCACATTCAACTGAGAAGAAGTTTTAGCTCTTCACTCTTCTTCAACCTGAGTTCTCCTGCCTCCAGGAAGATTTTCACTCAGAGCTTTTTGAAGAAGAAGAAGAAGAAGATAACTGCCTGAAGAAGAATTTTCTATTCATATTCTTTATCTTCTTGTAGCTTTTTCCTTCAGATTTTCTGAAGTGTTATCTGCACTGAAGAAAGACTTCACCTGGACATTCTTTTAGCCAGGGGGAGCCTTGACTCTTTAGAGCTTTCTAGCTCAGTGCAAGTTCTTGTGCTTCTCTAATCTATTGTAAAATAGAGAAGACATTTTAACCTCCTTTCCCCCTCCTGTAAAGGGTTATTACTCCCTTCAAAAGTATACCTTGGTGGCAGGGCACCTAATCAAAAACATGTGTTGGTTTTTAGACACCTGATCAAAAGTTTAAAGGGTTTCTGGATCTACCTGAAGCAGATCTTGTTGGTGGCAGGGCACCTGATCAAAAACCTGAGTGGATTCCTACCTTGTTGGTAGAAGAGTGGACGTACCCAAGTTGTTTGGGGAACCACTATAAATTCCTTGTGTCGTCTGGATTGTTTAATTAATTCTTTGTGCTGATTGGCTGTGATTAGATTTTAACTAGGATTGCTAGTTGCTGTTTAGGATTCCAAGCCTTAACTGTAATTACAGTTGGCTGCCTTTTGTGCACAACACTTGTGTTAGGCTTTAGGGGTTCATCTCAAATATATATAACCTTCATTCCGTAATTAACTCCAAGGGAGTTGAGTAGACAGTCAACTTTGCTAGTGCAATTTTTGATTACTCTATTCACCCCCCCCCCTCTAGAGTAGTATATATCCCTTTTTCTTTCAAATTCCGTCCACAAACACACCCAAAATCGACGTCTGAAGGGTAGCAGGTCGGCGGTTTCTCCGCTGCTTTTCTGCGTACAGGAGAGGCGAGTTCGGTCTTGGGAAGAAGAAGAAGAGTGGGCCCGCCATCTACTGATTAAGGCTTTAAAATAAAAAGACACGCCTATTCGGCCCTAACAGCTGCCTAAACTGCTAGTTCACTTAAGCTAAGAAATTTCTAATTTTCTTTTACTAATAGCACACCCAAAACGACTCAAAAACCGAACTACCTCGGAATTCGACGAATTTGCACGTAGCTAAATACCAATGCTACGAACACAACAACAAAGTCGAAATTAACTTTCGACGAACAAAACTCGAGTTATACCTACCCGAAGTCAAAACACAAGCATCCCCCGAGAGGCCACACTAGGTCACCCAAAACGACCCGACTTGCTAGGGAGATCTTGCTAATAGACTACTAAATAGGTCACTCAGTTCTGAGGAGTTAATACCACACTCCACAGATGACACAAGCCAAGAAAACGTGCCGACGTAACGCCAAATGGGAATTAAATAATCGCAGAAAAATCGGGGGCGTTACAGTCACTCCCCCTAAAAGAAAGTTTCGTCCCGAAACTTTACGCACACCACTTCTACTATAGAAGGAAAAGTAACAAATAGTAGTTACAAGAAAGGAAACATACCAATCAAATTAGGGAAACAGGTGAGGGTGAGCCTTCCTCATAGCCGACTCTAGCTCCCAAATCGCGCTCTCCAAATCCTGATTCTTCCATAGAACTTTCACCATCGGGATGGACTTCCTTCGCATCACCCGTTCTTGAGTATCCAAAATGCGGACCGGCACTTCAAAAAAAGAGAGATTAGGCTCCAACTGGGGCACAAAATCAAAGACCTGCCCACTGCTGTGCACACACTTCCGCAATTGGCTTACAAGGAATACATTATGAACACCTGGGAAGCTTGCTGGCAAATCCAACCTGTAAGCTGACATGCCAATCCGCTCCACAATCTTTAACGGGCCCACATACCTCGGGTACAATTTCCGATTCTTACCGAACCTCTTAACACCCACCATCGGGGAAACCTTAAGAAACATAAGGTCCCCTACAGAAAACTCTAAGGCAGACCTTCGCCGATTGGCGTTCTTCTCGTATCTCTCCTGAGCCATACGAATCTTTTCTCGGATAAGCTTCACTGCGACTTCCATCTCCACAAGTGCATCCGGACCCAACAAGGGTCTCTCACCTGCCTTAGCCCAAAACAGGGGAGTTCTGCAGCGCCTCCCATATAAAGCTTCAAACGGAGCCATTTGCAAACTTTCTTGATAACTGTTGTTGTATGAAAACTCCATAAGTCGCAACCGCTCATCACACACTCCACCGTGGTCTAAAATGTTGCATCTGATCATATCCTCAACTATCTGGTTCACCCGCTCTGTATGCCCACTGGTCTGTGAGTGGTAAGCAGTAGAATACCTCAGGTATGTACCCAAACCCTCCTGCAGACTCTGCCAAAAACGAGAAGTAAACCGGGAGTATCGATCAGAAATGATGATAACAAGCACACCGTGTAATCTGATGACCTCATTCAAGTACAACTCTGTTATCTTGTTCATCGGGTAATCAATCTTATACAGCACGAAGTGAGCACACTTCGTCAGTCTATCCACTATAACCCAAACAGAATCAAATCCCCTTGGAGATTTCAGTAAGCCCGTGATGAAGTCCATTGAAATGCTTTCCCACTTCCAAGTTAGGTTCTCTAACGAAGTCAACTTGCCACAAGGCCTTCCGTGATCGGTCTTCACACGCTTGCAAGTGTGGCACTCAACAACAAATCAGGCTATATCACTTTTCATGTTATACCACCAGGCAATTTGCTTCAAATCACGATACATCTTTGTAGATCCTGGATGGTAGGCAACACTAGATCCATGAGCCTCTCTACATATCATACCCCTGATGTCTCCTACAGCAGGGATGTAAAATCTGCCGCGGTACTTCAAAGTACCCGCATCATCGATAGTAAAATCTGGCAACTCCCCCTTCTCAGTCCTGGAGTATAAGTGCAGAAGATCCGGATCATCCTTTTGGTGCAACCTAGTAAGAGAAATCCAAGACGGCTCTGCCACTGCCAAACTGCTCTGCCTTACACAACATCCCACTGAGATATCCATCAATAAGAACTCTTCCACTAAACGATCAGCGGAGAGATTAAAGATCTTTCCCGTCTTCGGACTCAGAGCATCGGCCACCACGTTGGTCTTTCCTGGATGATACTGGATCTCTACATCATAATCGGCCACATACTCTAGCCATCGCCGTTGGCGCAGATTCAACTCCTTCTGCATGAACATGTACTTCAGGCTCTTATGATCCGTGAAGATCTTGCACTGAGCCCCATAAAGTAGATGCCTCCACAGCTTCAACGCATAAATCACCGCTGCAAACTAAAGGTCATGCGTAGGATAATTCTTCTCATGAGTCTTCAATTGCCTTGACCCGTATGCAATCACTTTTCCAACCTGCATCAACACGCAACCCAGACCAACATTCGAAGCATCCACGTACACATCATTATCCACACCCTCAGTAGGTAGGGTCAGAACGGGAGCAGTGCACAATCTGTTCTTTAGCTCCAGGAAGGCTTCTTTGCACTTCTCGCTCCAAACAAAGGCCGCATTCTTCTGAGTCAACTTGGTCAAAGGTGCAGCTAGGGTAGAGAAACCCTCCACGAACCTCCTGTAGTAGTCGACCAACCCTAGAAAGCTCCTGATCTCCTTGGGCGTGCTCGGCCTAATCCAATCCATCACCGCTGCGATCTTTTCTAGGTCGACCAAGATCCCATCCTTGTCCACCACGTGGCCTAGAAACGAGACCTGAGGCAACCAAAATTCGCACTTGATAGCTTGGCGAATAACTTGTGATTCCTCAACTCCGTTAGAACCAAGCGCAGACACTGCTCATGCTTCTCAGCATTGCGATAATAAACCAACACGTCATCGATGAAGACAATAACGAACTTATCTAGGAAATCCTTGAACACCCGATTCATCATATCCACAAAAGCTTATGGTGCGTTTGTCAGACCAAATGACATCACCAAGAACAGAAAATGTCCATGCCTCGATCTAAATGCAGTCCGTGGAATATCTGCCTCACGGATCCTGAGCTGATGATAGCCAGAACGAAGATCGATCTTGGAGAACACCGTGCTACAGCGCAACTGGTCAAATAAGTCATCGATCCTCGGCAGAGGGTACCTGTTCTTAATAGTGACTTTGTTCAACTCCCTATAGTCGATGCAAAGTCGCATCGAACAATCTTTCTTCTTTACAAACAAAATAGGAGCACCCCAAGACGACGAACTCTGCTTGATAAATCCTTTTGCCAACATCTCATCCAACTAGACTCGCAACTCCTCTAACTCACGAGGGGCCATCCGGTATGGCGCCTTAGCAATAGGACGCGTACCCGTTTCAAAATCAATCACAAATTCAACATCCCGATCGGGAGGAAGACCATGAAGATCATCAGGAAACACATCAGCGAAACCGCGAACAACGGGAATCTCCTCTAAGCGCGGTATACTAACAGCGGTCCTAACCACCGAGACTAAACAAGCAAAACAACCAGAAGGAAACAACTTTTGAGCACATACCGCAGAAAAGACAGGAGAATCTTGGCACGGATCAGCATACACGCTTCCCGGCTGACCATTGTCCTTGATGAAGTCCAAACGCTTCCCTTCGCACTGAATGACCGCATCATACTTAGACAGCCAGTCCATGCCGAGAATAAAATCGAAGTCCTCCAGATCAATCATCTTCAAGTCTGCCTTCGCAAGAAAGTCTCCCAACAAAACAGGGCAATCTAGCATGCCCAAATTCTATAACACTAATTCACCAGAGGAGAACTTGACACGGAAGGTATTCCGAACTCGATCTAGAGTCAACCGATGTCGCTCCACAAAGGCTCTAGCCACAAACAAGTGGATAGCGCCAGAGTCAAACAGAACACGCGCCGAGCGGTTCTTCCCCTTAAATTTCCCTATGGGAGTATATATAACTAAGGAACTACCAAAACAAAACTACATTCATTCTAGTAAAACAAGAATAAGACCTTCGGGTTGGAAAAAAAAACAACTAACCTGAGATGACCTGAGTCGAAGCTTGAGCCTCCTCGAAAGAGATCACGTTAAGCTTTCCCTTGCCCTTGTCCACACGCTAAGGTGGAGGTAGTGCCTGAAGTGGAACTGCATGAAGAGCTGGCTGGACCTGAGGACACCTAGTCTTGATGTGACCCTTCTGCCCACACTGATAGCAGACATTATCCTTGGACCAACACTGGGCAGCATCATGCCCGGGTCGCTTGTAGACAAAACAAGAGACATCCCTCCTAGGAGCACCCTGAATCGCATGAACCTGCTCCTTCTTTTGAGCTGCTGCCTTCTTGAAACACCTCTCAACAGGGTGGCTTGACCGGCCACAGAAACTGCACACCACCTTGCTCTTCTTTCACGGAGCAATACCGGGTACCTGGGGTTTCTTCTCCTCCACAGACTTCCTCTTGTCCTTCCTCATTTGCTGGCCCCTCTCTTTGCGGTCTCAATAGCCTCCACCTTTAGAGCAGCCTCCACTACCACCGCATAAGTCTCTAATCCATAAGCACTGGTCAACTGCTGCACCTCGCTCCTCAAGCCACTAAGAAACTGCTTGACTCGATCAGCCTCAACACTCACCAAACCAGAAGCAAACCGGCTTAACTTGCTGAATTCTATCTCATACTCACCGACCGTGAGTTGCATTTGCTTCAGGTTGAGGAATTCATTCATAAGGCGGTCACGCTCGACCGAAGGCAAGAACTTCCTCTACAACATTTCCTTGAATACTTCCCAAGAGCAACCAGCTACCAAGCTCTCCTTTTCCCTAAGACACCAACTCTTAGCCAAACCTTTAAGCTGATAGGCGGCTAACATCACCCTCTGATATCTGCAATACCGGAGTACGAGAACATCTCCTCCATGGAGATCAGCCAATCGTCTATGACCATGAAATCTGCCTTCCCATCATAAGTAGAAGGGCTAAGTCTCTGAAACTGAGAGATAAATGCCATTTCTGCTGGCACCACCACTGGAGGTCTCAGGGGTGCAGGAGGAGGAGGAACAGCTAACCCCCCTATAGGGCCTTACGCTCCCTGAGTCTGTCTTGCCACCACAGCCACCAGAGACTGGATCTGGGTTCTCACCTCCACCAACTGTCTGCTCAAGGAATCGCTACTCTGCCGCAAGCTCTCGATCATCGCATCATTCTGCGCTCCAGATGACTCACCCTCAGACAAGGGATTCGATCTAGTTGAAGGACGTCTTGCCATCCTAAAATCATAACAACATTAGTCAGATCCTAGTACAACAGCTACAACTATCTACAAGTACAGACAATACATACCTAAATATGAACTTAAGGCTGCAAAACTTGCTCTGGGAGTTTATCTTTTTACAAAAATTGATGTTATGCCCTGACCTAGGATGGTTAACAACCACCATACTAACTCCTGTGCCTAGATCGGGAATGCATGACTTTATATTATTTTTGACTCAAAAATTATGTGTGTGCATATGTCATCCTGCCAGTCTTTAGCTTGGAACATTGTGCTTATGCAATGTTATGCTATGCATGTTTGTGCTACACATTCTAAAAAAAAGGTCCTAATGCATGATATGAGCGACGTACACATGAAAATGTTATGCATCCCATACTACATAACATCCTCATGCAACGAAAAAGAAAATGAGCTAGTCGCATCCATGTGATGAGGTAATGCATCCCATACTACATAACCTACACATGTTACCCCTATGGTGGATCCATTTACGAACACATTTTATGCATCCCATACTACATAATATGCCCCGTATACTTCATGTTATGCTATGAGTGTAGTGTTCGTGTTTTTGCCAAGACGTGCTGATGACATATCGGTGTGTGAATGACATGATGTTGAACTACTAATGCAATCAAAAGGGAAGGTTGCCCGACAAACTTGTCAAGCAACCTCCCTCTGATACCAACTGTCACAACCCGTATTTTCTCAGAGGAAAAAGGACTATCAGAGTAAGAGAAAACACGTGTCATGATGCCACGTCGAACAGGGGATAACTGCTGATGCTCAGGCAAAACCATCTACTTTACTTTATGAAAATTCATAAGTTTAATGATTAGGAAAATCAGTTATATTTTTAAAGGTCGTATCCCTCGGCTCGGTGGATCACCTAGTCTACAATTTAAAACTATACTTAAACATTATGGAAAATACTTTATTCAGGTTTTACTCCCTAAGAGAGTGCATAAGTGCCCCTAGAGGACAACTTATACTATGCAAGACCCTACATTTAATTTGTACTATATATATAAAAAAACGATCTTTTTACGTTGTTTGAAAAATAGTGTTTGAGTTTTAAAAAACATGTTGATCTTGTGATATATTATAATAATAATTTTAGGTTTAAAAGTAACTAGCATCCTAGCATAAATCATCTCCAGAGCAAGTAGACTATCTCCAGAAAAGGTAGCAGTAAATAGTAACATATCTAGTATCAAGGTAAAACTACCAGTGGGCGCCAACAAACAGACACAAACTCACTGGCAAGTATGTATGTCTGCAATAAAGAAACAAAAAACTACCTCACAAAACAAAGAACTGATCTCTATAGCACCAGAGACCACCAGCAACTGCACAGCACCACTAACCGTCAGAGCAGCTACTATCCAGAACCTGAGGCATTCAAAAAAGAAAGAATATCTCAGCAAGCAAAACAAGAAAACTGCACGAAAGTGTCAATCAGGAGATAAGTGAAAGAGGAGAACAAAGCAGTAACAGTCACAACTGCCCAAGGCAAGACCAAAAAAGGAATCGCACTAGGTGCGAGGAAACATCATCGACCCTACCCAAAAACTAAAATCCTGCAGAGTATACTAGGCTACCATGAGACCAAAATGCTGTAATCTATCAAGAAACAAACGTCTAACACCTTAAGCTGTGAGATATGGTAATAGCAAAATAAACAACATGGATCCGGGTTGGAGGCAAACTCAGTCCCCCATCCACCATTTCAAAGCCAACAAAGCTCAAGGGTCTACATGTAAAAGCACTAGGGACCTTCCACCCCCTTGCCCAGCCCGTACCTGGAGCAATACAGAAGAAAAGGGTGGCCACGGCTAAATTACACAACACCACCCCCATTAAGAGCTTCAAACCACCACTACTAATCACGACCCACGATTTGACCTTTAGGAAAGAAAAACATAGCCGACAAGGAACCTCATAATAAAGGAATTCACTCGGGAGCGAAAATCAAGGTAAGGGAAAAGTGTTGAAATGACTCAACACGACTTGACGCTGAGTGGGCCCCACTCACTCAGCGCCTAACCAGACCTTTGTGTTGAGTGAGTTAGCCTCACTCAGCGCCAAAACAACCATGGTGTTGAGTGAGGTTCACTCACTCAACGCCCTCCGCAAGAATAGCTCTGGAGTTGAGTGAGCTAGCCTCATTCAACGCCAAAACAGCTATGGCGTTGAGTGAGGTTCACTCACTCAACGCCTCCCGCAAGAAAATTTTGTCGTTGAGTGAGCTGACCTCACTCAACGCCAAAACAGCTATGGCGTTGAGTGAGGTTCACTCACTCAACGCCCTAGCACTTAACTGCAAACAGGGACTGTGGCGTTAAGTGAGCTAACCTCACTCAACGCCAAAACGGCAATGGCATTGAGTGAGGTTCACTCACTCAACGCCTTGCCACTTAGCCGCAAAAGAAGACTGCGGCGTTGAGTGAGTCCACCTGACTCAACACCAAAACAGCAATGACGTTGAGTGAGGTCGACTCACTCAACGCCAGAGGACCTAGCCGCAAAGAAGGGCTGTGGCGTTGAGTGAGTCTACCTCACTCAATGCTAAAGTAGAAATGGCGTTGAGTGAGGTTCACTCACTCAACGCCATAGGACTTGGCCGCAAACATGCCTACGGCGTTGAGTGAGTTCACCTCACTCAATGCCAAAACCGAAATGGCGTTGAGTGAGGTCGACTCACTCAATGCCAAAGTACTTAGCCTAAGAAAAGGTTGTGGCGTTGAGTGATCCCACCTCACTCAACGCCAAAGTACTTGGCCGCACAGAGAGCTACGACGTTGAGTGAGTTCACCTCACTCAATGCCAAAACCGAAATGGCGTTGAGTGAGGTCGACTCACTCAACGCCAAAGTACTTAGCCTCAGAAAAGGCTGCGGCATTGAGTGAGCCCACCTCACTCAACGCCAAAGTACTTGGCCTCACAGAAAACCACGGCATTGAGTGAGTTCACCTCACACAACGCCAAAACGGAAATGGCGTTGAGTTAGGTCGACTCACTCAACGCCAAAGTACTTAGCCGCTAACAGGGGCTGCGGAGTTGTGTGAGTCTACCTCACTCAACGCCTTAGTACTTATCCAAATAATATACACCTGACTTCTGCTGTGGCGTTGAGTGTGTGCACCACACTCAACGCCAAAATAGCAATGGCTTTGAGTGTGTGCATCACACTCAACGTCGAAACCAGAGAGCTCCAAACTTGGCTCCTACCAGATCATACAGCAGGTACCCCCCCCCCCCCTCCCCCACTCTCTCTCCCTCGGCTCCACCCGCAAAGCATCAAACCAGACTTTAATCTGGAGTCTAAATGGCGGAAATACGCCAGTGGGTTGAGCACAAACGGCACAAGGAGAGGGGCTCATAAGGGGAAACTAAAACCCTAATTTAGCAAAGTAAAAGAGCAAGCTTGGATTCTAACCTAGGGCTAACCGGGTAGCTAAGAGGTGGAAGATCAAAACTGCAAGTGCAAGAACCACTTGCCTCGATTTCCGACGAAGCTTCGTCGGCTTTCCCTTATCTTTACACGGCACCAGCAGCAGCAACACCCTAAGAGCAAAAATCCCGAACTTTAATGGAGGAAAAATGGCCAAAACCAGAATTTCGGGCGTCCTAAAACTCAACGAAAATCAAATCTCTTACCGTAGAAAAATAGATCTGATTGAGAGCAATCCAAATCCACCTTCGGAATCGAATTCCGTCCACAAACACTCCCAAAATCGATGTCTGAAGGGTAGCAGGTCGGCAGTTTCTCCGCTGCTTTTCCGCGTACAGGAGAAGCGAGTTCGGTCTCGGGAAGAAGAAGAAGAGTGGTCCCGCCATCTACTGATTAAGGATTTAAAATAAAAAGACACGTCTTTTCGGCCCTAACCGCTGCCTAAACTGCCGGTTCACATAAGCTAAGAAATTTATAATTTGCTTTTACTAATAGAACACCGAAAACGACTCGAAAACGGAACTACCTCGGAATTCGACGAAATTCGCACCGTAGATAAATACCCATGCTACGAACACAACGACGAAGTCGAAATTAACTTTCGACGAACAGAACTCGAGTTATACCCACCCGAAGTCAAAACACATGCATCCTCGGAGAGGCCACACCAGGTCACCCAAAACGACCCGGCTTGCTAGGGAATTCTTGCCAATAGACTACAAAATAGGCAACTCAGTTCTAAGGAGTTAAGACCACACTTCACAGATGACACAAGCCAAGAAAACGCGTCGACGTAACGCCAAACAGGAATTAAATAATCGCAGAAAAATCAGGGGCGTTACACTGGGTGTTGGCAGAACGTGCGAGATTGCTGGCCGAGGAGACAACTTGCTCAGAAAGCGGAGGCGGGTCGCTAACCTCGGAGGCCATTGTCTTCTTCAGCCTTTTTGTTTTCTTCTTCTTGAGGGGGAGGGGGACATCCTCTTCCCGCGGCCCTTTGGGCTTGGCGGTACTGAGGTAGCAAGATAGTGCGTCGATGCTCTCTTGAAGAAGTTTCTCATTAACGTTCAACATAATATGCAAGCTCTAAAAACCTGCCTCATTCCCCCCCCCCCCCAATTTATAGAGTTCAGCAGGAAGTCATCGGGAGAGAGCAACTCAGATACTCTGCATAGCAGCTCGTCGAATAAGTGTTGGATGATTCTTTCCGAGTTCCCGCGTCGCTCGAAAAGAGCGGATATTGTGTATAACTCATATTCGTCGAGGGTGGGTCCTACCGCAGCCAGCTCAGCAGAAGTCAAGGCCAACAAGTCAACACTGAGAAGTCAGAGTCAGCGGGCCAGCCTGTAGAAGGCCTGGACGAATATGACGAGCTCCCCTCGCATACTCGTCAAGTAGGCGATTAGGCGAGATACTCGCCCTGCCGTGCGAGCTCCTCCAGGAAGTCGCCTAGTCGACGAGGGTGGGGGTATAAATAAGACCCCCCCCCCCCCCTCCCCCAGAATTTCCCTATAAGTAGGACCCCAGGGGTACGAGGAGAGGCACTTGAAATCCTCTGCAGGATACTCGCGAGATCCTCTTTTTGGGTATCAATTGAGCTTTTGGATTCATTTTCTTTAGTGATCAGGTCGCGACCCTGCGACAAAGTCACCAGTTAGTCTCCCTCGTACCTAGCTCGGCCGTTTTTGGGTAAGAAGGGGCTGCTCCTTTCGAGCATCTGGATACGTGGTGGGACCTTCCTGCCGCAGCATCTGGGGTCCTGTTTTCCTTCTTTCTTCATCCTAGTCACTCTAGCCGTCTAGTCTTACCCCTGAACCGGTAACCTTATGTGGCCTTGATCCGAAATTTGAGGTCGGGATTTTCCTAGCTTCAACACACGGGATCCCCCATGCCCCGCGCTACAGTACCCAGTCATTCCCGACGGTCTTCATTTTCTAAGATTATTTTAGCTATTTTTTTGTTAATAATAAAAACAAATTAAAAGTAATTATTGAAAATTAAACAATATAACTAAAATTAGCAGTTAAAACTTAATAATAATAATATTAAATTAATTAGGCTATTCTAATTTCCTGTTAACCAAAATAACAGAACATTCATTGTTTTATAAGAATAGAAAATTAATTGTGTTATTTTTGGCGGGCCTGAGGTGAAAATTAAAAGTAATAATTGTTAAAAATAACAATAAACAAATTAAAAAAAATAAAAAGAGGAATAAAGTATCAACGCCCAGGCTAAGCTCTTTGTCCCACATTGTGGGCTTCACGAAAGAATTTGGGTATAAAAAAATTAACGGCGTCTGCTATATTTTGTTCAAGTTAGAGCTGTTTATTGGTCTAAGCTATTTGTGCGGTGATATTATGTTGAAATTGAGAGGCTATTTTTGTCAATAAATTTCACTCTTGACCATGAGAGACTGGTCATAGGATTTTTTTCCATTGTCAAGAAGGGTAAAAATGTAATTTCACATTGTAAGATAAAGTCCTAATAAATTTATAGGTTTAGGACATCCTACTATCTTAGATTTAGGAGGCTTATGAAAATTGTGACGGACAGTCCTGATTCACTCTTGTGATCAAACAGTTAGGATGTTCTGATCCAATAAGATCGGACGTCCTTGATTGATTCAATGTTAGGCCATGATTATAAGATATGTCATATATATATATATAATGAAATATGAAATCAATGAATTATAAACTCATTGAAATGATTCAGACCATCCAACCTAACCTGACATTTCTACCAAGGTTTTAAGAACCGGACCGGGGGATGAACCGGTGAGTTCAAAGGTTCAAGGTCTGATCGGTTGGACTGATCGGACCGCGGTTGAAATGTGATCTTAGATAATAACATATTATATAATATTACTTATAAATTTATAACATATTACATACCACGTAAATATCAAATTGAGCTCAAATATCAATAAATAATATAATTACAATATCTATAGAATGAAAATCATACATAGTAATTAATATTGTAACAAAAATCGAATAATATTAAAACTGTTTTTGAAAATTTATATTTTTTATTTAATCTAAATAATAATATTGTAACTAAGTTTTAATTAATTAATAACAATATTTATTTTTATACTTAATTTAATAATATATATTTTATTTATATTTTACATCAATATTTTTTTATAAAAATATGTTATTATTATTATATATATATATATATATATATATATATATATATATATATATATATATATTTATATAATAGTTTCATTTTCTACAACAAGAAGTAGTTTGTGGAGTGGTCATGACCACTTCATTAAAAGGATAGGTCTTGGGTTCGAATCCCTGCAGTGCGCTTTTATTTTTATAACAAATAATTCTGAAAATACTTGTGGTTGGCCCGCCCGTTTGCCAAATAACTCGCCCGGTTTCTGGTTAACCGGTCCAACCGTCCTGTTAATCGGTTCCTGACCGGTTCTTGGCTGAGGCAGTTTACAAGACCAGATCGGATCAACCAGTGAACCGATCGGCGGTCCGACCGGTTCGACCGGTCGGTCCGGTCCGGTTTTTAAAACGTGGATTTCTGTAGTGTTTGGTTCATTGATCACAATGTCCCAAATTTGAAAAAGATCAAAAAGACAATGGTATACACAAGAATGTATTTGATGCATGCTTTAAGTTCTATATATATAGGTTGCTCTTTATTCACTACTTAAACAGGCTGTCTAAGCAATAATGACAGGTGGACACAAGCCAGGATATTAACAGGGCAGGAGTATGCCTAAGTCGAGTTCTGTTGAGTGAAGGCAGTTCACTCAACGCCAGATGTCTTTAACCGTTGAGTAAAGCCTAGGCAGTCAAAGCCTCAGCATTGTCAAAACAGAAATCTTGTTAATTCCAAAAGCGTCTAGTGGAGGCACTTCACTCAACACCCAGAGTTAAAAGCGTTGAGTAAAGCTCAAACAGTCAAAGCCAGAGAAAAGCTGACAAGAATTCTGGCTAAGTCAAGAAGTGTTGAGTGAAGGCAGTCCACTCAATGCCCCGAAGAAAAAGTGTTGTCAGGATACCGTTCAGTCAAAGACGCAGGATTAATTAACTTGAAAATCTGTGTAAGGACAAATGCATTGAGTGAAGATGAATCACTCAATGCCTATTCAACAAAAAATTTGTCTAAGGACAAAAGCATTGTGCGAAGGCAATTCACTCAATGCTTATTCAATAAACCTGGCAAAGACAGAAAACGTTGAGTGAAAACAACTCATTCAACGCCTTATTATAAAGAAAATTGACTAAGTTTAGATGCGTTGAGTGATAAAGACTCACTCAACGCCTAGTCAGTTAGTCTACAATTGTCGATATTTGTTGAGTGATGAAGGATCACTCAACGCTAGATGGTGAAGAATTCTGCCTCAGTGTTTTGGTATTGAGTGACGAGTCTTCACCCAACGCCTATGCAAAATTACCTGAATTTGACTAAGTTCACAGATGCTTAGTCTTGATGACGTCAGCAGAAATTCAAAAGTTGTGGGAACGGAATAGTAGATGACAAATAATATCGCTTACCTGTTGTACAACAATTAATGCTAAAGAGGTGTTGCAGCTACCAACTCCAGGTTGTCCCACTACCCAAAGAGCCGTTGGACGGCGGGATAGAAAAAGAAAAGATCAAGGCAGAAGAAATTAACTTCCTAGACAATTAACTTTTGCACATCGACAACTTCATCTTCTTCCTCTCGACCTAGTTATAGATCTTGAAGATTTGCTCATTCTGTTGATCTAGAAGTTGAAGAGAGTTTGTTATGGATATTTTCATCTCCAACAGCAAGTTCAGAGAGTAATCTCTCTGAAGTAGAAGAAGGGACAGAGCCAACCCTAGCTATAGTTGCTTCATAGCTCAAGTAGAACATTCTTGAAGATCTATCCTTGGAGCTATGAAGAAGATAGGACTGAGTCATCTCACTTCAGGAAGAGGAAGACTCAGAGATTATTTCTCTGGAGTCATTCAACATCAAAAATCAATCTTTCTTTTTGTAGGATCTTAAATGATCTGAGTGAAAGCCTAAATTATAAAGGCTGGGGTAGGATCTTTCTATAGATCTAAGATGTATGACCTTTGTGCCTGAGTTGCGGGATTTTTGTTGGGAATCTGAGCTATAGGATCCTTCTGTTGATCTGAGGTAGGGTTGTGTTCCTGAGCTGTTGGAGAGCTTCTCTCTGATGTAGGATCTAGTGGTGGATCTGAGTGTAGGGCTAATCTCCTAACCTGAGTGTTGGACTTCGAGTTAATGTATGAGGTAGGTCTTATGCGTCTTAGTTGTAGGAGAATAGTTCTCTGAGTGTAGGGCCTTGGGCCTGATGTAGAACTTGGAGGAGTCTGAGAAATCTTGAGGGATTTGTGTTGTAAGCTCTTAGAGTCGAGTTTTTAGAAGTTGGCCTTGTCTAACAAACTGTTAGAAAGGTGTGAGAGACAGTGGATGTACCCTTACTCTGGGGAACAACTATAAATAACTTGTATGCTGATTGTGTGATCTTAAAAGCTAACCTAAACTAAAACACAACTCACCAAATCAGAAGAAAGTATCATAAGGCAAAAAAACCTATTCACCCCCATCTAAGTGCTTAACTACTCTTGAAATTAAAGACTTTCAAGTGGTATCAGAGGTAGGTTACTCAATAAGGACTTTACAATCTGAGTTGATCTCAAGGAGTAGCTACTGAGCTCTGAGTAACACTCAACAACAGAGATTTATAACACTGAGTGAAGCCTATATAGTCAAAGCAAAAGTCATGGCAAGCTGAGAAAGTGGCTAAGTCCACAGGCGTTGAGTGAAGTTAACTCACTCAACGCCATACTGCAAAAAGCTGTGAGACGGGCTAAAGTAGTTAAAGCATAAGTAGAAATAAGCAGAAAAGTAGCTAAGTCCACAAGCGTTGAGTGTAGCTCACTAACTCAACGTCATAGCCTCTTAATCATTGAGTATAGCTCAGTCAGTCAATGTCACAGTAAAAATGTGAATATTTACTGAGTTCACAAGCGTTGAGTAAGGCAAGCTCACTCAACGCCATGTGATATTGCGTTGACTAATTTTCAAAGGAAGTGTTCTTCTTGACACAGAAATATGGCTAAGTCCAAATGCGTTGATTGCTTTTACTTTCGTCGAGCTGAGCTCTGAGTTCATCGAACTGAGCTCTGAGTTCGTCAAACTGATATTGCACTTTTCATCGAGCTGAGATCTGAGTACGTCGAACTGAATTCTATGTTCGTCGAACTGAATTCTGAGTTCGTCGAACTGAGGCAAGCTCACTCAACGCTCTCATCGCCTAAATTACAGAATACATAGGCTAAGGCAGAAGGCGTTGAGTGAGGTGTGCTAACTCAACGCTCTCAATGCCCTCAATGCCAAGCATACAAAAGTGGCTGAAGAATATGCAAAGGCAAAAAGCATTGAGTGGAGCTTGCTCACTCAATGTTGTCAACGCCTAAATAGACAAAATTTTGTATAAGTGTTTTGGCTTCGAGTGAAGCTCATTCACTCAACGCCTAATCTACTGATGCTCGATTTTGGCTAAGTCCACAGGTGCTGACATCAGCAAAATCGACAAAGTAAACAAAGTTCAAATCAAGTACGGAGAAGCTATAGAAAACGAAAAACTCTGTCGAGAAGCTACTATACGTATTCTTCAGTTAAAGCAAGGCACAGTTGAAAGCTGCAAGTGGGGCCCACTGATCTCTAAGAGCCATTGATTGGCGAACTATAAAAGGAAGAGATGGGCCAAGACACAAGATAACTTTTAGGGCTTTATCATTTTCAAAAAGGTTACGACTAGACTTCATCTTCCTCGCCATTGCTACAAGTAAAAGCTTGAAGTCTCCCTACAAAAAGTTCAGCTATCTGTGTGTATTCTTCATCGACACCAACAAGATCAGAAGGCTTTCCTTCTGAGGGAGAATCAGAAATAAGGAAGAAGTCTCTACAGATCAAGTTGCTTCTTAGTTTAGCAAGCCCAAACCTGAAGATATACTTCTGAAGCTGAGAAGAAGGAAGAATAAAAAAGCTGACTCTGTCCTAAGAAGGAAGAAGAAGCAAAGCAGTTTACTGCTAGTTACTTCCAGCTCAAGATCCTTGTAGCTGTGAAGAAAGTCTGAGCTGAGATAACTAAGCCCAAGGTGCTGTCACAGAGAAATTTCTCTATGATAGATATAAATCTATTTCACTCCAATAGGATCCTTTTGGATCTGAGATGTAGGGCTCTCTAAGCCTGAGGAAGGGCAAATTTTCCTGTGCTGTAGGATCTAGTTTGGATCTGAGGTAGGTGGTCAATTGATAACTAAGCTATATGAGAGGAATACTCTCTAAGGTAGGATCCCTAGTGGATATGAGGTAGGGATATCCTCCCAGCCTGAGTGTAGGTCCCTTGGCCTTACATAGGTCATCTGCTGACCACTGAGTTGTAGGCCCTTGTGGCTGTACTATAGGTCTTGGAGGAGACTGAGAGATTGTAACGCCCCCGATTTTCTTCCAATAATTTAAATTCTCGCTTGGCGTTACGTCGACGCATTTTCTTGGCTTGCGCCATCTGTGGAGTGTGGTCTTAACTCCTTAGAATAGGGTGCCCTATTTTGTAGCCTGTTGGCAAGATCTCCCTAGCAAGCCTAGTCGTTTTGGGTGACCCAGTGTGGCCTCTCGGGGGATGCTTGTGTTTTGGCTTCGGGAGGGTATAACTTTAGTTCTGTTCGTCAAAAGTTAGTTTCGACTTTGTCGTTGTGTTCGTAGCATGGATATTTAGCTACGGTGCGAATTTCGTCGAATTCCGAGATAGTTTGGTTTTCGCGTCGCTTTGGGTATGCCATTAGTAAAGACTAGACGAAATTCTCTTTTTTTTTTTATTTAAGGAGCAGGCGGTTGGGTTCGGTTTTGCTGAATCGATGCTTTTAAGATTGTATAAAAGCCTTATTAAGAAGTGGCGGGCCCACTTCTCCTCTCTTCTTCTCCCCAAGACCGAAACCGCTGCTCCTGTTCGCGGAAAACAAAGGAAACCGCCGGACCTGCTTCTCCTTCGGACGGCGATTCCGGGAGTGTTCGTGGACGGATTTTGATTCCGAAAGCGGCGTTGTCTTGCTCTCGCTCAGATATTCGTTTCGACGGTAAGAGGTTTGTTTTTCGTGGAGTTTTAGGAGACTTGGATTTTCGGTTTCTTGTGGTTTCAGCCATTGAAGTGCGGGTTTGCTTGTTAGGTGCTGCTCCTTCTAGTGCAGAGTGAAGAGGAGGGAAAGCCGACCAAGCTTCGCTGGAAATAGAGACTAGTGGTATTCTTTCCCTTTCCATTGTTGTTCTTTTGAATTTTTGAATGTTTCCCGGTTAGCCCTAGGGTAGAAACCAAGCATATTCTCTTTTATCTTGCTAAATTTTAGGGCTTAGATTCTCCTATGAGCCCCCTCCTTGTGTTGTTTGCTCAACCTGCTAGTTGTGTTCACTATTTAGACTCTTGATTTGTAGTTCTAGTTGGGTGCTTTTGCGGGTGGGGCTGAGAGAGAGAGAGTGAGGGAGGAAGTTGTGGTTGGGCTCTGGCTAGAACCAGTCTTGGTAGACTCTCGGGTTTTGGTGTTGAGTGTGGTGCACACACTCAAAGCAAAAAGCCACCCGGACTTGGCGTTGAGTGTGGTGGACACACTCAAAGCTAGGGGTTCAAGTTGAGTTGAGCCGGCTCGAAAGCTCGATGAGCCGGCTCGAAAAAAGCTCGACTCGAGCTCGAGCCTGTGGAGCTCGAGCTCGACGAGCTCGAGCTCGATTACGAGTCGAGCTCGAGCTCGAATATTATTGTTCATAAGCTCGCGAGCCGGCTCGCGAGCCGGCTCGCGTGCTTTTTATTCCAACATTTTTTTAAAAAAATATTAAAATATATAAAAAATAAGGGCTCATGAGCTAAAAAGCTTGTGAGCAGCTCGATCTCGACTCGAGCTCGCTAGCTCGAAGCTCGAGCTCGGGCTCGATAACCAGGCATTGAGCTCGAGCTCGAGCCAGTACAAAATCGGCTCGACGAGCTCGAGCTCGAGCTCGAAATGATCAGCTCGAGCTCGAGCTCGAGCTTGGAAATTTTTCCAAGCTCGACTCGAGCTCGACTCATTTGCACCCCTACTCAAAGCCATAGTTTGGTCTGTTCCTTGCGGCTGAGTGGTGGGGTGATTGAGTGAGAATTTTCGTCTAAGTCAAAATCGACGGGAATCACCAAGTGATTCCCGCAGATTTCGACGTGTATCGTCAGTGATTCCCACCGATCGGCGAGAATCATCCTTGATTCCCTCCGATTCAGCGAGAATCATTCTGGATTCCCGCCGATCGGAGAGAATCATCCGTGATTCTCGCCGATTCGGCGAGAATCGTCCTTCATTCCCGCCGATTCGGCGAGAATCAGTCGGAATTCCCGCTGACCTCCTCTTGTTGCCGATGGTTTAGGGTTTTCCTGCGGGAATGAACTTTGGCGTAGAGTGAGTTGACCTCACTCAACGCCAAAGCTGCTATGGCGTTAAGGGAGGTGGACTCACTCAACGCCACCGTTGGGTTTTGTGGTTTTGCTAAAGGCATTGAGGGAGTGGACCTCACTCAACGCCATAGCTGTTTTGGCGTTGAGTGAGGTTAGCTCACTCAATGCCGCTGCCTCTTTTTCTGAAGGCGTTGATGGAGTGGACCTAACTCCACGCCATGGCTGTTTTGGCGTTGAGTGAGGATAACTCACTCAACGCCAGAGCTGTTCTTGCGGAGGGCGTTGGGTGAGTGATTCTCACTCAATGCCATGGCTATTTTGGCGCCGAGTGAGGCTAACTCACTCAACGCCAAGGTCTGCTTTGGCGCTGAGTGGGTTCCACTCAACGCCAAGCCGTGTTGAGTAACTTCAACACTGTTTCTCTTTCCTCGATTTTCGTTCCCGAGTGAATTCCTTGATTTTATTTTGAGTTTCCTTGTCGGTCATGTTTTTCTTTCCTAAAGTCTGAATCGTGGGTCGTGGTTAGTAGTGGTGGTTTGAAGCTCTTCATGGGGGAGGTGTTGTGCAATTTAGCCAAGGCCACCCTTATTCTTCTATCTTGCTCCAGGTACGGGCTGGGCAAGGGGGTGGAAGGTCCCTTGTGCTTTCACATGTAGACCCTTGAGCTTGTTGGCTTGGAAATTGTGGTTGGGGACTGAGTTTGCCTCTAACCCGGATCCATGTTGTTTGTTTTTGCTACTACCATCTCCCACAGCTTAGGGTGTTAGAAGTTTCTCCCTTGGTAGATTGCAGCACTTCGGGCTCTTAGTAGCCTAGTAGACCCTACAGGATGTAGTTTCTGGGAAGGGTTGGTGCTGTTTCCTCGCACGTAGTGCATTCCTTGTTGTCTTGCCTTGGGAAGTTGTGACTTTTTCTGCTGTGTGTTTTCCTCTTTTATTTAATCCCTGGTTGACACTTCTATGCAGTTTTTCCTTGTTTTGCTTGCTGAGGTATTTTTTTTTCTTTTGAATGCCTCAGGTTCTGAGAAGTAGCCAGTTTGGTGGCTAGGTTGCGGTGGTGTTGCTGGTGGTCTCTTGGACTTTGGAGATCCTATTGCTTTGTTAGTGAGGTAGTTTTTCTGTACTTTTCTTACAGACATACATATTTGCCTGTGGGTTCGTGTCAGGTTGTTGGCGCCCACTGGTAGTTTTGATCTTTGTACTAGATATATTACTTTTGTTGCTCATTTTCTGGAGATAGTCTACTTGCTCTGGGGAGGATTTATGCTAGGTTGCTAGTTATTTTAAAACTACAATTATTATTATTATAAGATTATTGCATGATCAGCATGTTTTATAAAGGTAAATCACTATTTTCCAAACAACGTATAAAGATCGTTTCTTTATATATAATATAAATTAAATGTACAGTCTTGCATGGCATAAGTGGTCCTCTTAGGGCTCTTATGCACTTCTTATGATGTCAAACCTGAATAAAATTTTTTTCCGCAGTGCTTAAGTATAGTTTTAACTGTGGACTAGATGATCCACCGAGCCGAGGGATACAGCCTCTAAAGTATAACTGATTTTATGATCATTAAACTCATAAATTTCTTTCATAAAGTGTAGTAGATGGTTTTGCCTGAGCGTGAGCAGTTATCCCCTGCTTGACGTGGCATCATGACGCGCGTTTTCTCATACTCTGATAATTCTTTAATTCGGAGAAATGCGGGTTGCGACAGTTGGTATTAGAGGGAGGTTGCTTCACAAGTTTGTCGGGCAACCTTCCTTTTATTGCTTTAGTAGTTCAGCATCATGTCATTCACACACCAATATGTCATCAGCACGTCTTGGCAAAAGCACGAACACTATACTCATAGCATAACATAAAGTATACGGTGCATATTATGTAGTATGGGATGCATAATATGTGTTCGTATATGGATCCACCATAGCGGCAACATGTGAGGGTTATGTAGTATGGGATGCATAACCTCACCACATGGTTGCAACTAGCACGTTTTCTTTTCTTCGTTGCATGCGAATGCTATGTAGTATGGGATGCATAAAATTTTCATCCGTACGCCGCTCATAACATGCATTAGGGCCTTTTTAGAATGCATATCACAAACATGCATATCATAACATTGCAAAAGCACAACGTGCCAAGCTAAAGACTGGCAGGATGACATATGTACACACATAAGTTTTCGAGTCAAAAATAATATAAAGTCATGCATTCCCAATCTAGGCACAAGAATTAGTATGATGGTGGTTAATCATCCTAGGTTAGGGCATAACATCAATTTTTGTAAAAAAATAAACTCCCAGAGCAAGTTTAGTCGCTTTAAGTTCATATCTATATATGTATTCTCTGTACTTGTAGTTAGGTCTAGCCGTTGTACTAAGATCTAACTAGTGTAGCTTTGACTTTAGGATGGCGAGACGTCCTTCAACTAGATCGACTCCCCTGTCTGAGGGTGAGTCATCTGGAGCTCAGAATGATGCGGTAATCGAAATCTTGCGGTAGAGTAGCGATTCCTTGAGCAGGCAGTTGGTGGAGGTGCGAGCCCAGATCCAGTCTTTGGTAGCAGTTGTGGCAGGACAGACTCAGGGAGTACAAAGCCCTGCAGGGGGGATTGATGTTCCTCCCCCTCCTGCACCCTTAAGACCTCTAGTGGTGGTGTGTTGCGCGCTAGGGTTCGAAGAAAATAAACGCAACCGAACTAGCAACCCGATGAGGCAAGTATACCTATCGAATTGTAGCAAGGGGACACAAGTGTCGTATTGAAATCCGAGAACTGTTGGCTAAGCTTACTCACACGAACGCTATTATCTTATCGACAGAAAAACTAGGGTTTTAGAAAATCTAAGTGCAATGGAGGAATTACAGCAAACTAGAAAGAGAACTACCGCAATTAAGTTACGCTATTAAGAAAAGAACTATGCTAGAAAGGAAACTACTGCAGTTAATTAAAGAGCACAAGATAGGAGATTACTACTAAAGGAAGAAAATATGAAATGGAAATGCACCCGATTGAGATTCACCTCGGCTAAAGACGATTAAGAAAATGCGATAAAAATCTAAACTTAATAGGATAAGGGTCCTTGATCGTGGAGGTTCCTAAAGCTTGAACACGCTTCTCTCGAAGTCGTGCCCAACTGAGTTTAGGAATGTCCGACCGACTTTCGTCTAAATCGGAGGCCTAAAACTCGCTTTACGCGGTGAACCCCACTATTGGATTTTACTCCAATCCGGGAGATTTGGACGTCTGCCTCTCTCGAGGGGTGCGTACAACTCCCTTTACTCTTGAATGCTCACTTCATTCTTTCGGCCTCTCGGCTAGCCCAGAATGAAAGCAAAGGCGGAGAGTATATATCGAAAATATACCCCCAACCCGTGATTAATCAAGAGTAATTCAAGGCCCTAACCTAAAAAGAAAAGATTAATTAAAACATCATAACATAATCGCACTAACCTCGGATCATCAAGATCGAGTACAAGGAGGATTAGTTAATCATAATGGAGTGGAGGGGGGGGGAGATGAGTAGAAAAACATAAGAAGAACACAAGCTAAGCGAAGAACAATTTTATTAATGAAAAAGGGCAAGTTACACTAATGAAAATAAAATTACAAGTGCATGAAAATTAAACCCTATTCTAGCCCTACATTAAGCACTAAGCAAGAAGAAAATTACAAAGAAAAGCTAAGACAAACTACAATTAAGCTAGGGTTAAACAAAAATTACAAAGAGAGGGGGAGAGAGAGAGAGAAAAAAAGCATGAAAAAGGATCAAGAAACAAAGGGGCAGCACCTCCCCCACTCAACCAAAGCTTGCTGAAATGGGGAGGAGGGGGGCTCAATTTATAGAAAATTTCTCAGGTTGGTCACGCCCTCCGACACGCCCTAGGGGGGGCGTGTCAGGGGGCGTGACAGGTACGGATTTGACCTCGGGCTCTGGATTCTGGCGGGAGGGATGATTGCTTCGGTACGTCGGTGGTCACGCCCTAGGTCACGCCCATGACAGGGGGGCGTGACAGGCATGTCATGTCCAAATCATTGGTCGGAAATCCGTCAGTCGCCGAAAAAGGAGGGTGTCACGCCCATGTCACGGGCGTGACATGGGGCGTGACAGTACTATTTGCGTGCTGAGGCGGAAAGGCATTTAATGCGGCGGCAGCTTTGCGGCAGAGGGCGACACGCCCCTGGTCACGCCTGGTGACACGCCCAGGGAGGGCGTGTCAGGGGGGCGTGACAGCTGTTTTGACCGTTTTCTGTCCCTTACATCAGGTGTCCTCGGGATCGGGTGACACACCCTAGGTCATGCCCAGGGAGGGCGTGACAGGGGGGCGTGACAGGTCATTTTGGCAATTTTTCTGGAAACCTGCAAAAAGACAGGAAAAAGTTAGTGGCAATAAAATTTACATAAAAAGGATAAAAATAAACTAATAATAGACATAATTTGTACAATATAAAATATAAAATACGATAATAGTTTAGGCTACACAACGTATTATCAAATTCCCCCAAGCTTAAGTTTTGCTTGTCCCCAAGCAAAAATATAAAAACTAGAAATTTATAAAAAAAAAGACTAATCAAAAAGTTCTAATTATGCCTACACAAGTACTATGCGAATTTCTTAGTAGGGAAAAGGTGAAATGTAAGTCTAAAACAATTATTTAGGTATGGTAAAACTTTTATAAACTTTACTTAATAAAAACAAATCATCCAAAATTTTAACGAGATTTTTTAAATAGACTTAAGCAAAGCAACGAAAATGAAAAACACGCATTGAGTTGTTACTAGATCCAAGCAACGCATTATAATTATATCAATTTAATTATCAAAAATCTAGGTTTAAATCTAAAACTAAAACTGATTTACTGTTTTTCTTATCTTAGTTGTTAAATAAAAAATCAAAAAGCGTGAATCAAAAGGACTTAAATAGGACAGAAACGTTTGGTTTAGGAAAATGATTAGGAGTGGAATTCAAAGATAAACGTGAAGGTTTTAAAATCACACTAAACCAAAGCAAAGAGTTTCAAAAATTTTCATAAAAATATATACACATTTTTTTTCTTTCTTTTTCATTTTTTTCTTTTCCATTTTTTTTTCTTTTTTCAAAACAAAGGCCATAAATATTTTTATTTTCCTTTTTGAGTTGGCCAAACAAAAATAAACATCACTTTTGAACATACTTCCTTTTTTTTTCGAAAACCTTTCTCCACAAAAATCACAAAATACCCTATCAAAATCGTCAAAATAATTTATGAAACTCAAAAAGGCTAGTGTGATTCGATAGGTTGGAAATTTTGGCTTTGGTGAAACTGAAATGAAGGGAGGAGCTATCAAATGAAATTGGAAAAAGGCTCAAAAATGGCTAACTAGTGGTAAAAGTTTTTAGGTTGGCAGGAAAGCTCAAACGAAAACAAAAATGGCCTAAATCATTTTCACGCTTTTGAATTTATTTAAAACAAAGGTTTGAAAAATTTTCAAAAAGCGAGTCCTAGATAATAAAAGAAGATTGATGAAATTAACTTGAAAATAGAAATAATAGGTGACTTGGATCGTTCACATATACTACGTTATTCAAAAGTTGACTTTACAAAAATTATTCAAAAACGAGAAAGAAAATAGTGGATGATGAATTTTTGAGAAAGTAAAGGAAATAAACAACAAAAAACCATAATAGAAATGCGAGTTTTAGAAAAATATTTCACCTTAACATGCTACCGTGAATTAGAAACACAGCATGGCCAACATTTTACTTGTGAAACATAATTAAAAAGGACGATTAGAAATATTATAATTAACTAAGTTGTTTATAGGAGATTTTGAGTAAAACAAAACTAAAAACTAGGGGTACTATTGAAATACCAAAATGTCTAAACTATTCAAAAACACATATATATATATATTTTTTTTTAATTTGCGAAATATTCTCTTTTTTTTTGGATTTTGGATCATTTTTTTTTCTTTTTTTTTGGAATTTTAAGATATTCATTTTTTTTATTTTTGGAAATATTTAATATATACAAAAAGGAAATTATTTACATTAAGCAAAAATGAAGGAGGAAATCCTCCTCCAAGCTTAAAACAGACATTGTCCTCAATGGCTAAAGAAGGGGATTGGAGAAGGAGAGAAAAATAAAGTACAGAATTGAAAGACAGAATTGAAATATAGGTACTTCCCCGGATTTATTTGCTGCGAAAACTGAGTGATGCCGCTCCCCGAATGTCTTCTTTGGACTTTGTGATGGATTCAGCAATGTTGGAGCAGGCGATCGCAGAAGCTTCAGCTTGTCGGAGCCGTCCGAGGCAAAAATTGTAAAATAAAGAAAACAGAAAAAGATAACTTGGGTTGCCTCCCAAGAGCGCCCTTTGGTTAAAGCGTCGTTGAGCTCGATGTATCAAAAATAATATTTGTCCAAAAATATTGTTGTCCCGAAAGAAGATTGTTTTTAGCAAAAAAAAAAAAAATTAAAAGTTCAAGATTAAAGTTCGTGAAGCAGAAACTTAATAGTGTTTGGACTGACATCATCATCACCAGAGAAATACAGTTTAAGACGCTGACCATTCAATTTGAAATTACCCTTATCAGGGTGAGAAATTAAAACAGTTCCATAAGGAAATACTTCTAAAACAGAAAACGGGCCAGACCAGCGAGATTTTAATTTGCCCGGAAATAAACATAAACGAGAATTATATAAAAGGACTTGGTCGCCCGGCTTAAAGTTTTTAGGGTGCCTTAAGTGTTTATCGTGTAAACGTTTCGTCCGCTCTTTATAAAGTTTATTATTTTCATAAGCATAAGAGCGCCACTCGTCGAGTTCATTTAGTTGAAATTTTCGAAGGTCACCGACTGAGTGGGGATCGAAGTTTAAAAATTTTAAGGCCCAAAAGGCGCGGTGTTCTAACTCCACGGGCAGATGACATGATTTTCCATAGACCAGCCGATACGGCGTACATCCGAGGGCGGTTTTGTACGCTGTTCGGTAGACCCATAAGGCATCGTCAAGTTTGGTTGACCAGTCTTTTCTAGAAGTTGAAACAGTCTTTTCTAATATTCTTTTTATTTCTCTATTAACTACTTCGACTTGACCGTTAGTTTGGGGGTGGTAGGCAGTGGAAAGCTTATGCGTAACGCCGTATTTAGTAAGGATTTTTGAAAATTGCGCGTTACAGAAATGGGAACCCCTATCGCTAACGATTGCGCGAGGCGTACCGAATCTAGAAAATAATTTTTTTTAAAACATGACTACAACTCGTGAGTCGTTCGTAGGAAGAGCTTGGGCCTCAGCCCATCGTGAAACATAATCAACAGCAACTAAAATATATTTGTTTCCGAAGCTAGAAGGAAGGGGGCCAACAAAATCAATTCCCCAGAGGTCGAAAATTTCGCACTCTAAGAAATAATTTTGCGGCATTTCATTTTTATTAGAAATATTGCCCGACCGTTGGCAACTATCACACCTGCTCACAAAGGATTGCGCGTCTTTAAACAGGCTAGGCCAGTAAAAACCCGCGCAAAGCACCTTATGAGCGGTGCGAGCAGCTTGATAGTGCCCACCTGTCGGACCTTCATGCAAATGTTTTAGAATATCAATTCCTTCGTCAAAAGAAACACATCTCCTTATCACTTGATCCGCACAAATTTTGAAAAGATGCGGGTCTTCCCAGAAGTAGTTCTTCAGCTCAGAAAAGAATTTCTTCTTTTGCTGAGAGGAGAACTCTTTTGGGAGCACCCGGGTCACTAGATAGTTGGCGATGTGCGCGAACCAAGGAGAATTAGATGTATTAACTAAAAGCAGCTTCTCATCAGGAAAATAGTCATTAAAAGATTTTTCATTTAATTTTTCTATAAAGGGGTTATCTAATCTTGATAAACAGTCGGCGACCAAGTTCTCGGCTCCTCGCTTATCACGGATCTCTAAGTCAAACTCCTGGAGGAGTAAGACCCAGCGAATCAAGCGAGGCTTGGCATCCGTTTTGGCAAGAAGGTACTTGAGGGCCGAGTGGTCCGTAAAAACAATGATTTTTGAAAGAGTAATGTAAGGGCGAAATTTATCAAACGCAAATACTACAGCTAAGAGCTCCTTCTCGGTTGTGGTGTAATTTTCTTGTGCAGATGTGAGGGTTTTACTAGCGTAATATATGGGGTGGAAGTTCTTAGATATGCGTTGACCTAATACGGCTCCCACCGCAAAACTACTCGCATCGCACATAATCTCGAAAGGAAGGTCCCACACCGGAGCTATCATAATTGGCGCGTTAATTAACTTTTCTTTAATTGATTCAAAGGCAGAAATACAAGAGTCATCAAAAATGAATGGAGCGTCTTTTTCTAAGAGATGGGTGAGGGGCTTAGTGATCTTGGAGAAGTCCTTTATAAAACGACGATAAAAACCAGCGTGGCCTAGGAAACTTCTTATAGCTTTTATGTTTGTAGGCGGCGGCAACTTCTCAATAACTTCTATCTTGGCAACGTCTACCTCAATACCTTTAGCAGAAATTTTATGACCCAAAACTAACCCTTCCCTCACCATAAAATGGCATTTTTCCCAATTTAGGGCAAGGTTAGTTTCTTCGCATCGTTCTAAGACTTTTTCGAGGTTTTCTAAACATCTATCGAAGGTATCGCCGAACACGGAGAAATCGTCCATGAATACCTCCATAATGCTTTCTACGTACTTGTCAAATATTGCGAGCATACATCGCTGGAATGTAGCTGGCGCATTGCATAATCCAAATGGCATTCTTCGGTACGCGAAGGTGCCGAAGGGACAAGTAAACGTAGTTTTCTCTTGGTCCTCGAGAGAGATGGGTATTTGAAAGTACCCCGAGAGGCCATCGAGAAAACAATAAAAGCTATGACCGGAGAGACGTTCTAAAATCTGGTCGATAAACGGTAAAGGGAAGTGGTCCTTGCGGGTGGCGTCATTTAACTTATGGTAATCTATGCACATACGCCAACCCGTCACCGTCCGCATCGGGATTAATTCATTATTCTCATTACTAACTACGGTTATCCCTCCCTTTTTCGGAACTACCTGAACGGGTCAAACCCACTTACTGTCCGATATAGGGTAGATAATTCCTGCGTCTAATAGTTTCATAACCTCGCCCTTAACTACTTCTTTCATATTCGGATTTATACGACGCTGAGGTTGGATAGAGTTACGCGAATTATCTTCCATTAAAATTTTATGTGTACAGAAAGATGGGCTTATGCCCTTGATATCAGAAATTTGCCAAGCAATAGCCCGGCGATGCTTACGTAGAACTAGAAGAAGTTTATCGTTCTGCGTATCCGTGAGGTAGGCCGAAACGATAACTGGTAACTTGGAGTCTTTTTCTAAGAAAGCATACTTAAGGTGTTCGGGAAGTTCTTTAAGTTCTAGGGTAGGGGGTTCTTCATAAGAGGATTTTGAGATTCTTTCTTTTTCAAAAATAATATCTTCATAAACTTTTTTATAAGGAACGTAATAAGGGGTGGGGCTAGCAGCCAAGACGGCTTCTTGTACAGATTCAGTGGGAAGAAAAGAGGAAGAACAAAAATCAGAAAACTCTTTTTCAAAGTCGGAAAGACAATAAGAAGATTCATCACTTCCTTGCAGTGATTCAGTTGTAAGAGAAGAGGAGCAAAAAGTAGAAAATTCTTTTTCAAAGTCGGAGAGGCAGTAGGAAGAATCATCACTCACGGCGTCTACGAAAAAACATGAGTCATTGTTCGCTAAGGTGTTCTTCATCGAAGGGGTGATAGAAAATGTGACTTCGTCGTCGCCTACTCGAAGAAAGAGCTTACCATTGCTTACGTCAATGATGGCTCGGGAGGTGGCAAGGAAGGGTCGGCCAAGGATCAGGGGAACCTCGACGTCTTCTTCGATGTCCAAAATGACAAAGTCCACCGGGAAGATGAACTTGTCGACTTTCACTAGAATGTCCTCCACTATTCCTAACGGGTACTTGACGGATCTATCGGCTAGCTGGATACTCATACGCGTGGGGTTAAGGCTACCAATCCCTAACTTTTTGAACAACGAAAAGGGCATCAGGTTTATACTTGCGCCTAAGTCGGCTAACGCGTGTTTAACAAAAAGATCACCGAAGACACACGGGATAGGGAAACTACCCGGGTCACTGATTTTCTTCGGCAAACCGTTTGTTAAAACGGCGGAGCACTCGGCGTTTAGCGTGACGTGCGAAAGATTCTCTAACTTCTTCTTGTTTGTGAGGAGGTCTTTAAGATATTTGGCGTATTTCAGCATCTGCGAAATAGCCTCGTGGAAGCGAAGATTAATGTGGATTTGTTTGAAGATTTCTAAGAAGCGGGAGTACTGATCATCTTAACGTTGTCTATTAAGTTCAGAGGGGTATGAAGGAGTTGAATTATTTTTGAAGATGGGTGGTGGAGTGAGATTATTTTCTAAAGCGGGGGTGATTACTTCTTCAGCAGAGGGTGGAAGCGGAGCGGAGCTTTGATTTTTAAAAGCGGAAGCGGAGCTTTGATTTTTAAAAGCGGGGGCGGAGCTTGCCTCGGGCCCTTCACTTACCATACCGAAGACTTGCTTCCCACTCCGAAGAGTTATAGCTTTCGCTTGCTCTCTCGGGTTGGGTTCGGTATTGGAAGGAAGAGACCCTGCGGGTCGCTCAGAAATTATTTTCGCGAGCTATCCTACTTGATTTTCTAGACTTTTTACGCTTCCGGTTAACGTTCTTATAGTGGCGTCATTTGTGGTGATATATTTAGAAAGTAATTCCTCCAAGCTTGGAGGTTTTGGGTAATTTTGAAGAGGTGGTGGTGGTGGTGGTGCAGAAAAATCATTTTGCGGGGGTGGGCGCATCGCATTCGATGGATTACTCCATGAAAAGTTCGGGTGATTTCTTAAAGCGGGGTTATAACTATTCGGAAAATTAAAACCAGGCGGATGAAAATTCGCAGCAGAAAAATTATTAAAAGCAGTTCTAGGCAAATTATTAACATAATCTAAATGTTCTGGAGTAGGGGTTGCAGATTCCCATACCTGAGGGGAGGAGGCAGCAGTCATCTCCGTGATTTTTTTGCTTAGGATTTCTACTTGTAGAGCGAGCTGGGAGACATTGTCCACTTCATAGATACCTGCAGGCTTGTTCGGGCGGGACCTAGGCACATTCCACTGATAAGTGTTCATGGCCATGTCCTCAAAAAGCTCAAGAGCGGCTTCCGGTGTCTTATGATTTAAAGTACCGCCAAAAGCTGCGTCTATCATTTGCTTCGTGCTTTGATTTAGCCCGTTATAAAATGTCTGCACTTGTAACCATACAGGCAGCGCGTGATGTGGGCATCGTCTTAATAATTCTTTAAATCTCTCCCAGGTTTCGTAAAGGGTTTCAGAGTCTATTTGTCCGAAGGCAGAGATGTCGTTCCTAAGTTTTGCAGTTTTAGCTGGCGGAAAATACTTCGCCAAAATTTTTTCAGTTAATTCATTCCAAGTGGTTATGCTATTTTTCGGAAGTATGTTAAGCCACTGCTTAGCTTTAGTTCTTAGAGAGAAGGGGAAGAGTCTTAGCCTGATCGCATCATTTGTGACACCATTTATCTTGAAGGTGTCACAAATTTCAAGAAAGCTAGCTATATGTGCGTTCGGATCTTCATCTTGAAGTCCGTCAAATTGCACATATTGCTGCACCATTTGAATTATGCTAGGCTTTAATTCGAAGTTATTATTTGCTATAGCAGGGCAGACTATACTTGATTCTATTCCCTCGAGGTTCGGTCGTGCATAATAGGACATAGTCCTTTGCACGGCCTCATCTACGTTGGGTTCTTCCATTCTTAAAGTAGCAAATGACTCGTAGTCCTCAACCGGCACTTGGATAGTAGGACCTTGAAATCGCGATCTTATCCGAAGAGTACGCTAAATTTCGTGGTCCAAGTCCAAAATAACCGACGGACTCCCGCGGGTCATGCACTAAAAGAACAGAAAAGAAGAAGAGGAAGAGAAAAAGGATAAACTAGAAAAAAGATTAGAAATTTTTTTTTTCTTTTTGAAATAGATTTTTTTTATAGATTAACTCCCGAACTTCCCAAGGACTACCCCGTGAAGGGTTCGCAAGGTACTAGACAAGACAGTGGCGCTTAAAGCCCTTTTCCCTTTTCGAGAGAATTAGGTGGCGTAGAAAAATTGTGAAGTTGGTTACTATTAAGAGCGGTGAAATTTTTTTTTTTTGATTTTTAAAATTTAAAAGAAAGGGGATGAGAAAGAGAAGAGATAAAATTAATAGGTTCGTGTTTTCAAAATATCAACGGAAGTTCGGTCCCCGGCAACGGCGCCAAAAACTTGTTGCGCGCTAGGGTTCGAAGAAAATAAACGCAACCGAACTAGCAACCCGATAAGGCAAGTATACCTATCGAATTGTAGCAAGGGGACACAAGTGTCGTATTGAAATCCGGGAACTGTTGGCTAAGCTTACTCACACGAACGCTATTATCTTATCGACGGAAAAACTAGTGTTTTAGAAAATCTAAGTGCAATGGAGGAATTAAAGCAAACTAGAAAGAGAACTACGGCAATTAAGTTACGCTATTAAGAAAAGAACTATGCTAGAAAGGAAACTACTGCAGTTAATTAAAGAGCACAAGATAGGAGATTACTACTAAAGGAAGAAAATATGAAATGGAAATGCACCCGATCGAGATTCACCTCGGCTAAAGACGATTAAGAAAATGCGATAAAAATCTAAACTTAATAGGATAAGGGTCCTTGACCGTGGAGGTTCCTAAAGCTTGAACACGCTTCTCTCGAAGTCGTGCCCAACTGAGTTTAGGAAGGTCCGACCGACTTTCGTCTAAATCGGAGGCCTAAAACTCGCTTTACGCGGTGTAAGACCCCAACCTCGGTGATGATCGCGGGGCGATCAAACAGCACTTTTGGAGGTCTGAACAGGGGCACACGGCCAGGCACACGGCCGTGTGCCTACCCGTGTTTCAGTGGGCTATTGGGGTTTTGTGCTGTTTCGAGTCAGAGAAGGACACGGCCTGAGACACACGGCCGTGTCTCAAGCCGTGTGTGGGGCACACGGCCTCGAACACGGCCGTGTTCAAAGCCGTGTTCATGAAGCCCGACGATCGTTCCTGAAGCTCCAGGTAACACGGCCCGTGGCACACGGCCGTGTCAGGACCCGTGTCGATCGGCGAATGAGCTACACGGCCAGGAACACGGCCGTGTGCCAACCCGTGTTCGGCCCAGGTTTTATTATTTTGGATCTAATCTCGGCCGTTCATTCCCTTGGATCTGGATCTGACGGTGGGGGCTGCTCCTGGGGGGTTATTAGCCGGGAAATGGGGGGAGAAACCCTCATTTCAACTTGAGTTTCTCTTTCTACATTCTAGAGAGAGGGGAGAGCTCCCTTGGTGGTGTGAGGCCAAAATCCGACCGCCGGAGGAGGTTCGAAGCTCCAAATCGCGATCCGAGCCCAGATCCGCGGAGGCGACGACGTTGCGAAGCTTTCTAGCCGCGTAGTTTGCGATGGCGCCGCGGAAGAACTCAAGGGTAACGATTCTTTATCTTGGGCATGTGAAGCCCTCTTTTCCTTGCATAGGAAGCCCGCTCTCGCGAGTGAGCGAAGAGTTGGAGCGCTCCTTGGGGTAGATATGTGAAGTCCCCCTTGTGTAGAGTCCGTATGCGTAAACGGACATAGGCATTGTGTGTGAAGCCTATTCGGACGTGTTGGTCCGAATCGGTGATGTTGCATTGCATTTGAACCGGGCAAGACTCCAGATGTTTGGGTGTTTTCGGGTTTTTCTACGTGGTAGATTGCATCAGGGAATCTTAGAGATTAACTCTAAGGTGCACCCGGAAAACTGGGCAAAAGCGGGTTTTGCCAACACGGAGGCCGGGGAGCCAACGTGAACATAACTGGGTTATGTGATTTTGTAGCGGAAACGGGACTCGGCGAGTCTTGACCTGCGCATATGGCTTAAATTGTCGTTGCGGTATGAGCACGGGTCAAGCGGAACCGTACCCGGTCTATGTCGTTCGGTAGGACCGTTGGCATGGACGAGGGTCTTCGGCGGTCTATGGCTTAAATTGTCGTGACCAAGGCTAAGGAGACAAATTGCTCATATGGATGACCGTCCTAGAGGCGGTGGTGGATCGGGAACGTCTATGGCTTGAATTGACGTGACGTTGGCCGGTTCGCCGAGAATGTGCCCTGAGTGCACGGGGTGTGTGGCCGTGCGAGCCTACGCCTGTGGTGATGTGCAATTACCTTTTATAAATGCCTATACTAATAAAGTGCAGGGAAAGAGCATCCCCGCCCCGATTGTGGGGGCGGGATCGTTACAATTTGGTCAGCTTTGCTGACCGTTGCTATTGTTTGCCATCGGGCGGTGGTTTGTTGCTTGCAGGTGCTGCGGAGCCGAGCGGGAAATAGCGGGCTAAAGCCCTTGTTGCTGTGCCGGCCCTCGAAGGCCTAATTTGTTATGTTTTTCCCATTCATTCATGTATGGCCGGCCTGCGAGCCGATGTATGAAAGACGCTATCTTGTTAAGCGAACACTTTTGTAAGGCCTTACGGCCGTGAACTCTTTTGTGTATTTTCATGTTCATCATTCCTTTGTGGTATTTATTACTAGTGGACATTCATGCCTATATGGGTTCTTTGTTTAACTTAAAAATGCTTCCGTTAGAATGCGTTGTGTAGGACGTTGTTGTTAAATTGGTTGGAATGGTTGTCCATATTCGTAACCTTCCGGTCTGTCCGTAGTATATGGCGTCGGGCCCCGGCCGGACCTACTGCTATATGCTATGCGACGGATAGGGGTGTTACAAATTGGTATCAGACTACTGGTTTCGGTCAAGCTTAAATGAATTCGTGGACGAATTCTTTTAAGGGGTGGTGAGCACGGTCACGTGCGTCATCGTTATAACATGAAAAAGAACCCATGAATGTCCACTTAGGAATGAAAATACACTTGTTGAGGAACCTGCGTGTTCCTTTAATTGCTGTTTGCAGTAGTGTTTGGTCGCTTATCGGTGTTTTTGCACGAATATAGGTGACCAGAAGTGGCGCTGGGCCGTCTGAACGGCCAGGTTCTGAGGCGAGCAGTGCGCCAAGCGATACGCCTGCAACACCTTTGTCTGCCGAGACCATTAGGTTGGTGGCGGAAGTGGTCATGGCAATGATTAATGCGCAGCCTGCAAGGCAGGTGCAGCAGCCTGCTCTTGCTGTGGAGCAAGTACCGCTTCAGACGGCAGAGCAAAGGAGGGTTGAGCAAGTTGTGTTGGAGCCAGAGTTGCCGCGGAGAGCAACTGAAAGACAACTGAAGCATGTCATGGGCTTTCATCTACCGGTGTTCACGGGGGCAGAAACCCCGACCCAAGCAGAGGATTGGCTCTCAAGGGTCAACAGGGTGATGACTGCGACGAAAACTGAAGAGTGGCAGAAGACCACTATAGCGACGTTCCTTTTGGATGGGGACGCAAGACTGTGGTGGGAGGGCCTAGAGCTGCATCAGTTGAGTGGAAGGCAATTGGCCGAAGTCCCGATGGAGGAGTTTGCGAGACTATTTATGGCTCGATACCTCCCCTCGGCGCAGAGGATCGCGCTAGAGAGCGAATTCCAGAAGTTGGTGCAGGGTGATAGCACAGTTGATGAATACCTCCACGAGTTTACTCGGTTGGGGAGATATACCGGCGCTACCTTCGCAGACGAGGAGCGCAAGACGAGCCGCTTTTATGAAGGGCTAAGGGATGATTTGAGGTTGCTGCTGTCGGGGCCCAAGGCGCAGGGTTTCATGACCCTGGTCAGTTCGGCCCGGTCCTTGGAGAAGGATATGAGAAACATGCAAGCGAAGAAGGAGAGGGAATCTGGTGGCAAGAGATCAGAGTTCAAGGCGCCGACTACGTCGAAGTCGGGCTACCGCAGATTCTCCAAGAAGTCTAGGACGTCGGGTCCAGCTCCTTCTGCAGGTGCCTCGGGGGCAACTACCAATCGAACCCCGGGCGCTTGTTTCACGTGTGGAAAACCGGGGCACTTTGCCCGTGACTGCTGGAGTGGACGCTCAAAGTCCGAAAGGAAACAAGGAGCTATCTACGAGGAAAAGGGCAAAGCGGTGGAGTCGACCGCGTCCCACTATGCTCCGACTCAGCCTAGAGTCTACAACTTGGGCCAGCAGGAGGCCATCAAGCAAGCGGATGTGGTGACAGGTATGTGTTAATTTATGCAAGTTGACTTGAGAATACTATTACCTATTGCTTGTTAAGCTAATGTCTTTTGCTTAGGCTTTGTGGTAATTAGCGATAGTCCGGCACGGGCACTGTTCGACACTGGTGCTTCACATTCTTTCTTGTCCGAACAGTTTATATCGCGCATCGGAGTCCCTTCTTCGATGGCGAAGGACAAGTTAGATGTGTTGCTACCGAATGGGTGCTCGATGCATGCGGACAGAGTGTGCGCCGTGAAGGTTCACATAGGGAGCCAAGAGTTCGACTTGCTAGCATCATTACTGCCGTTAGTAGAGTTCGATGTTATCTTTGGAATGGATTGGCTGTCAGAGCAGAAGGCTTGGATCGATTGCGACCGTAAGGAGGTCAAGCTGGGTGTAGGGCGGGAGACTACTTTCGAGGGGCTTAAGGGGTCGAGCAAGACACTGATGTCTGCTCTTCAGGTGGTGAAGGCGGTTCGTGCTGGTGCAGAGCTGTTCTTCGCATTAGTGGATGCCGCAAAGCCGAAGTCCACTTTGGATGAGATCCCCGTGGTATGCGAGTACCCAGATGTGTTCCCAAATAGCCTTCCTGGAGCCCCACCGCAGCGAGAGATTGATTTTACGATCGAGCTCGTGCCGGGTGCCAAACCCGTGTCACGTGCTCCTTATAGGTTGGCGCCAAAGGAGATGGCGGAGTTGAAGGTTCAGCTGGAGGAGCTGATGGAGCAAGGTTATGTGCGTCTAAGTTCGTCGCCCTGGAGCGCACCGGTCCTCTTCGTTAAAAAGAAGGACGGTAGTATGCGGCTGTGCATCGACTACAGAGAATTGAACAAGTTGACGGAGAAGAACAAGTACCCGATCCCGAGGATTGATGATCTCTTTGATCAGTTAGTCGGATCATCTGTATACTCCAAGTTGGACTTGAAGTCGGGGTACTATCAGCTGAGGATCAGGGAGTGTGATATCCCGAAGACGGCGTTCAGTACGAGGTATGGGCATTTCGAGTTCACGGTCATGCCGTTTGGACTGACGAATGCGCCATCAGTGTTTATGGATCTGATGAACAGGACGTTCAGAGATTTCCTGGATCGCTTTGTGATCGTCTTTATTGACGATATTTTGGTGTACTCGTAGTGCGAAGAAGACCACTTCAAGCATTTGCATTTGGTGTTGGAGACTTTGAGGAGGAATGAGATTTACGCAAAGTTCTCCAAGTGCGAGTTCTGGCTACCCTCGGTAGCGTTCCTTGGTCATATAGTGAGTGGGGAAGGTATAGCGGTGGATCCGGCGAAGATAGTTGCGATACGGGAGTGGCCTATGTTGTCTTCGGTAGCGGAAGTCCGTAGTTTCCTTGGGCTTGCCGGCTATTACAGGCGCTTCGTAGAGAACTTCTCGCGGATAGAGTTACCTCTCACAAAGTTGACCAGGAAGGATCAGAGATTCTTATAGACGCAAGAGTGCGTGCAGGCTTTCGAGGAGCTGAAGAGACGGTTGACCACGGCGCCAGTGCTCAGTTCGCCGAGTGGAACCGAGGGCTTTGAGGTGTATAGCGACGCTTCGGGTAGTGGTTTGGGCTACGTGTTGTTGCAGCATGGTAGCGTGATAGCGTATGGATCGCGTCAGCTAAAGGTGCATGAAAGAAATTATCCGGTGCACGACTTGGAGTTGGCGGCCGTGATATTTGCACTCAAGTTGTGGAGGCACTACCTATACGGAGTAAGGGTCGACATATACACCGATCACAAGAGCCTAAAATACTTGTTGGATCAAAAGGATCTCAATATGAGGCAGAGGAGGTGGATGGAGTTCCTGGGGGACTACACTTTCAAGATACATTATGTACCCGGGAAGGGCAACGCAGTTGCGGATGCGCTGAGCCGCAGGGCTCCCGCCCAAGCCAACTGGTTGTCGGTGCATGATGAGCGGCTAGTACGGGAGTTGGAGAAGCTTGAGATCTGTTGCGTTGACAAGCAGTCGAGCGCCAAGGCAATGTTAAACTGGACAGAGGTGCAGTATGACCTGGCTGACCGGGTTCGGCAGGCATTGGAGTTGGATGACTCCATGAAGGAGCTTTTGGAAGCCGCTCTGGATGGGTCAAATTCCCAGTTCTCGGTAGAAGATGGGTTATTAAGGAAGGATCATCGTTTGTGCGTCCCAAGTGGGGGAAACCTCCGAGCGGAGTTGATGTACGAGGCTCATCATACCAAGTACTCAATCCACCCAGGGAGCACGAAGATGTATCGTGATCTTAAAAAGTTGTTTTGGTGGCCGGGACTTAAGAAAGATGTGGCGTTGTATGTGGTCAAATGTCAAGCGTGCGCCTTGGTGAAGGCGGAGTGCCAAAAGCCGAGCGGATTTTTGAAGTCCTTGCCTATACCGGAGTGGAAATTCGACGACATATCCATGGATTTTGTGCATGGATTGCCAAGATCGCAGAAGGGAAACGACGCCATTTGGGTGATCGTTGACAGATTGACGAAAGTGTCGCATTTCTTACCAATGAGGAAGGATGATCCAGTAGAGAAGTTGGCAAAGCTCTATGTGGATAGCATTGTGCGCTTGCACGGGGTGCCCCGCAGTATTGTGAGTGATCGCGATGGGCGTTTCACGTCCAATGACTGGAGGCTAGTGCATCAAATGTTGGGCTCCAAACTGAAGTTTAGCACGGCGTTTCATCCGCAGACGGATGGCCAGACCGAGAGAGTCAACAGAACCTTGGAAGACATGCTCCGCATGTGTACGTTGGACTTCGGAAAGAGGTGGGAGGACCACCTATACTTGGTCGAATTTGCTTATAACAATAGTTATCAAGCAAGCATTCAGATGGCGCCGTTCGAAGCTCTTTACGGAAGAAAATGTCGCACGCCGTTGTCGTGGTTAGAAACGGGTGAGTCCAAGCTTTATCAGCGTCAAGACATTGAAGATGCCACTTCCTTAGTGCATACTATACGGGAGCGGTTGCGGATTGCCCAGGATAGGCAAGCCAAGTATTATAATGCCAAGCATAGGAACGTGGAATTCAGTGTTGGCGATTGGGTGTACTTGAAGATCAAGCCGTTCAAGGGTGTCTCACGGATTCGACGCTTGAAAAAGTTGAGTCCGAGATACCTTGGGCCATTTGAGATTCTAGAGCGGATCGGAGAAGCAGCTTATTGGTTGAGGTTATCAGCAGAGTTAAGTGCTTTGCACGATGTATTCCACATCTCGGTTTTGCGGAAGGCAGTGCAAGAGCCTTCGCAGGTGTTAGCGGCCGACCAAGTACCGGTTGAGGAAGGGTTGACAACGAAAGTCAAGCCCATATCTATTGAGGATTTCGAAGTCAAGCGGCTTCAGAACAAGGAAATCAGAATGGTGAAGGTCTGTTGGGATAACTGCGGACGCGAGGAGCTCTCTTGGGAGCGAGAGCAGTCAATGCGCGAGGAGTACCCCGAGTTGTTCCCCTCAGGTACTCGTTATGTTTATTTTTTTGTGTAGTCTCTGTTCTTAATTTCGGGACGAAATTCTCTTAAGGGGGAGGGAGTTGTAAGACCCCAACCTCGGTGATGATCGCGGGGCGATCAAACAGCACTTTTGGAGGTCTGAACAGGGGCACACGGCCAGGCATACGGCCGTGTGCCTACCCGTGTTCAGTGGGCTATTGGGGTTTTGTGCTGTTTCGAGTCAGAGAAGGACACGGCCTGAGACACACGGCCGTGTCTCAAGCCGTGTGTGGGGCACACGGCCTCGAACACGGCCGTGTTCGAAGCCGTGTTCATGAAGCCCGACGATCGTTCCTGAAGCTCCAGGTAACACGGCCCGTGGCACACGGCCGTGTCAGGACCCGTGTCGATCGGCGAATGAGCTACACGGCCAGGCACATGGCCGTGTGCCAACCCGTGTTCGGCCCAGGTTTTATTATTTTGGATCTAATCTCGGCCGTTCATTCCCTTGGATATGGATCTGACGGTGGGGGATGCTCCTGGGGGGTTATTAGCCGGGAAATGGGGGGAGAAACCCTCATTTCAACTTGAGTTTCTCTTTCTACATTCTAGAGAGAGGGGAGAGCTCCCTTGGTGGTGTGAGGCCAAAATCCGACCGCCGGAGGAGGTTCGAAGCTCCAAATCGCGATCCGAGCCCAGATCCGCGGAGGCGACGACGTTGCGAAGCTTTCTAGCTGCGTAGTTTGCGATGGCGCCGCGGAAGAACGCAAGGGTAACGATTCTTTATCTTGGGCATGTGAAGCCCTCTTTTCCTTGCATAGGAAGCCCGCTCTCGCGAGTGAGCGAAGAGTTGGAGCGCTCCTTGGGGTAGATATGTGAAGTCCCCCTTGTGTAGAGTCCGTATGCGTAAACGGACATAGGCATTGTGTGTGAAGCCTATTCGGACGTGTTGGTCCGAATCGGTGATGTTGCATTGCATTTGAACCGGGAAAGACTCCGGATGTTTGGGTGTTTTCGGGTTTTTCTACGTGGTAGATTGCATCAGGGAATCTTAGAGATTAACTCTAAGGTGCACCCGGAAAACTGGGCAAAAGCGGGTTTTGCCAACACGGAGGCCGGGGAGCCAACGTGAACATAACTGGGTTATGTGATTTTGTAGCGGAAACGGGACTCGGCGAGTCTTGACCTGCGCATATGGCTTAAATTGTCGTTGCGGTATGAGCACGGGTCAAGTGGAACCGTACCCGGTCTATGTCGTTCGGTAGGACCGTTGGCATGGACGAGGGTCTTCGGCGGTCTATGGCTTAAATTGTCGTGACCAAGGCTAAGGAGACAAATTGCTCATATGGATGACCGTTCTAGTGGCGGTGGTGGATCGGGAACGTCTATGGCTTGAATAGACGTGACGTTGGCCGGTTCGGCGAGAATGTGCCCTGAGTGCACGGGGTGTGTGGCCGTGCGAGCCTACGCCTGTGGTGATGTGCAATTACCTTTTATAAATGCCTATACTAATAAAGTGCAGGGAAAGAGCATCCCCGCCCCGATTGTGGGGGCGGGATCGTTACAATTTGGTCAGCTTTGCTGACCGTTGCTATTGTTTGCCACCGGGCGGTGGTTTGTTGCTTGCAGGTGCTGCGGAGCCGAGCGGGAAATAGTGGGCTAAAGCCCTTGTTGCTGTGCCGACCCTCGAAGGCCTAATTTGTTATGTTTTTCCCGTTCATTCATGTATGGCCAGCCTGCGAGCCGATGTATGAAAGATGCTATCTTGTTAAGCGAACACTTTTGTAAGGCCTTACGGCCGTGAACTCTTTTGTGTATTTTCATGTTCGTCATTCCTTTGTGGTATTTATTACTAGTGGAGATTCATGCCTATATGGGTTCTTTGTTTAACTTAAAAATGCTTCCGTTAGAATGCGTTGTGTAGGACGTTGTTGTTAAATTGGTTGGAATGGTTGTCCATATTCGTAACCTTCCGGTCTGTCCGTAGTATATGGCGTCGGGCCCCGGCCGGACCTACTGCTATATGCTATGCGACGGATAGGGGTGTTACACGCGGTGAACCCCACTATTGGATTTTACTCCAATCCGGGAGATTTGGACGTCTGCCTCTCTCGAGGGGTGCGTACAACTCCCTTTACTCTTGAATGCTCACTTCATTCTTTCGGCCTCTCGGCTAGCCCAGAATGAAAGCAAAGGCGGAGAGTATATATCGAAAATATACCCCCAACCCGTGATTAATCAAGAGTAATTCAAGGCCCTAACCTAAAAAGAAAAGATTAATTAAAATATCATAACATAATCGCTCTAACCTCGGATCATCAAGATCGAGTACAAGGAGGATTAGTTAATCATAATGGAGTGGAGGGGGGAGATGAGTAGAAAAACATAAGAAGAACACAAGCTAAGGGAAGAACAATTTTATTAATGAAAAAGGGCAAGTTACACTAATGAAAATAAAATTACAAGTGCATGAAAATTAAACCCTATTCTAGCCCTACATTAAGCACTAAGCAAGAAGAAAATTACAAAGAAAAGCTAAGACAAACTACAATTAAGCTAGGGTTAAACAAAAATTACAAAGAGAGGGGGAGAGAGAGAGAGAAAAAGCATGAAAAAGGATCAAGAAACAAAGGGGCAGCACCTCCCCCACTCAACCAAAGCTTGCTGAAATGGGGAGGAGGGGGGCTCAATTTATAGAAAATTTCTCGGGTTGGTCATGCCCTCCGACACGCCCTAGGGGGTGCGTGTCAGGGGGCGTGACAGGTACGAATTTGACCTCGGGCTCTGGATTCTGGCGGGAGAGATGATTGCTTCGGTACGTCGTTGGTCACGCCCTAGGTCACGCCCGTGACAGGGGGGCGTGACAGGCATGTCATGTCCAAATCATTGGTCGGAAATCCGTCAGTCGCCAAAAAAGGAGGGTGTCACGCCCATGTCACGGGCGTGACATGGGGCGTGACAGTACTATTTGCGTGCTGAGGCGGAAGGGCATTTAATGCGGCGGCAGCTTTGCGGCAGAGGGCGACACGCCCCTGGTCACGCCTGGTGACACGCCCAGGGAGGGCGTGTCAGGGGGGCGTGACAGCGGTTTTGACCGTTTTCTGTCCCTTCCATTAGGTGTCCTCGGGATCGGGTGACACGCCCTAGGTCACGCCCAGGGAGGGCGTGACAGGGGGGCGTGATAGGTCATTTTGGCAATTTTTCTGGAAACCTGCAAAAAGACAGGAAAAAGTTAGTGGCAATAAAATTTACATAAAAAGGATAATAATAAACTAATAATAGACATAATTTGTACAATATAAAATATAAAATACGATAATAGTTTAGGCTACAAAACGTATTATCATGGTGCCAGCGGAGATGGCCTTCATCTCGCAGTTTCAGAGGCTGAGCCTGTAACACCCCTATCCGTCGCATAGCATATAACAGTAGGTCCGGCCGGGGCCCGACGCCATATACTACGGACAGACCGGTTGGTTACGCGTTGAAACCATTCAACCAATCACCACGTCCTACACAACACCTAGCGGAAGCAATTTTTATACAGTTGCAAAGAGAACAAGAACCCTGCTACAAAGCATGAATGTCCACTACAAACTCAGGAATGTAATCATACACAAAAGAGAACTGGCCTTAAGGCCTTACATTGTTCACTTAACAAAAATAGTGTTTTCCAAACTTCGGCACGCAGGCCGGCCATACATGAAAACGGGAAAGAAACATAAGCAATTAGGCCTTCGAGGGCCGGCACAGCAACAAGGGCTTTAGCCCGCTATTTCCCGCTATGTTCCGCAGCACCTGCAAGCCACAAACCACCGCCCGGTGGCAAACAATAGCAACGGTCAGCAATGCTGACCAAATTATAATGATCCCGCCCCCACAATCGGGGCGGCAATGCTCTTTCCCTGCACTTTATTAGTATAGGCATTTATATAAAGTATTAGCACTTCACCACAGACGTAGGCTCGCACAGCCACACACCCCATGCACTCAGGGCACATTCTCGGCGAACCGGCCAACGTCACGTCAATTCAAGCCATAGACGTTCCCAATCCGCCACCGCCTCTTGGACGGTCATCCATATGAGCATTTTGTCTTATTGGCCTTGGTCACGACAATTTAAGCCATAGACTGCCGAAGACCCTCATCCATGCCAACGGTCCTACCGAACGACATCGACCGGGTATGGTTCCTCCTGACCCGTGCTCATACTGCAACGACAATTTAAGCCATATGCGCAGGCCAAGACTCACCGAGTCCCGTTTCCACCACAATAATCACATAACCCGGTTATGTTCACGTTGGCCCCCGGCCACCGTGTTGGCAAAACCCGCTTTTGCCCAGTTTTCCGGGTGCACCTTGGAGTTAATCTGCAAGGCTCCCTGATGCAATCTACCATGTAGAAAACCCGAAAACACCCAAACATCCGGATTCTTGCCCGGTTCAAATGCAATGCAACATCACCGATCCGGCTCTCCATGTCCGAATAGGCTTCACACATAATGCCTACGTCCGTTTTCGCATACGGACTCTACACAAGGGGGACTTCACATATCTACCCCAAGGAACGCTCCAACTCTTCGCTCACTCGCGAGAGCGGGCTTCCTATGCAAAGGAAAAGAGGGCTTCACATGCCCAATGATGAGAAATCGTTACCCTTGCATTCTTCCGCGGCGCCATCGAAAACTATACGGTTGGAAAGCACCGCAACGGCGTCGCCTCCGCGGATCTGGACTCGGATCGCGATTCGGAGCTCCGAAGCTCTTCTGGCGGCCGGATCTTGGACTCCTCCTTCCTCCTTGCTCTCCCTTCTCTCTAACTTTTAGAGAGAGATTGGCCAATGGAAAATGGGTTTCTAAACCCTATTTCCCGGCCATAACCACCCAGGAGCAGCCCCCACCGTCGGATCCAAAGCCAAGGAAACGAATGGCCCGGATTAAATCCAAAATCATAAAATCTGGGCCGAACACGGGTTGGCACACGGCCGTGTGCCTGGCCGTGTAGCTCATTCGCCGTCTCGACCAAAATTGAAAACCAGCACACGGCATGTGACACGGCCTCCGACACGCCCGTGTTGCCTGCGACACGCCCGTGTCGGGACCCGTGTCACGCCCCCCGTGTGCAATAAATCAACACTTCGCAGTCAGAGAGGTACACGGCTTGGTGACACGGCATCGGACACGCCCGTGTCAAACTAGACAAGCCCGTGTTCGTGCCCGTGTCATTACCCGTGTACCCAACCGCACAGCACAGGTGTGGCACGGCCTGGGACACGCCCGTGTCCTAGGCCGTGTTCCACCACACGACCATCGTCGACCTGAACTGGTCGACGACACGGCCCGAGCTCGACACGCCCAACACAGCCTTCGACACGCCCGTGTCGGGGCCCGTTTCACCTGCACCAAAAATCTGCCTTGGCCAAAAACGATCCCCGTCGCTCCTATAACATTTTGGGGTGTTACAACTCTACCTCCCTTAAAGAATTTCGTCCACGAAATTAATAAAGGACACACATGACTTAACGTAAATCAGTACCTGAGCGGAACAATTCCGGGTACTCCTCGAGCATAGTCTGCTCCCGTTCCCAAGAGAGCTCCTCATGCCCGCAATTATCCCACCGGACCTTAACAATCAGGACCTCCTTGTTACGAAGCCTCTTGACCTCAACATCTTCAATACGAATGGGATTGACCCTAGTCGTCAACCCTTCGTCCACCGACACTTGATCAGCCGCGATCACCTGCGAAGGCTCTTGCACCGCCTTCCGCAACACAGAAATGTGGAACACATCATGTAATCCACTCAACTCCACCGATAGCCTCAAACGGTATGCCTCTTCGCCGACTCGCTAAAGAACCTCAAAAGGTCCAAGGTATCTTGGGCTCAGATTCTTCAAGCGTCTCACCCGCGAAACCCCCTTGAATGTCTTCACTTTCAGATATACCCAATCGCCTACCGCGAACTCCACGTTCCGGTGCTTGGCATTGTAATACTTCGCCTGTCGGTCCTGAGCGATCAACAAGCGCTCCCGAATGATCCGCACTAACGAGGTAGCACTCTCCACCTCCTGCTTCTTGTACAACCCTGCCTCACCCGCTTCAAGCCACGATAACGGCGTGCGACACTTCCTACCATACAGGGCCTCGAAGGGCGCCATTTGTATACTCGCTTGGTAGCTGTTGTTGTACGTGAACTCCACAAAATAAAGGTGGTCTTCCCAATGCTTACCGAAATCCAGAACACACATGCGTAGCATGTCCTCCATCGTTCTATTGACCCTCTCGGTCTGCCCATCCATCTGCGGATGGAAAGCTGTGCTGAACTTTAACTTTGTTCCCAGCATCTGCTGCACCAACCTCCAATCATTTGACGTGAACCGCCCATCGCGATCACTCACAATGCTACGGGGCACACCATGTAGCCTAACAATATTGTCAACATACAACTTTGCCAATTTCTCTACCGAGTCATCCTTCCTATGCGGAATGAAATGCGACACCTTGTTAGCCGATCTACGATCACCCAGATGACGTCGTTCCCCTTCTGCGACCTTGGCAACCCGTGCACAAAGTCCATAGATATGTCGTCAAACTTCCACTCCGGTATAGGCAAGGATTTCAGAAATCCTCCCGGCTTTTGGCATTCCGCCTTCACCAAGGCGCACGTTTGGCATTTAGCCACGTACAAAGCCACATCTTTCTTGAGCCCTGGCCACCAAAACAACTTTTTGAGATCACGATACATCTTCGTGCTCCCTGGGTGGATTGAGTACTTTGTATGATGAGCCTCGTACATCAACTCCGCACGGAGGTTACCCCCACTCAGGACGCACAACCGAAGATCCTTCCTTAACAAACCATCTTCCACCGAGAACTGGGAATTTGACCCATCCAGAGCGGCCTCCATAAGCTCCTTCATGGAGTCATCTAACTCCAATGCCTGCTGAACCCGGTCAGCCAGGTCATACTGCACCTCTGTCCAGTTTAACATTGCTTTGGCGCTCGTCTGCTTCTCAACGCAACAGATCTCAAGCTCCTCCAACTCCCGTACTAGTCGCTCATCATGCACCGACAACCAGTTGGCTTGGGCGGGAGCCCTGCGGCTCAGAGCATCCGCAACTGCGTTGCCCTTCCCGGGTACATAATGTATTTTGAAGGTGTAGTCCCCTAGGAACTCCATCCACCTCCTCTGCCTCATATTAAGGTCCTTTTGATCCAACAAATACTTTAGGCTCTTGTGATCGGTGTATATATCGACCCTTACGCCGTAAAGGTAGTGCCTCCACAACTTGAGTGCAAATATAACGGCCGCCAACTCCAAGTCGTGCACCGGATAATTTCTTTCATGCACCTTCAACTGACGCGATCCATACGCTATCACGCTCCCATGCTGCAACAACACGCAGCCCAAGGCACTACCCGAAGCGTCGCTATACACCTCGAAGCCCTCAGTCCCACTCAGCGAACTAAGCACTGGCACCGTGGTCAACCGTTTCTTCAGCTCCTCAAAAGCTTGCACGCACTCTTGCGTTAACAAGAATTTTTGATCCTTCCTTGTCAACTTCGTGAGAGGTAAAGCTATCCGCGAGAAGTTCTCTACGAAGCGCCTGTAATATCTGGCAAGCCCGAGAAAACTACGGACTTCCGCGACAGAAGACAACGCAGGCCACTCCCGTATCGCAACAATCTTCACCGGGTCCACCGCTATACCTTCGCCACTAACAATGTGACCAAGGAACGCTACCGAGGGTATCCAGAACTCGCACTTGGAGAACTTCGCATAAAGCTCATTCCTCCTCAAAGTCTCCAACACCAAATGCAAATGCTTGAAGTGGTCTTCTTCGCACTGCGAGTACACCAAAATATCGTCAATAAAGACGATCACAAAGCGATCCAGGAAATCTCTGAACGTCCTGTTCATCAGATCCATAAATACCGATGGGGCATTCGTCAGTCCAAATGGCATGACCGTGAACTCGAAATGCCCATACCTCGTACTGAACTCCGTCTTTGGGATATCACACTCCCTGATCCTCAGCTGGTAGTACCCCGACTTCAAGTCCAACTTGGAGTATACCGACGATCCGACTAACTGATCAAAGAGATCATCAATCCTCGGGATCGGGTACTTATTCTTCTCCGTCAACTTGTTCAGTTCTCTGTAATCGATACACAGCCGCATACTCCCGTCCTTCTTCTTAACGAAGAGGACTGGTGCGCTCCAAGGCGACGAGCTTGGACGCACATACCCTTGCTCCATCAGCTCCTCTAGCTGAACTTTCAACTCCGCCATCTCCTTTGGCGCCAACCTATAAGGAGCACGTGACACGGGCTTGGCACCCGGCACGAGCTCGATGGTGAAATCAATCTCCCGCTGCGGTGGGGCTCCGGGAAGACTATCCGGGAACACATTGGGGTATTCGCAAACCACGGGAATCTCAACCAAAGTGGACTTTGGCTCCACAGCCCCCACTATTGCGAAGAACAGCTCTGCACCAGCACGAACTGCCTTCACCACCTGAAGAGCAGACATCAATGTCCTGCTCGACCCCTTCAGCCCCTCGAATGTAGTCTCCCACCCTACACCCAGCTTGACCTCCTTCCGGTCACAGTCAATCCAAGCTTTCTGCTCCGAAAGCCAATCCATTCCAAAGATCACGTCGAACTCTACTAGCGGCAGCAATGACGCTAGCAAGTCGAACTCTTGGCTCCCAATGTGAACCTTTACGACGCACACCCTGTCCGCACGCATCGAGCACCCATTCGGTAGCAGAACATCCAACTTGTCCTTCGCCATCGAAGAAGGGACTCCGATGCGCGATATGAAACTTTCTGACAAGAAGGAATGTGAAGCTCCCGTGTCGAACAGTGCCCGTGTCAGACTATCACTAATCAAAACAAAGCCTATACAAACAATATTAGGCTAACAAGCAATAGATAACGGTATTAAAGCTAACTTGCTATAAATTAACTCATACCTGTCACCACATCCGCTTGCTTGATGGCCTCCTGCTGGCCCAAGTTATAGACTCTAGGCTGAGTCGGAGCATAGTGGGACGCGGTCGACTCCACCGCTTTGCCCTTTTCCTCGTAGGTAGCTCCTTGTTTTCTTTCGGACTTTGAGCGTCCACTCCAGCAATCACGGGCAAAGTGCCCCGTCTTTCCACACGTAAAACAAGTGCCCGGAGTTCGATTGGTAGTTGCCCCCGAGGCACCCGTAGAAGAAGCTGGACCTGACGTCCTAGCCTTTTTGAAGAATTTTCGGTAGCCCGACTTCGACGTAGTTGGCGCTTTGAACTCCGCTTTCTTACTACCGGATTCCTTCATCGCTTGGACATTCTTCATGTCCTTCTCCAAGGACCGGGCCAAACTGACCAGGGTCATGAAACCCTGCGCCTTGGGCCCCGATAGTAGCAACCTTAAATCATCTCTTAGCCCTTCATAGAAGCAGCTCGTCTTGCGCTCCTCGTCTGCGAAGGTAGCGCCGGCATATCTCCCCGACCGAGTAAACTCGTGGAGGTACTCATCAACGGTGCAATCCCCTTGCACCAACTTCTGAAATTCGCTTTCTAGCGCAATTCTCTGCGCGAGGGGAGGTATCGAGCCATGAATAGTCTCGCAAACTCCTCCATCGAAACTTCGGCCAACGGCCTTCCCTGCAACTGATGTAGCTCTAGGCCTTCCAGCCATAGTCTTGCGTCCCCATCCAAAAGGAAAGTCGCTATAGTGGTCTTCTGCCACTCTTCCGTTTCCGTCGCAGTCATCACCCTGTTGACCCTTGAGAGCCAATCCTCTGCTTGGGTCGGGGTTTCTGCCCCCGTGAATACCGGTGGATGAAAACCCATCACGTGCTTCAGTTGTCTTTCAGTTGCTCTCCTAGGCAACTCTGGCTCCAAAACTACTTGCTCAACCCTCCTTTGCTCTGCCGTCTGAAGCGGTACTTGCTCCACAGCAGGAGCAGGCTGCTGCACCTGCCCTGCAGGCTGCGCATTGATCATTGCCATGACCTCTTCTGCCACCAACCTAATGGTCTCGGCAGACGGAGGTGTTGCAGGCGCATCGCTTGGCGCACTGCTCGCCTCAAAACCTGGCCGTTCAGACGGCCCAGCACCACTTCTGGTCACCTATAATCGTGCAAAACACCAATAAGCGACCCAAAAATTACTGCAACCAGCAATTATAGGATCACGCAGGTTCCTCAAACATATATATTTTCATTCCTAAGTGGACATTCATGGGTTCTTTTCATGTTATAACGATGACGCACACATGTGCTCACCACCCATTAAAGTGAATTCGTCCACGAATTCATTTAAGCTTGACCGAAACCAGAAGTCTGATACCAATTTGTAACACCCCTATCCGTCGCATAGCATATAGCAGTAGGTCCGGCCGGGGCCCGACGCCATATACTACGGACAGACTGGTTGGTTACGCGTTGAAACCATTCAACCAATCACCACGTCCTACACAACACCTAGCGGAAGCAATTTTTATACAGTTGCAAAGAGAACAAGAACCCTGCTACAAAGCATGAATGTCCACCACAAACTCAGGAATGTAATCATACACAAAAGAGAACTGGCCTTAAGGCCTTACATTGTTCACTTAACAAAAATAGTGTTTTCCAAACTTCGGCACGCAGGCGGCCATACATGAAAACGGGAAAGAAACATAAGCAATTAGGCCTTCGAGGGCCGGCACAGCAACAAGGGCTTTAGCCCGCTATTTCCCGCTCTGCTCCGCAGCACCTGCAAGCCACAAACCACCGCCCGGTGGCAAACAATAGCAACGGTCAGCAATGCTGACCAAATTATAACGATCCCGCCCCCACAATCGGGGCGGCGATGCTCTTTCCCTGCACTTTATTAGTATAGGCATTTATATAAAGTATTAGCACTTCACCACAGGCGTAGGCTCGCACGGCCACACACCCCGTGCACTCAGGGCACATTCTCGGCGAACCGGCCAACGTCACGTCAATTCAAGCCATAGACGTTCCCAATCCGCCACCGCCTCTTGGACGGTCATCCATATGAGCATTTTGTCTTATTGGCCTTGGTCACGGCAATTTAAGCCATAGACCGCCGAAGACCCTCATCCATGCCAACGGTCCTACCGAACGACATAGACCGGGTACGGTTCCGCCTGACCCGTGCTCATACCGCAATGACAATTTAAGCCATATGCGCAGGCAAAGACTCACCGAGTCCCGTTTCCACCACAATAATTACATAACCCGGTTATGTTCACGTTGGCCCCCGACCAACGTGTTGGCAAAACCCGCTTTTGCCCAGTTTTCCGGGTGCACCTTGGAGTTAATCTCCAAGGCTCCTTGATGCAATCTACCACGTAGAAAACCCGAAAACACCCAAACATCCGGATTCTTGCCCGATTCAAATGCAATGCAACATCACCGATCCGGCTCTACATGTCCAAATAGGCTTCACACACAATGCCTACGTCCGTTTTCGCATACGGACTCTACACAAGGGGGACTTCACATATCTACCCCAAGGAACGCTCCAACTCTTCGCTCACTCGCGAGAGCGGGCTTCCTATGCAAAGGAAAAGAGGGCTTCACATGCCCAAGGATGAGAAATCGTTACCCTTGCATTCTTCCGCGGCGCCATCGAAAACTATACGGTTGGAAAGCACCGCAACGGCATCACCTCCGCGGATCTGGACTGGGATCACGATTCGGAGCTCCGAAGCTCTTCCGGCGGCCGGATCTTGGACTCGTCCTTCCTCCTTGCTCTCCCTTCTCTCTAACTTTTAGAGAGAGATTGGCCAATGGAAAATGGGTTTCTAAATCCTTTTTGCCGACCATAACCACCCAGGAGCAGCCCCCCACTGTCGGATCCAAAGCCAAGGAAACGAACGGCCCGGATTAAATCCAAAATCATAAAATCTGGGCCGAACACGGGTTGGCACACGGCCGTGTGCCTGGCCGTGTAGCTCATTCGCCGTCTCGACTGAAATTGAAAACCAGCACACGACATGTGACACGGCCTCCGACACGCCCGTGTCGCCTGCGATACGCCCATGTCGGTACCCGTGTCACGCCCCCCGTGTGCAATAAATATACAGTTCGCAGTCAGAGAGGTACACGGCTTGGTGACACGGCATCGGACACGCCCGTGTCAAACTAGACACGCCCGTGTTCGTGCCCGTGTCATTACCCGTGTACCCAACCGCACAGCACAGGTGTGACACGGCCTGGGACACGCCCGTGTCCTAGGCCGTGTTCCACCACATGACCATCGTCGACCTGAACTGGTCGACGACACGGCCCGAGCTCGACACGCCCGACACGGCCTCCGACATGCCCGTGTCGGGGCCCGTGTCACCTGCACCAAAAATTTGTCTTAGCCAAAAATGATCCCCGTCGCTCCTACAACATTTTGGGGTGTTACAGAGCCCTCCCACTTATGACGGGAAGGCAGATTTCATGGTGATAGAAGACTGGCTGATCTCCATGGAGGAGATGTTATCGTACTCAGGGATTGCAGATGATCAAAGGGTAATGTTAGCCGCCTATCAGCTTAAAGGTTTGGCTAAGAATTGGTGGCTGAGAGAGAAGGAGAGCTTGGTAGCTGGTTGCCCTTGGGAGGTGTTCAAGGAGATGCTGTTGAGGAAGTTCTTACCCTCAGTCGAGCATGACTGCCTCATGAATGACTTCCTCCATCTGAATCAAAGGCAACTCACGGTGGGTGAGTATGAGATAGAGTTCAGCAAGTTGAGCCATTTTGCCCCTGGATTGGTTAGCATTGAGGCTGATCGAGTTAAGCGATTTCTCGATGGTTTGAGGAGTGAGGTGCAGCAGTTGACCAGTGCTTATGGGTCAGAGACTTATGAAGGAGTAGTGGAGGCTGCTCTGATGGTGGAGGCTATTGAGACCGCGAAGAGCAGAGGACAACAAAGTAGGAAGTATAAGAGGAAGTCTGTGGAGGAAAAGAAACCCTAGGTACCCGGTACGGTTCCTGGAAAGAAGAGCAAAGTGGTGTGCAGTTTCTGTGGCCGGTCAGGCCACCCTGTCGAGAGATGTTTCAAGTGGGCAGCAGCTCAGAGGAAGGAGCAGGTTCATGCGATTCAGGGTGCTCTTAGGAGAGATGTATCCTGTTCTATTTGCAAGCGACCCGGGCATGATGCTGCCCAGTGCTAGTCCAAGGATAAGGTCTGTTTTCAGTGTGGGCAGAAGGGACACATCAAGTCTAGGTGTCCTCAGGTCCAACCTGCTCTTCATGCAGTTCGTCTTCAGGCATTACCTCCACCTCAGCGTGTGGACAAGGGAAAGCTGAACGTAATCTCTTCCGAGGAGGCTGAAGCTTCGACTCAGGTCCATCTCAGGTTAGTTGTCTTTCCAGCCTGAATGTTTTGTTCTTGTCTTGCTAGAATGTTTGTAGTATTGTTGTGGTAGTTCCTTAGTTATATATGTTCCTATAGGGAAGTTTAAGGTGAAGAACCGTTGGGCGCGTGTTCTGTTTGACTCTGGCGCTACCCACTCATTCGTGGCTAGAGCCTTTGTAGAGCGACATCAGTTGACTTTAGATCGAGTTTGGGATACCTTTCGTGTCAAGTTTCCCTCTAGTGAATCTGTGTTGTCAGATTTGGGCGTGTTAGATTGCCCTGTTTTGTTGGGGGACTTCCTTACAAAGGTAGACCTGAAGATGATTGATCTGGAGGACTTCGATGTTATTTTGGGCATGGACTGGTTGTCTAGGTATGATGCAGTAATTCAGTGTAAAGGGAAGCGCTTGGACATCATAAGGTACGACGGTCAGCCCGGAAGCGTGTATGCAGATCTGAGCCAGGATTCTCCTGTCATCTCTGCGGTATGTGCTCAGAAGTTTTTTTTCTTTCGGATTGTTTTGCTTGTTTGGTCTCGGTGGTTGGGACCGCTGTTAGTGTACCGCGCTTAGAGGAGATTCCAGTTGTTCGTGATTTCGCCGATGTTTTTCCTGATGAGCTTTCTGGTCTTCCTCCCGAGCGGGATGTTAAGTTTGGGATCGATTTGGAGCCGGGTATGTGTCCTATTGCTAAGGCGCCGTACTGGATGGCCCCTCGAGAGCTAGAGGAGTTGCGAGTCAAGTTAGATGAGTTGTTGGCGAAAGGGTTTATCAGGCAGAGTTCGCCGCCTTGGGGTGCTCCTATTCTATTTGTGAAGAAGAAAGATGGGTCAATGCGGCTTTGTATCGACTATACGGAGTTGAACAAAGTCACAATTAATAACAGGTACCCTATGCCGAGGATCGATGATTTATTTAACCAGTTGCGCGGTAGCACGGTCTTCTCCAAGATTGACCTTCGTTAAGGGTATCATCAGCTTTAGATCCGTGAGGCAGATATTCCACGGACTGCGTTTAAATCGAGGCATGGAGATTTTGAGTTCTTAGTGATGTCATTTGGATTGACCAACGCTCCATCATCGTTCATGGATTTGATGAACCGGGTGTTCAAGGATTTCCTAGATAAGTTCGTGGTGGTCTTCATCGATGACTTGTTGGTTTATTCTCGCAGTGCTGAGAAGCATGAGCAGCATATGCGCTTGGTTCTATCGGAGTTGAGGAACCATAAGTTATTCGCCAAGTTAAGCAAGTGCGAATTTTTGTTGCATCAAGTCTTGTTTCTGGGCCACGTTGTGAATAAGAATGGGATCTCGGTTTACCCAGAAAAGATCACAGCAGTGATGGATTGGAGTAGGTCAGGCATGCCCAAGGAGATCAGTAGCTTTCTAGGATTGGCCGGCTACTATAGGAGGTTTGTGGAGGTTTTCTCTACCCTAGCTGCACCTTTGACTAAGCTGACTCAGAAGAACGTGGCTTTTGTTTGGAGCGAGAAGTACGAAGAAGCCTTCCTGGAGTAAAAGAGGAAATTGTGTATTGCTCCCGTTCTGACCCTGCCTGCTGAGGGTGTGGATTATGATGTATACGTGGATGCTTCGCATGTAGGTCTGGGATGCGTATTAATACAGGTTGGTAAGGTGATTGCCTATGGGTCAAGGCAACTGAAGACTCATGAGAAGAATTATTGTACGCATGACCTCGAGTTCGCAGCGGTTATTTATGCGTTGAAACTGTGGAGACACCTGCTTTATGGGGCTCAGTACAAGATCTTCACTGACCAAAAGAGCCTGATGTACGTGTTCACGCAGAAGGAGTTAAATCTATGCCAGCGTCGGTGGCTAGAGTATGTGGCTGATTATGATGTAGAGATCCAGTATCATCCAGGCAAGGCCAATGTGGTGGCCGACGCCCTGAGCCGTAAGACGGGAAAGATATTTAATCTCACCGCCGATCGTTTAGTGGAGGAGTTCCTCCTTATGGATATATCAGTGGGATGCTGTGGCCTGCAGAGTAGTTTGTCAGTGGCAGAGCCATCTTGGATTTCTTTGACCAGACTTCACCAGAAGGACAACCCAGATCTTCTACACTTATACTCCAGGACTGAGAGAGGAGAGTTGTCGGATTATTCCATCGATGATGTAGGAACTTTGAAGTACCGCAGAAGATTTTGCATCCCCGCGGTTGGGTACATTCGGTGTATGGTTTGCAGAGAGGCTCATGGATCCAACGTTGCCTACTATCCAGGATCCACAAAGATGTATCGTGACTTAAAGCAAATTGCCTGGTGGTATGACATGAAAGGAGATATAGCCCGATTTGTTGCGGAGTGCCACACTTGCAAGCGGGTGAAGGCCGATCATGGAAGGCCTGGTGGCAAGTTGACTCCGTTAGAGATCCTGACTAGGAAGTGAGAAAGTATATCTATGGATTTAATCACGGGCTTACCAAAATCTCCAAGGGTATTTGATTCTGTTTGGGTCATAGTGGATAGACTGACGAAGTGTGCTCACTTTGTGCCATATAAGATTGATTACCCGATGAGGAAGATAACAGAGTTGTACTTGAATGAAGTCAACCAACTGCACGGTGTGCCGGTTAGCATCATTTCTGATCGAGATTCCCGGTTTACTTCTCGCTTTTAGCCGAGTCTGCAGGAGGGTTTGCGTACCGATCTGAGGTATTCAACTGCTTCTTACCCACAGACCAATGGGCAGACGGAGCGGGTGAATCAGATAGTTGAGGATATGGTCCGATGCTATATTTTAGACCACGGTGGAGTATGGTACGAGCGGCTGCGACTTATGAAATTTGCATACAACAATAGTTATCAGGAGAGCTTACAGATGGCTCCGTTCGAAGCCTTGTATGGGAGGCGCTGAAGAACTCCATTATTTTGGGCTGAGGCTGGTGAGAGGCCTTTGTTGGGTCCTGATGCGCTCGAGGAAATGGAAGTCGCAGTGAAGCTTGTTCGAGAGAAGCTTCGTATAGCTCAAGAGAGGTACGATAAGAACGCCAATCGGCGTAGGTCTTCCTTGGAGTTTTCTATAGGGGAACTTGTATTTCTTAAAGTTTCCCCGATGGTGGGTGTAAATAGGTTTGGTAAGAATCGGAAATTGGACCCGAGGTATGTGGGCCCGTTTAAGATTTTGGAGCGGATTGACGTGTCAGCTTACAGGTTGGATTTGCCAGCAAACTTCCCAAGTGTTCATAATGTTTTCCATGTTAGCCAATTGCGGAAGTGCGTGTGTAAAAGTGGGCAAGTCTTGGACGTTGTGCCCCAGTCTGAGCCCTATCTCTCTTTTGTTGAAGTGCCGGTCCGTATTTTGGATACTCAGGAACGGGTGCTGCGAAAGAAGTCTATTCCGATGGTGAAATTTCTTTTGAGGAATCAGGATTTGGAGAGCGCGACTTGGGAGTTAGAGTCGGCTATGAGGGAGGCTTACCCTTAGCTGTTTTCCCTGATTAGTTTGGTTTGTTTTTCTTCTTGTAATGTTTGGATTATTACTTTCCTTCTATAGTAGAAGTGTAGTGCGTAAAGTTTCGGGATGAAACTTTCTTTTAGGGGGAGTGACTGTAACGCCCCCGATTTTTCTGCGATTATTTAAATTCTCGTTTGGCATTACGTCAACGCATTTTCTTGGCTTGCACCATCTGTGGAGTGTGGTCTTAACTCCTTATAACTGGGTGCCCTATTTTGTAGCCTGTTGGCAAGATCTCCTTTGCAAGCCGAGTCGTTTTGGGTGACCTGGTGTGGCCTCTCGGGGGATGCTTTTGTTTTGGCTTTGGGAGGGTATAACTCGAGTTATGTTCGTAGAAAGTTAGTTTCGACTTCGCCGTTGTGTTCGTAGCATGGATATTTAGCTACGGTGCGAATTTCGTCAAATTCCGAGATAGTTTGGTTTTCGCGTCGCTTTGGGTGTGCCATTAGTAAAGACTAGAAGAAATTCTCTTTTTTTTATATAAGGAGCAGGCGGTTGGGTTCGGTTTTGCTGAACCGATGCTTTAACGATTGTATAAAAGCCTTATTAAGAAGTGACGGGCCCACTTCTCCTCTCTTCTTCTCCCCAAGACCGAAACCGCTGCTCCTGTTCGAGAAAAACAGAGGAAACCGCCGGACCTGCTTCTCCTTCGGACGGTGATTCCGGGAGTGTTCGTGGACGGATTTCGATTCCGAAAGCGGCGTTGTCTTGCTCTCGCTCAGATCTTCGTTTCGAAGGTAAGAGGTTTGTTTTTCATGGAGTTTTAGGAGACTTGGATTTTCGGTTTCTTGTGGTTTCCGCCATTGATGTGTGGGTTTGCTTGTTAGGTGCTGCTCCTTCTAGTGCAGAGTTAAGAGGAGGTAAAGCCGACCAAGCTTCGCCGGAAATTGAGGCAAGTGGTATTCTTGCCCTTGCCATTGTTGTTCTTTTGAATTTTTGAATGTTTCCCGGTTAGCCCTAGGGTAGAAACCAAGCACATTCTCTTTTATCTTGCTAAATTTTAGGGCTTAGATTCTCCTATGAGCCACCTCCTTGTGCTATTTTCTCAACCTGCTAGTTGTGTTCACCATTTAGACTCCAGATTTGTAGTTCTAGTTGGGTGATTTTGCGGGTGGGGCCGAGAGAGAGAGAGAGAGGGAGGAAGTTATGGTAGGGCTCTTGTTAGAACCAGTCTTGGTAGACTCTCGGGTTTTGGTGTTGAGTGTGGTGCACACACTCAAAGCCAAAAGCCGCCCGGACTTGGCGTTTAGTGTGGTGGACACACTCAAAGCCATAGTTTGGTCTGTTCCTTGCGGCTGAGTGGTGGGTGATTGAGTGAGAATTTTCGTCTAAGTCAAAATCGACGGGAATCACCGAGTGATTCCCGCCGATTTCGACGTGTATCGTCAGTTATTCCCACCGATCGGCGAGAATCATCCTTGATTCCCGCCGATTCGGCGAGAATCATTCTGGATTCCCACAGATCGGAGAGAATCATCCTGGATTCTCGCCAATTCGGCGAGAATCATCCTGCATTCTCGCTGATTTGGCGAGAATAGGTCAGCATTCCTGCCGACCTCCTCTTGTTGGCGATGGTTTTGGGTTTTCCTGCGGGAGTGAACTTTGGCGTAGAGTGAGTTGAGCTCACTCAACGCCAAAGCTGCTATGGCGTCGAGGGAGGTGGACTCACTCAACGCCACCATTGGGTTTTGTGGTTTTGCTAAAGGGTTGAGGGAGTGGATCTCACTCAACGCCATAGCTATTTTGGCGTTGAGTGAGGTTAGCTCACTCAACGCCGCTGCCTCTTTTGCTTAAGGCGTTGAGGGAGTGGACCTCACTCCACACAATGGCTGTTTTGGCGTTGAGTGAGGATAGCTCACTCAACGCCATAGCTGTTCTTGCGGAGGGCATTGGGTGAGTGATTCTCACTCAACGCCATGGCTATTCTGGCGCCGAGTGAGGCGAACTCACTCAACGCCAAGGTCTGGTTAGGCGCTGAGTGGGTTCCACTCAACGCCAAGCCGTGTTGAGTAACTTCAACACTGTTTCTCTTTCCTCGATTTTCGTTCCCGAGTGAATTCCTTAATTTTATTTTGAGTTTCCTTGTTGGCCATGTTTTTCTTTCCTAAAGGCCGAATCGTGGGTCGTGGTTAGTAATGGTGATTTGAAGCTCTTCATGGTGGAGGTGTTGTGCAATTTAGCCAAGGCCACCCTTATTCTTTTATCTTGCTCCAGGTACGGGCTGGGAAAGGGGGTGGAAGGTCCCTTGTGCTTTCACATATAGACCCTTGAGCTTGTTGGCTTGGAAATGGTGGTTGGGGGACTGAGTTTGCCTCCAACCCGGATCTATGTTGTTTATTTTTGCTACTACCATCTCCCACAGCTTATGGTGTAAGAAGTTTTTCCCTTGGTAGATTGCAGCACTTTGGGCTCTTAGTAGCCTAGTAGACCCTGCAGGATATAGTTTCTGGGCAGGGTTGGTGCTGTTTCCTCGCTCATAGTGCATTCCTTATTGTCTTGCCTTGGGCAATTGTAACTTTTTCTGCTGTGTGTTTTCCTCTTTTATTTAATCCCTGGTTGACACTTCCATGCAGTTTTTCCTTGTTTTGCTTGCTGAGGTATTCTTTCTTCTTTTGAATGCCTCGGGTTCTGAGCAGTAGCCAGTTTGGTGGCTAGGTTGCAGTTGTGTTGCTGGTGGTCTCTTGGAATTTAGAGATCCTGTTGCTTTGTTAGTGAGGTAGTTTTTCTATACTTTTCTAACAGACATACATATTTGCCTGTGTTTTCGTGTCAGGTTGTTGGCCCACTGGTAGTTTTGACCTTTGTACTAGATATATTACTTTTGCTGCTACCATTTTCTGGAGATAGTCTACTTGCTCTGGGGAGGATTTATGCTAGGTTGCTAGTTATTTTAAAACTACAATTATTATTATTATAAGATTATTGCATGATCAGCATGTTTTATAAAGGTAAATCACTATTTTCCAAACAACGTATAAAGATCGTTTCCTTATATATAATATAAATTAAATGTAGAGTCTTGCATGGCATAAGTGGTCCTCTTATGGCTCTTATGCCTTTCTTAGGATGTCAAACCTGAAAAAAATATTTTTCCGCAGCGCTTAAGTATTGTTTTTAACTGTGGACTAAGTGATCCACCGAGCCGAGGGATACGGCTTCTAAAGTGTAACTGATTTTCTAATCATTAAACTCATTAATTTCTTTCATAAAGTGTAGTAGATGGTTTTGCCTCAGCGTCAACAGTTATCCCCTGCTTGACGTGGCACCATGACGCGCGTTTTCACATACTCTGATAATTATTTAATTCGGAGAAAATGCGGGTTGTGACAGAGATCCTGAGGGTTCTTAGGTTTAAGCTCTGTAGAGTAAAGTTTTGGAGAAGTGCCTTGACTAACAGGAAGTTGGCAAGGTGATAGGAGAGTGGATGTACCCAAAAATTTGGGAACCACTATAAATATGTGTGTACTTTTCTGTGGTGTTTTTTTCTTTGTGCAGGTACATGAAAGCAAATCACATCCAACACACAAAGCTCTAAAGAAGATAAAATTAAAATTTAAAAATAACAGTGATACAACCTATTCACCCCCATAGGTTGTAAGCGACCTTGAAAATAAAGACTTTCAAGTGGTATCAGAGGGAGGTTGCTCAAAAAAAGGGAATTAATAATCTGAGTGATCTCCAAAGGTAGATACAGTGTAGTGATTATGGGTTCTAGAGAGATTCATAAGGAGCTATGTTCCATAAAACTCCCCATCTGCAGAAAGGAGAACTTTGGAATCTGGAAGGAGAGGGTCATGCTATTCACGGAAGCCTCTGACCCAAGAATCTTTATGACCGTCAAAGAAAGACCCTTCATTCCCATGAAGGTCTCTGTTCTAGATGCCAATATACAGACTCCTAAGACTTATTCAGAAATGACCAAGGATGAGGTCATGTTGGCTGCATTGGACAAGAGAGCCCATAACATCATTGTAAGTGCAATTGATGATTCAACTTTTCAAAATTTGGTTCACTGCCAGACCTCTAAAGAGATGTGGGACATACTTGTGGTCTATATGGAGGGGACTGAGGAGGTAAGGGATGATAAGAAGTCTCTTCTTAACCAGGAGTATGAGGCTTATAGGCAAAACCTGAAAGAGAACATAAGTGCTTGCTATGAAAGATTTTTCAGGATCATAAATGAGTTGAAGACCTATGAGATGGGCTTCAATAATTATGAAATAAATGACAAGTTTCTCAAATCTCTCACTAGAGACTAGGATACTAAGATCTGTGCCATAAGAGAGATGACTAGCTTGCTGAAACTCCTCCCCAAACATTGTTTGGAAAGTTGCTTTCTTATAAGATGCAGCTAGCTGCCAAAAAAGAGGAGGAGGCCACCAGCAAATCCCTAGCCAAGGAAAAGTCCTTGGACTTTAGAGCAGAAAGCAGCAGAAATGGAAAGGAGAGGATTCCCTCTCCTCCAAGAAGACCAGTTGAGTCCGACAACTTAGAATCAGAAAAATCAGATAGCAGCATGTCTAATGAGTATTTTTTTAGCTTTCTCCAGGAAACTCCAGAGGCTGATGAATAAGAAGCATTGAAATAAGAGGCCTTCGAACTCCACTCATCACAGGAAGAATCACTCCAAGTATGATAGTTATGATTCCAAACCTAATAAATATAGCTCTTCTAAAGTATTTTGCTACAGTTGCAGCAAGCCTGAGCATATGATTGCTGAATGCCCTGTGAAGAGGAAGGAGGCTGAGGAGAAGAAGCAACATCATTACAAAGGGAAGAATGAGAAGTCCTTCATTGCTAAGAAGGAAAAGAGCTGGACAGACTCATCATCATCTGAGTCTGAAGAAGATTAAGCCACATTAGGCTAACTGTTATTGCTGCTGCTAATGATGTAACTGTATCAGCAGAGGAAGTCTGTCCTTCAGCAAGGATAGGTATTAGGGCCCCTCTGACACTGTCAGACAGTGATTCAGAGGTGGATGAAGATGATGACCACAACTACAGAGGGCTGATGGAAATGAATGATGAAGAAGCCAGCTAGGATCTGCTTGGTCCACACATGGTACATTCTTTACCTGATTCTGCTTCTATGTCTGGGTATGAGACCAGTCCTTATTTAGAAACCTATTCACCCAGTGGTGAAGAAGATTCTGGATTTGAAGGAGATGTCAATCAACTGATTGACAAGTATGGAGAACTTTTGAATGCCTTTAAGAAGGTCAAGAAGTTGTCTAAGAAGCAAGATAAAGAGATTTCTTCTCTTAAGCTTGCAGTTGCCTAGTCGACTGTAATGGCTAATCTGCTGGATCAAAAAGCTAGGGAAATAAGACAACTGAAGTTCCTCTTGGAAATCCAGATAGACTCCATCAAGCATAAGAACTGTCTCATCAGGGATTTTGAGGAGAGGCTTGAGAAGGATAAAAGAATAGTGGCCAGCTATTCTAAGCAAAGTATAGTACTCCCCTTGATAGAATCCTCCTATCAAAAGGGTTAGAAGGGGTTGGTATTCAAGGGAAGCACAAGAGTTGATCCTTCCAAAAGGAAGGGCAAAGCTCCAGCTCAGCCTATTGCTTCCAAGGCTCCCATTCTTTTTAGAAAAGTTCTGTTACCTTCTAACAGGTATGACCAAGAAAGCTCCTGTGGACCCTAGGAGAATGGTTGTTCCTCTGGGGTGAATAAAGATGTTCACAGCCATGGTGAAAGTTCTAGCCAGTGAGTTCTATTTTGATTGCCCATTAGAAAAATCAAATGGCCCAAACTGGACCATTTGTTTTTGGTGCTTCAGCTCTAACACTAAAAAATGTTGCTGCAGCCAAGGCTCCGAATCTGGCAGCCAAGGCTCAGACTAAGGGCAAGTCTAACAGCTAGGATGATTTGGGCATTTTTGATGCCATCAAAAGCATGCTCTTTGAAAAGAAGCTTGCTGCTGATAGCAGTAAGAGCAGATCAAACAAGCCAGCTAGAAGACTTTCCTTCTGTCAAGTTCTAGCTGAAAGAAATCAAAAAAGGGCTGCAACACATCTTCCTTTTATTAAGCATGCTGCTAACCAAGCTGCAAGGCCTACATAGAAGATAAGATATAAGATACATGATTTTTTGGTGCTGTGGTAAGTTAGGACATTTTTCCATTTACTACTGACACAATCCCAATGTGGCCAGAGCTAGGGTCAGTCCACCAGTAAGAAATTCTACTAGTGGACATGTTCAGTTTCATACTAATGCGCACCTAGGACACAATAGATATTTGGGTCCTAAGGTAAAGTAAATTGTGTATTACAGGATATTCCAAGTGGACATACCCCTATATGGTACTTGGATAGTGGTTATTCAAGTCACATGACTGGGATAAGGGGAAACTTGAAGGAGTACATTCCAGTAAAAGATGGACCCAAAGTAATCTTTGGTGGTTCAGATTGAGGGGTAACAAAAGGCTATGGTAAGATCACCAATGACATAGTCACCATAACTAAGGTGGCTTATGTTGAAGGGTTACAACACAATATTATAAGCATAAGACAGCTCTCTGATCTTGGCTATGTTATTGTCTTCCACAAGGATGAGTACCTAATAAGGAGGTCAAGTGATCAAGAGGTCATATTGACAGGAACTAGGAGTGGAAATGTTTATTGCTTAAACTTTTAATGTTTAGATACAGACTCTCCTATCTGTCTAGTGGCAAATCAGAAAGCCTCCTATTGTGTCCTATGGCACAAGAGGGTAGCCCATATAAATTACAAGACTATTGGTAAGTTCTTTAGTCAAGAGCTAGTTAGGAATGCCCCAATGTGAAGTGCTCTAAGGAGGGTATATGTTCTGCTTGTCAGAATGGCAAGCAGACTGTTGCTGTATGGAGTCTAAGCGGTCTGGCAGTCTGGCACTGACGGATTAAAGACCGGGCGGTCTGGCGGTTTGTCTCTAGCGGCTTGGTAGCCGGACTATTGCTGTTTGTTTTCCAACCGATCTGATGGTTTGTCTCAGGCGACTTGGAGACCGGGCGGTCTGGTGGTCTCCTATGGCGACTTGTTCTCTCCTTCTGGTGGTTGCCGGGCGGTTAGCCTATTCGTCTAACCATACGGCCTATTCGGCTTGTTTCTATTAAACCAGTAATTATTTAGTCCCACATTGCTTATTTGTAATCTCTCCCATCTCCTCCATTCTATAAAAGGGAGGTCATACCTTTATAATACTCATCTTTTTTGGAAAATAAAAATTTCGGAAAGTATCTAGTGTCGATTAAATCCACCTATGGGGGGGGGGGGAATAGGTGACGTGCAGTCTTTTGCGGAATAAAATTTACCTGCACAAATAAACAAACAAAACACAGAAAACACACAAGAAATTATATTGGTTCCCCAATTTGGGTACGTCCACTTTCCCCCTTTGACCTATCTCCCACCAAGGCACGACTCGGTAACTTCTCCAAACGGATTGAAATCCAATCCTCACACTACAGAAGGAACCCTTCTAACCAAAGGAGTCACTACTCCACCACCACGGGTTGCACCCAACCCTTACAACTAGGAATAAAAATTCCTTTACAACAAATAAAAAATTGAATGTATAAGAAGATACAAACAAGGCTTTTAGAGAATCTGATGTCCTTTGTTCATTGAAGCTTTCTTGGAAGTAACAAAGAATCCACGACCAGAGTTCTCTCTTGGAGAGGATCTTGTTAAGATCTACAGCGTCAAGTGATTGCGGCGACGATACTTTGTAGATCCAAACTTCTTGACGAAGCAAGCAAGGTCTACGAATGATCTCAGTCAGATCAGTCGTCTCAATCGATTCGGAAAGAAGAACTAACCTTGTTCAACGAATCGAGAGACAAGAGATCTCAAGAGAGATGCGTGAGACACTCGTCTTGCCTCGATACTGTCGTCAGAAGATCAGAGAACCTCTGAGATCAGCGACGACGACTAGCTTGCGAGCGGCGATAGCGATCGGCGACGTTCCACGATCTGCTAGGGCACGTGTCGGCTACTTCAAATTTGCCGTGAATGGACGTTCTTCATGTTCAAAATACGCGACTAAATATACCAGAGCCAACCCTAATGACCGTTGTGGGGCCCACAAAGAGAAACCCTAGCCCCAGCCAAAACAGCGCACGATAAGGCGGTTTGGTCCCGCGAACGAGAAAAATTGCCTAAGGCAAAATCGGCGAGAATCGTTGGTGATTCCCGTCGAAGTCGGCGAGAATCACTCACTATTCTCGTCAATTATACCTTGGACGAATTCCAGTTAGAAACCTTGTCCGCCGGGTGGAATCGGCGGGAATGAAAACTGATTCTCGTCGATTCGGCGAGAATCACAACGATTCCCGTCGAAGTCGGCGAGAATCACTCGGTGATTCCCGTCAATTCTGCCTTAGCAGAATTCCTATAGGAAAATAGTCATCCGGAAGAGGTCGGCGGGAATACAGATTGATTCTCACTGAATCGGCGGGAATCACTAACGATTCTCGTCAAAGTCAGCGAGAATCACTTAGTGATTCCCGTCGATTTTTACTTAGAAGAATTTTCACTTCCTTCCTTTGATGACTTTGGTCTTTGACCCATCTTCGCTCCTTCTTCTACTCATGATCTGCCTTAATCCTGTACTTGAAAATAAATACACTCCAATAGAGAGAGCACACGTGAGTCAACACACTGATCTGCTCAATGAGGGATTACGTTGCGCAGACCCGTGTATATTGACCCACAACACCCTGACATTGGTGTGTACTTGGCATGGAATAGCTGCAAGCACAACTTAATAGAAGATTGTCAAATACATTGTGAATCCATCTTAGCTGGACTAGAGGCTTTTTCAAATCCAGGTAATTGTGGATACAATACCCAACAATCTCTCCCTATTTGAAGAAGCCAAAATCCTACTAGCGAAGAAGAATTACACCAACCAGAAAGATATACATAACAAATGTGCGAGAGAAGAATTATGAATAATAAAATTTCATGCATTCAAAACAACAAATGAATCAGCATGCGATCATATATATATATATATATCCAAAGGTTGTTCATTTAAATACAAGAAAGGATATACACGCATATAGAAAATAAAAACAAATCTAGATTCCAAGTCTATCCCTCCTTTGCCTGAGCATCTCTTAGTTGTTCAGCCATGTACTTCTTGCTTTGCCTTTAAAAGAATTCCTTCGGCTTCGGGTAATAATGGGGTGGAGGAGATTTATGTTCCACAGTGTTAGTCCTGAAGAATATGTTTCTTTTAACCTCATACTCTTTGTGCATCTCCCACTCATACTGACTATATACTTCATTTCTATCAAGCTCTCCCCGTTGTTGTAGCATGAATGTTTCCAGTATGATGCTCCTAGATGTAGGACTCCATCATTCATTCTTAACTTCACTTTCCTTCAATCTTAATTTCCTCTTAGCTGGAGTTCTTTGGAAGTTCCTTCTTGAAGTTTTCTTTTCCCTTTTGCAATGGCCTCTTGATCAAACATAGCACTGTGAGCAGCTTTGGCAGCAGCTTTGGCAGCCTTTCTGGCATCAGCTTCACTCAAAGGAAACTCCTCAGCACTTGCAACCTCATCAACAGTAGTAGTAACATCATCAGTAGGAGCAACCAGAATATGTATACCTGATGCTTGCTTAACTAGCCAATGACAACTGTCAAAAACATACTTGTTTGATTGCTTGAAATTTTCGACCATGATTTGCTCTAACCCTGCCATTTTAGCTGTATATTCCTCCTTCCCCTTTTTGGCTTCTTAAGCAATTGAGTTTGCATAAGAATGCAGTGACTCATCTATATGCTTGACATTCCGAGTAAAATCGTCCAGCAGGGATTTCTGATTCGTGTTGAGTGTGACCATCTTGGCATCGAACAATTTGATGTTGTTTGCAACAACATGTGCATTTTGATTTACAACTGCCAGGTCAGTTATATTTTTCTTAAGCCCTTGCATCAAAAGATTGACGGCAGTGCTGGCCTCAGTATACTTAGCTTCAAATCTTTGCTCCATCATATCCAACTTATGATTTATCTCCCCAACATTCTTTAGTATCAGATCCTCAGATTGCTTAATTTGTTTAAGTACCTTGTTGTGAGATCGTAAGAAGGAGGCCTTCAGTTCATCCACTATACCTTGAAAGATATTTATAGTGTGATTTGCCAGACTAGGTCCTAACGGATGATCCTGATGTATGGCCCGGTCGTGCTCAGGGGGGATAGGACTCTGTTAGCCAGACTAGTACCTTGTTGTGAGATCTTGATAGATTCACGGTCTCCCCCTCAATTATTGCGCCAGAGACATCAGGAACTTTTACCTGAACCTGTTCCTCAGAGGGGAGATTAATATTAATCTCCCTCATGGTCATTTCATTTCCAGCTAGCTCATTTTTCAAATCATCAGTGGCAACATTCTCAACATTATCCTCATCAGCAGCATCATTCTCCACATCATCCACATCATCCTCATCAGCAGCAGCATTATCCATATTGTTGGAACACCCTATTACTAATTTGGGTAAGGATCACTATGTGATTAGGTTTTTGTTTTGACCTTGTTGTATAGTCTGATAGGTCAAATAGAATGAGTCTTAGGGTTAGTAATTAGGTTTGAAAGCTGCCCTCAAGACCTTCTATAAATCAGAATTCAAGTGCTGAGACAAAGACAATTTTCGTCGAGCTCAGGTCGACGAAACGTCGAACTCAGTTCGACGTTCTCTGAGCTCAGTTCAACGAGTCATCGAACTCCATTCGACGATCGTTTAGCTCAGATCGACGTTCTGTTTCCAGTTATTTTCCAAGTCGCTGAGCTCAGTTTGACGATCGTAGAGCTCAGTTCGAAGATTTCTGTCTTCAGTTTAAATCCAATCTTTGAGCTCAGTTCGACGATCGTGGAGCTCAGATCGATGATTTTTCTAAGAGATCTACGATTTCAGAATTCAAATTCAGGAGAGTTATGGAATTCATTCAGATTTATTTTCAGCATTTATGACAAAGGATTCTGTAGCCGTTTCAAGCAATCTGGAGCAAATTTCAAGGAAGAATAATTGGAATGTTACTTAGGACTTTCCCCAGAGACAGTTGTCAATTTTGGAAGTCATTTATGACTGAGTAACGACCATCTAAAGTCAGAATCTGATATACTCCTTAGAGAATAATTTTCAGAATAGAACAGACAAGATTTGAAAAAGATATACAGAAGAGAGAACAAAAATTCACTCATCAAGAGTTCATCTTCTGAGAATAGATTCAGTAGAAAAAAGCTTACAGAATTACTGAGTCAGAATTCTTCAAGAACACAAGGAACATCATTGTGAAGGAGATCTTCTGCTATTCTACTCCTTCAAGATTCAAGTGTTCAAAAGCTTTATTGTCAAGGACTCAAGACAACACACATTTTAGCATCTGCTGAAATTATCTATTGCTGGAGATCTGAAGCAACTGAAGGCCTATCACCCGAAGCAAAGCTCATCTTCCTGAACCCTTACAGATCTCAGGCGGAGCTTTGACAACATCTTCCACTTGTCTTCTCTCAGATTGTTGACAGAGAAGAAAAACTCAACTCATTTTCTTTTTTCCTTTCTCTCCTGTAAAAGGGTTTCTCAAAACTCCCTTCAAAAGTTTTGTGCCTGGTTTCTGAGACCTTGTCAAAACTCAATGGTGGCAAGACACCTTAACAAAAAATCTAGTTTTGGTTTTTGAGCACCTTATCAAAAGCTCATTGGTTCCCAGGACACCTGATCAACTATTCGTGCAGTGGATTCCTACCTAGGGTGGTAGAAGAGTGGATGTACCCAGGTTGTTGGGGAACCACTATAGCTCCTTCTGTCATCTGGTTTGCTGTGCATTTCACTTTTTTGTGTGCCGTGTGATTTCCTATTTTTTGCTTACTTAGTTTTTCTTTTTGCAAGCACCTTACACATATACATAAATCAAGACTTCCACTGCTTTACAGTTTTTGAATTGTAAATTATTTTAAAATACTCTATTCACCCCCCCTCTAGAGTTAAGGTAGATCTTTCACTCACTTTCAATTAGTATCAGAGGGAGGTTAGTTACTCAACATCTGAATTTTCAACAGATTGGTTGAATAGGCTAGCACCTGAACCAAAAGATCTCTAAAAAGATCAACCCTTTATAGAGGATAGTTATTTCTTTTGTGTATTATATATTTATTTTTAAACAAAACCATGGCACAGAACAATGATTATGCTAGCACCAGACCTCTAGTGTGTAACCTTTCTAAGTTTGCACTTTAGAAGGCAAGGATTAGGCTTTACATGAATTCTATTGATGAGGACATCTACAATTCGGTTTTGACAGTTTGTCCAAGACCCCCAATAATTAAAAGTACAAGTGTTGTTCCACCTCCCTCAGGAACAGATGCAGAAATAAAGAAATGGAAAGTTGCAGATGCAAAGGCTATGAATATCCTTGCTCAGACTATGTCTGATGAGATATTCCAAAAGGTAGCTGAATGCAATTCAGCAAAAGAGATATGGGACAAGCTATCTGAAATTGTCTCAGGATCTGCTGATGAAAGGAAGGACAGGAGATCTCATCTCATAATCCAATATGAGAACTTCAAAAAGGGAGAAACTGAATCAGTGGCTCACATGTACAACAGGCTCAGCCTAATAGTCAGTGAATTAAAAACACTGGACAAGGAGATCTCTCTAACTGAACTAAATGATAAGATCCTTATGTGCTTCCCTAGCACTTGGGACTCAAGGATCTGGCCATTCAAGGATGCCAGAAGCCTAACTGAGATTACTATTGAAGCTTTGTTGGGCAATCTCAAGTCTTATGAGCTGCTCATCAAGAACAGAGAGGAAGAATAAAAGGTTGCTTCTCAAGCTATCAGGAAGGAGAAGACAATATCATTCAAAGCTACAGAAGATCTGACTTAAGACAAGGTCACATGCAATGAAGAATTGATGAGCTTGCTGGCCAAAAGATTCTATAAGATGGCCAGGAAAGATTTCTGAAATAGGTTGTTGGAACACCCTATTACTAATTTGGGTAAGGATCACTATGTTTGTCTTAGGAAACCAGGTTGAACTAGTTGTATAGTTGTAAAGGTCAACATTAAAATGTGTCTAGGGCTTAGAATTTAGGTTTGAGCTGCCCCCAGGACCATTCAAGGAATCAGACTTAAAGCTGAGGCAAAGGGAATTATCGTCGAGCTCAGGTCGACGAAACGTCGAACTCCGTTTGACGCTCTCTGAGCTCAACCTTGCTAAATTCGTCGAGCTCTGGTCGACGTTCTTCGAGCTCAGGTCGACGATCTCTACTCAGTTTATTTCTTCAGGTCACTGAGCTCTGGTCGACGATCTTCGAGCTCAGTTCGACGTTTTCTGTCTGATTGATCTTTTTCATCTCTGAGCTCAGTTCGACGATCGTAGAGCTCAAATCGACGATTGTCTAAGAGATCGACGTTTTTAAGGATTCAAAAGCTGTCAGTCTTTGGAATGTTTTTGAAATCTCTCAGCATTTATGTCAAGAAGATCTGCCAGCCGTTTTTCTTTATTCTGGAGCAAGTTTCAAGGAATTATTCAGAGAATGTTTTATTGGACTTTCCTCTAGAAGACAAAAACTTTTATGGAAGACATTTATGACTGCCAACGGCTATCTTTGTCAAGAAATTCTTCAGAAAATTAGATCCTTCTTTTTGTCTTAAGTCATATAGATACACAAGACAGAACATATAGAAGAATAACAAGAGATTAACAGTGATAGACAACAAGTGATCAATTCTGAAGAATTAGTAGAACAATCTCTTTGCTTACTGAAAAGTGGTCATAGCTTCGTCATCAAGAACTCCAGACACCAAATATTTTAGTATCTACTGGAATCATCTTCTGCTGGAGATCTGAAGCCTCTGAAGACCTATCATCCTGTGCAAAGCTTCCACTTCTGAACCATTCTACGTCTCAGGGGGAGCTTTGACATCTTCATCAAATCCACTTGTGCTTCTCTCATTTGTTTGAGAACAGAGAAGACACCTTCAACTCCTTTTTATTTTACTGCTGTAAAAGGGTTATCAAGACTCCCTTCAAAAGTTTTGAGTGTGGTTCTGAGAGCCTTGTCAAAACTCAGTGGTGGCAAGACACCTGATCAAAAAATCTAGTTTTGGTTTTTGAGCACCTTGTCAAAAGCTCATTGGTGTCAGGACACCTGATCAACTCATCCTGAGTGGATTCCTACCAAGGGTGGTAGAAGAGTGGATGTACCCAGGCTTTTGGGGAACCACTATATTTTCCTTGTGTCTTCTGGCTTGCTTGTGTGATTGTTTTGCTGTGTGCTGTGCTCTTTATTTCTTTGTTTTTTAATTCATTACCGGCACTCTACACTATAATATAAATTGAATTTTATATGTGCTGATTATTTCAAAACTGTGAAATTAATTTAAATAAACTCTATTCACCCCCCTCTAGAGTTGAGATAGATCTTGCTCTCACTTTCAATTGGTATCAGAGGGAGGTTGGTTGCTCATACAGGATAATACCTGAACCAAAAGATCCTTGATAAGATCAGTCTCTTAAGAGGGTTATATTCACTATATCTATCTATTTATATAGACATGGCACAGAACAAAGATTATGCAAGCACCAGACCTCCAGTGTGCAACCATTCCAAGTTTGCACTCTGGAAGGCAAGGATTAAATTATACATGAATTCTATTGACGAAGATATTTTCAATTCTGTGTTGACAGTTTGTCCAAGTCCACCAGCAAGCTCAAGTACAAATGCTGTTCCACCTCCTTCTGGAACAGATGCAGACATAAAGAAATGGAAAACTACAGATGCAAAGGCCATAAACATCTTAGCTCAGACAATGTCTGATGAGATATTTCAGAAGGTAGCTGACTGCAACTCAGCCAAAGGAATTTGGGACAAGCTCTCTGAAATTGTCTCAGGGTCTACTGATGAAAGGAAAGACAGGAGATCCCATCTGATAAGCCAATATGAGAACTTCAAAAAGGGAGAAGCTGAATTAGTGGCTGACATGTACAATAGACTAAGTCTGATTGTCAATGAGTTAAAGACTTTGGATAAAGAAATCTCATTGACTGAGCTGAATGACAAAATCTTAATATGCTTCCCCAGCACTTGGGATTCAAGAATCTGGCCAATCAAAGATGCCAGAATTCTAAATGAGATTACCACTGAAGCTCTCCTGGGTAAGCTCAAATCCTATGAGCTGCTCATTAAAAATAGAGAAGAAGAACAAAAGGCTACTTCTCCAGTCACAAGGAAAGAAAAGACCATAGCCTTCAAAGCTGCATAAGAGGAGCCTGAAGATGAAGCTACAGGAAATGATGAGCTCCTAAGTCTACTGGCCAAAAGGTTCTACAAGATGGCCAGAAAAGACTTCAGAAAGAGATCATACAAGGATCATGATAAACCAAGGTATGATAAATCAAATAACAATAAAGAAATCATATGTTTTGGTTGCAGGAAACTAGGCCATATTGTGCCTGACTGTCCAGAAAATAAGAACAAGGACAAGAAAGATAGAAGAGAAAGAAGAAAGGAAAAAGACTTCAGAAAGAACAGCTCAGACAAACCCTCCTTCAGCAAGAACAAACATACAAGGAAGGGATTTATTGCTGAGACATGGAGTGAAATTGAAGAGGACTCTGAAGCCTCATCCAGCTCCAGTGATGATGAGGATGATGCTGATGAAAAGGAATTCTGCATGATGGATATCAATGCCTCTCAAACAGACTCAGAAGCAGAAGAGTCAGAATCAGATTCAGAAGCTCAACTAGAAGAAGATCAGGTAATCAATTCGTTTGATTTCAGTTCTGAGGATTTTAAACATGAGTTTAAGGTACTATGCCTAGATCTGTTGGAGTCTGAGAAGGAAATCACTTCCCTCAGAAAACAACTATCTGAGTATAGCACTATAAAATCAGAGAACCTCAAACTCTCTGAGGAGTTGGAATGCTGTAGGGAGGAGATAGCTTCACTGAAAAGTGAACTATCAAAAGCCAAAAAGTTTGAAGAATCCCTAAATGGGAGAAGTATCAGACTGATGGACATTACAAGCACAGTGAACTCTAGAATTAATAGTACACTGGGCTTGGGTGCTTCATCCAGCCAACCTACAATATTAACAACTCCAATCAAATTTGTCTCTGACAAAGGGAAGGAAGTAGTAGAGGTAGCTAGTAAGAATGCAGATCTGCCAAAGAAAGTTACAGTTCAACAGATTGCATCGAGCAGAGCTCGACGATCGTCGAACAGAGCTCGACGATCTAACCCAAGATCGTCGACCTCAACTCGACGATATCCAAACTCTGAACTCCAGTATAATCGATCTTCGAACAGAGATCGACGATCTGACCCAAGATCGTCGACCTCAGTTCGACGATCGTCGAACAGAGATCAGGTCTGTGAACAATCCTTCAATGGTACATCTAGATTCAACCCTAGAAGTCCCGCATCCCAAGGCATTAACCCCTATACTGAATGGATAGTACCTCCTAGGAGATACCATCCTGAAGGTTATAAGAGTCAACCTGGGATGTCTTTAATTTCAGATTTTAAAGGCTATCAACCTAGGCCCAAGGTAAACTGGGTCAAAAACAAATAAAATGTTTATGTGCAAGTGAAGACCTATCCAGTATCTAACCAACAATGGTATCTGGATAGTGGGTGCTCAAAGCACATGACAGGGAACAGGGAGAACCTATCATCCTTCATAACCAAACTTGGACCCAAAGTGATTTTTGGTGATTCAAATTTTGGCCAAACCAAAGGATATAGTGCTGTTCAGATAGGCTCAGTCACTTTCAAGAAAGTGGCATATGTTGAAGGATTGAAGCATAACCTGATAAGCATCAGTCAGCTATGTGATGAAGGATATAAAGTGACCTTCAACAAATCCCTGTACAAGATCAAGCCAGAAAATAACAAAACTGTGTTAACAGGTAAAAGGAAAGGTAACATCTATCTAGTAAATTTTCTTTCAGCCCATACAGACATTTGTTTATTCAATTCAGTATGCAAGCCAAATGATTTATGGCATAAAAGATTAGGACATTTAAACCTTAGAACCATTGCTAGGCTCTCTAAGGACAACCATGTTAGAGGACTACCTTCTGGCCCCTATAAGAAGGAAGGACTCTGCAGGGCTTGTCAATTAGGCAAGCAAACTAAAAATAGCTTTAAGTCACTTAATAAGAGTGATTCACCTAGGATTTTGTATCTGCTACACATGGACCTTTTTGGACCCATTACAGTACAAAGCTTAGGAGGGAAATCTTATGCTTTAGTGATTGTAGATGACTTCTCTAGATTCACTTGGGTATTCTTTCTGAGGAAGAAGTCTGATAACTTTAAGTGTTTGACAGAGTTTCTCAAATGCATACAGATTGAGTTCAACACTCACATTGCCCTGATCAGAAGTGATCATGGGACAGAGTTTGATTCTCTTCTTATGCAAGAGTTCTGTCAAAGTGAAGGGATCAGGCACACTTTCTCAGCCCCTAGAACTCCTCAACAAAATGGGGTAGCTGAAAGGAAAAATAGAACCCTAATTGAATCTGCTACTACATTGTTGACAGATGCTCACCTACCTCTATCCTTTTGGGCTGAGGCAGTGAACACCTCCAACTATGTGTTGAATAGAAGTTTAATACATAAACTGAAGGGTAAGACTCCCTATGAATTGCTCAAAGGGAAGAAACCTAAATTAGATTATTTTAAAAATTTTGGCTGTACTTGTTATATTCATAATAATGACAAGAAGTATCTAGCAAAATTCCAAGCTAAAGCTGATGAAGGTGTGTTTCTGGGATACTCCATGATCAGCAAGGCTTATAGGGTATATAATAAATCTTCTTGTAAAATTGAAGAATCTATTCATGTTACTTTTGATGAGACTAACATGTGTTATAAGGAGAAGTCTACTTCTACCATAGCACCTTTGCAGGTACACTCTATTTCAGAAAATATGGACAGATTACAGGTTAAAGAAGAGGATACAACCTCTCAACAAAAGAATGAGAGCAGTGATGATGAAGAAGAAGTTCAACCTCTTGAAGAAAATCATCCTGAAGAGCCAGTTGTTATTCCACAAGAGGAAACAACAACACAGGTTGGTGAACAATCAACACCCCCTATTGATTTAATAACAACAATAGATCATCCAATCACCCAAGTAATTGGAGACATTTCAGCTGGTGTGCAAACCAGAAATCAGGCCAACCAGAACCTGATGCACACTTGCTTCCTATCTCAAGTTGAGCCTCAATCCATTCAAGATGCAGAGCAAGATCCACACTGGATCATTGCAATGCAAGAGGAGTTGCATCAATTTGAAAGGAATAAGGTTTGGGAACTAGTGCCTAAGCCAAAGGATCACTCCATTGTTGGAACAAAGTGGGTGTTCAGAAACAAGCTGGATGATCAAGGAGTTATTGTCAGAAACAAGGCAAGGCTAGTTACTCAAGGCTACTCTCAACAAGAAGGAATAGACTATGACCAGACCTTTGCACCAGTTGCAAGGTTAGAGGCCATTAGAATATTCCTAGCTTATGCTGCTCACAAAGGTTTCAAGGTCTACCAGATGGATGTGAAGAGTGCATTTCTCAATGGGGACATCAAAGAGGAAGTCTATGTTAGACAACCTCCAGGTTTTATCTCTCTAACTCACCCTGATTATGTTTTCAAATTGCATAAAGCATTATATGGTCTCAAGCAAGCTCCTAGAGCATGGTATGAGACTCTAGCATGCTTTCTTCTAGAAAATGATTTTGTTAGGGGGAGAGTAGACCAAACTCTTTTTATTAGAACCCATAAGTCCCTTACCCTACTAGTACAAATTTATGTAGATGATATTATTTTTGGATCTACTGATTCAAACTTGTGCAGAAGGTTTTCCAACCTGATGCATTCCAAATTTGAAATGAGTAGCATGAGTGAGCTCTCCTTCTTCTTAGGATTGCAAGTAAAACAGCATGCTGAAGGCATATTTATTTCCCAAACATAGTATGCCAAAGAATTGGTTAAGAGATTTGGTATGTCTGAGGCATCCTGTATGAAAACACCCATGCCTACCAATGCTGTATTGGATGCTGATGAACATGGGAAACCAGTTGATCAGACAACATATAGAGCAATGATTGGCTCTCTATTATACCTTACAGCTAGTAGACCAGATATAATGTTTGCTACATGCATATGTGCTAGATTCCAAGTTAGCCCTAGAGAGTCACACCTACCTTTAGTTAAAAGGATTCTTAGATATGTAATAAGTTGTCCAAATCTAGGACTCTGGTATCCAAAAGACTCAGGATTTGAATTAACTGGATTTTCAGATGCTGATTATGCTGGATGCAGAATAGACAGGAAAAGCACCAGTGGAACTTGTCAGTTCCTTGGTGACAGACTTGTCTCTTGGTTTTGTAAGAAGCAAACATCTGTGTCAACCTCAACTGCTGAAGCTGAATATATGGCTGCAGGTAGTTGCTGTTCACAAATATTATGGATACAAAATCAGCTCATAGACTATGGCTACAACTTAGAGAAGTCTAAAAGTTTTTGTGATAATACTAGTGCTATCTCTATAGCACAAAATCTAGTCCTCCATAGTAGGACAAAACATATAGAGATTAGGCATCATTTTCTAAGGGATAATGTAGAGAAAAACAAAATAGAACTTCAATATATCCCAACTGATTTGCAAGGGGAGATATTTTCACCAAGCCCTTGGATGAAAGGAAGCACAATTTCTTCCTAAATCAGTTAGGAATGTTAGATGGAGGCTGTTTAAAATAAACTCAAGATTTTGAAAAGTTAAAACAGACCAAGACTAGGCTAAAAAAATCAGTTCTTTTTGTGTCTGTAGAATAGGCTTTGTCTCTGAACTGCGCTCGACGTTTTCCCAGAAATTGTCGAACGTAGATCGACGTTTCTCTAAAAAATGTCGACCAGAGATCGACGTTTCCAAAATCATCGATCTGAGTTCAGCGCCTCTGTTAGCTCCAGGATTCCCCTCTTTCTGTTCAGAGGTTGTCGAGCGGAGCTCGACGCTTTTCAACTTCGTCGAACGGAGATCGACAATATTTAAGTCTCTTCAGATTCCTTCTGTAGCCCAAATCGTTGAGTTGAGATCGACGCTTTGTCAAACCGAGCTCAACGATTTTCCGTTTCGCCGTCGAACCCTAATATAAAATCATTTCCTCGGCCGTCGTTCATCTTTTGCGCTTTCATACTCTCTGCAACTTTCTCTCTTTCCCTCCAAATCTTCTACGCTTGGTTGCGTTTGGTTCTGTGTTACAAGTACAGATGGCTGGCTCCAGTGCTGCCATTTCCAAGATGAAATTCGACACCGGTTTTGATATTGACATGAATTCATTTGATGGAAGTGATCAGCGTTTCAAAGACATTCTCAACCTATTCAGAGAACAGCAGCTATCACAGATAATGACTACCAGAATGAAGATTGCATCAGAAGAAATAAAAGAATGGTGTTTCACAGCGACAGATGAGACTGAGAATTCTGTCGTCGGCTCCACAAAAGGGGCACAGGTACAACTGACCCCGGCTCTCCTAACTGAAGTTTTTCTTCTTAGTTCTGGAGATGATTCCATAGATTTATCTGGAGAGGAATATGACTCTATGCTTGATAGAATGGGTCACACGGCTGTGAACCCTAATAAATTGCTGAAGAAAAATTTGTCTATAGAATATCAATTTTTGGCCGATATAGTTGGCAAAGTGCTTCTGGCGAAGCACTCAGCTCATGATACTATTTCAAGATATCAGTTTTGTTTGATGGGAGCCCTGGTTGATAAGAAGCACCTAGACTGGGGATCAATATTTTTCAACCTGATCAAGAAGAAGCTGAATAAAACTTCTGTAAGTTTTGGGAGAATTCTAGGGGTTTATCTGCATTCCAGGTGCCCTGAATTGCTAACCTCTGCTGGGATGTTCATTAATGCCTCTAAGAGGCTCTCCTGTGCCCTTTTCAGCAAATGGGACAGGCAGATTGTTAACCCTACCAGATCTGCTGCTGCACCACTGACATCAGACACCAGGACTACCCAAGTCACTCCCTCTCAGGTTTCTGCCACAGCAGAAGACTTGTCTGTTCCTTCCTCTCCTCCTCCAGCTGTCTCCATCCCAATCTCAACCTCAACCTTCTCTCAAACCTCAGTATTGGTATCTTCCCCCATTACCAGTTCACCTCCAATTCCACCCCCTCCAGCATCTACTTCAGAAGAATTCCATCCTCTTTTCTCTTATCCAACTTTCACCTCACCATCATTTTCTCTTGTAGATGATTCCTTTATGGATGATTCACCTTCCACTCCTCCCGAGCTTCCCTCAACTTCCTCCTATCAACAACTTCTCCAAGAAATTCTTTCCCAACCATCCTTCCCCCCATCTCTTGCCTCATCCAGCTCCATCTCAACAACCTCTATCTTCACTATTCCTCTCTCAGATCCATCTATTCCTACACCTCCTATCTCCACATTCTTCATGCCATCAGCTCCAGCCACTCCTCCAGTAACTTCTTCTTCTACCTCTGCTCAAGCCCATCTTGAGAATGTAGATCTTCCAGTTTTGGCAGACAAACTCTATGAGTTGCTAGCTCCCAGGCTGACATCTCTGTTGGAGACCAACTTGGCTCCACTCCTGAAACAAGTCTAGGAGTTGTCTACTAAGCTCTCCTCCTTTAGCTCCTCCCAGGCAATCCCTTCTACTAGGTGCCTTGATTCAGTTCTCCTTGAACCAAGGCAGGGGGAGATGCCTCATGAAGTAGTGGATGTGCCTGAGTCTGCTCCAGCTCTTGCTCCTGCTCCTACTTTTGCAATGGACCTCCAGAGCCTGCTCTCTGATTTTGATACAGTTTATTTCAGTTTTCTGCCAGTTCAACATACTGAAGACCTTACTAAGGCCATTGTGCCTATAAATTACTGTGATCCCAGCCGAATTGCCTCATATGTAAATTCCTGCAAGGCTGTGGATGTTTATGATTCCACCTCTAATGCTGCTACCAAGGCCATTGTGCCTATTGTTTATGAATCTGCTGCTGCTGCTACAACAAGTTTGACTTCAGAAGATACTGAAATGCTCCCTGTGATTGAAGATACTGCTGTTGAAGAACTTGCGTCTTATCTGGAAGAACCTGCAGTTGCTCCAACTCCTGATGCTGTTTCTGTTTCAAGTGTTACTTCTCATGTTGTTTCTGCTCAAATTTCTACTGCTGCTGCTCCTGCCCTGACTCCTGATCAGTTGAAATTACAAGAGAAATATATTAAGAGCATTGATGACCTATATGATAGACCCCAAAGTTCAGAGAGCGATCAGTTTCAAACTGAATCTGATGATTCTACAAATACAATTGCCCAGAAAAGGAAGGCCAGAAGTAAGGCCATGATGAAAGTACCCCCAGCTCAAGCTAAGGATTCTAATGACATCCCTTATTATATTTTGCATGACTGCCCAATCTCTGAGCCCTGGATGCAGTATTCCAAGAACCAACTAAAGGCTATGAAGAAGAGAAGGAAGCTGGGCAAGTATGAAAAGGGATCTTCTCAGTATCAGCCTCCTCCTCCTCCTCCAGATTCTAGTTCAGGCTCAGCCTCTCAAGCCCCAGCTTCCAGGCAAAGTTCCTCCCAGTCCTATCAAAGATATCATCCAAGGGGACAATATCAAAGAGGCTATCAATCTAGAAGGGGTCAATATAGAGGAAGCCAAAGAGAGCACAGATTTCAACAAAGGGAAGGACAAGGCCATATTGATTCTACTTCAGGTCCTTTCCCTTATAGGCTAAAAGGTACAGTTGTCTCCAGGACTCCTCATACTGATTCTGAGTCTATCAACAGAAATGAACCTCCTGTTCTATTTGAGGATCCTGAGAACAACCCCTTGTCTTGGACTGCTAGAATGAAAGAGCTTGCTGCTCTAGATAAAATGAAAAAGGCCAGAGAGCAAGGCAAAGACTTCTCTAACATTACAACCCTATCAGATCAGAGAAAGAAAGAACTAGAGAGATATGCTTCAAGGAAATTCTTTAATCCAGAAGATTATATGAAGCTGCATCCTGAGGCTATAGTTCCAAGGCCCAGATCTCAAACTTCCTTAGGTGCAGAAGATGACAGAAGATCCAAGAAAGAAGCCCTCAATCCCAACAGGGAAATTATGTTTAAAAAGGGAACTGAGAAGAAATGATTTGTGTAAGCTGAACAATCATCCACCTCTAAATATTTGCTGATATTTTTATCTGTGATCTGCAATGCTGCTATGTCTTTCTTCTTGCATTGCTGGTTTAGCTTTTGTTTTGACTGTATGCTTATTTATTTCCTATTTCTGTCTGTAAATAGTAATCCTAACCCAAATAGGGGGAGATTGTTGGAACACCCTATTACTAATTTGGGTAAGGATCACTATGTTTGTCTTAGGAAACCAGGTTGACCTAGTTGTATAGTTGTAAAGGTCAACATTAGAATGTGTCTAGGGCTTAGAATTTAGGTTTGAGCTGCCCCCAGGACCATTCAAGGAATCAGACTTAAAGCTGAGGCAAAGGCAATTATCGTCGAGCTCAGGTCGACGAAACGTCGAACTCCGTTCGACGCTCTCTGAGCTCAACCTTGCTAAAGTCGTCGAGCTCTGGTCGACGTTCTTCGAGCTCAGGTCGACGATCTCTCCTCAGTTTATTTCTTCAGGTTGCTGAGCTCTGGTCGACGATCTTTGAGCTCAGTTCGACGTTTTCTGTCTGATTGATCTTTTTCATCTCTGAGCTCAGTTCGACGATCGTAGAGCTCAGATCGACGATTGTCTAAGAGATCGACATTTTTAAGGATTCAAAATCTGTCAGTCTTTGGAATGTTTTTGAATTCTCTCAGCATTTATGTCAAGAAGATCTGCCATCCGTTTTTCTTTATTCTGGAGCAAGTTTCAAGGAATTATTCAGAGAATGTTTTATTGGACTTTCCTCTAGAAGACAAAAACTTTCATGGAAGATATTTATGACTGCCAACGGCTATCTTTGTCAAGAAATTCTTCAGAAAATTAGATCCTTCTTTTTGTCTTAAGTCATATGGATACACAAGACAGAACATATAGAAGAATAACAAGAGATTAACAGTGATAGACAACAATTGATCAATTTTGAAGAATCAGTAGAACAATCTCTTTGCTTACTGAAAAGTGGTCATAGCTTCATCATCAAGAACTCCAGACACCAAATATTTCAGTATCTGCTGGAATCATCTTCTGCTGGAGATCTGAAGCCTCTGAAGACCTATCACCCTATGCAAAGCTTCCACTTCTGAACCATTCTACATCTCAGGGGGAGCTTTGACATCTTCATCAAATCCACTTGTGCTTCTCTCATTTGTTTGAGAACAGAGAAGACATCTTCAACTCCTTTTTATTTTACTGCTATAAAAGGGTTATCAAGACTCCCTTCAAAAGTTTTGAGTGTGGTTCTGAGAGCCTTGTCAAAACTCAGTGGTGGCAAGACACCTGATCAAAAAATCTAGTTTTGGTTTTTGAGCACCTTGTCAAAAGCTCATTGGTGTCAGGACACCTGATCAACTCATCCTGAGTGGATTCCTACTAAGGGTGGTAGAAGAGTGGATGTACCCAGGCTTTTGGGGAACCACTATATTTTCCTTGTGTCTTCTGGCTTGCTTGTGTGATTGTTTTGCTGTGTGCTGTGCTCTTTATTTCTTTGTTTTTTAATTCATTACTGGCACTCTACACTATAATATAAATTGAATTTTATATGTGCTGATTATTTCAAAACTGTGAAATTAATTTAAATAAACTCTATTCACCCCCCTCTAGAGTTGAGATAGATCTTGCTCTCACTTTCATAGGTCATCAAGAGGGCATGAGAAGCTAAGGTATGGCAAGTCAAATAATAAAGAAATAATCTATTTTGGATGCAGGAAACCAGGCCATATTGTGCCTGACTGTCCAGAAAATCAGAATAAGGACAAGAAGGATATGAAAGATAGGAGAAAAGACAAGGACTCTAGGGGAAACAATTACAACAAATCCTCCTCCAGCAAAAATAAACATACAAGGAAGGGATTTGTAGCAGTAACCTGGAGTGAAACTGAAGTGTCAGACAACCTCAAACTGAAGATGATGAAGATGATGCTGAAGAAAAGGAATTCTGCATGATGGCTATTAATGCCTCCCAGCAAAATTCTGATGCAGAACAAGAGTCAGAGTCTGAATCTGAAACTCAAACTGAAGAAGACCAGGTAATTGACTCCTTTGACTTTGATTATGAGGACTTTTGATCTTAATTTAAGGCACTTTGTTTAGACCTATTAAAGTCTGAGAAAGAGATTATCTCTCTCAGAAATCAATTGTCTGAACATAGCACCTTAAATCAGACAACCTCAAACTCTCTGAGGAGTAAGAATGTTGTAGGGAGGAGATAGCTTCACTGAAAAGTGAGCTATCCCAGGAAAAGAAGTTTGAATAATCCCTTAATGGGAGAAGCATCAGACTGATGGACATCACAAGCACAGTGAACTCAAGATTCAACAGTACACTGGGCTTTGGTGCTTCATCCAGCCAACCTATAGTATTAACAACCCCAATTAAATTTATTTCTGATAAAGGAAAGGGTGTTGTAGAGGTAGCAAGGAAGAATCCTGATTTACCTAAGGAAAACAAAGTTCAACAAAAAACGTCGAACAGATCTCGACGATCGTTGAACAGAGCTCGGCGATCCATGGCTGAATCGTCGAACTCAGGTCGACGACTTCTGAACTCTGAACTCTGGTATAGTCGGTCTTCGAACGGAGCTCGACGATCTGACCCAAGATCGTCGAACTCAGCTCGACGATCGTCAAACGGAGCTCAGAGCCTTGAACATTCTTTTAGAGGTAAATCTAAAATCAATCCTAGAAGTCCCTCATCTCAAAGCTTCAACCCTTATACTGAATGGATAGTGCCTCCTAGGAGATACCATCCTGAAGGATATAAGAGTCAGTCAGGTATGTCTTTTATTTCTGAGTTTAAAGGTTATAAACCTAGACCCAAGGTAAACTGGGTCAAAAACATATAAATTGTTTATATGCAGGTAAAGACCTATCCAGCAATGAACCAACAATGGAATCTGGATAGTGGGTGCTCAAAGAACATGATAGGGAGCAAGGAGAATTTAACATCCTTCAGAACCAAACTTGGACCCAAAGTAATATTTGGAGATTCAAACTTTGGTCAAACAAAAGGATATGGTGCTGTTCAGATTGGCTCAGTCACATTCAAGAAGGTGGCTTATGTGGAAGGACTGAAGCACAACCTAATCAGCATCAGTCAACTCTGTGATGAAGGCTATCAAGTGATATTCAACAAATCCTTATGCAAGATCAAGTTAGAGGATAACACAACAGTGTTAACAGGTAAAAGGAAAGGTAAAATTTATCTTATAGATTTCCTTTCAACTAATATAGATATCTGTTTATTTAATTCAGTTTGCACAAAATGATCTTTGACATAAGAGACCAGGGAATATAAACCTTAGAACCATTGCTAGGCTATCCAAGGACAACCTTGTTAGAGGACTACCTTCTGGCCCCTACAAGAAGGAAGGACTTTGTAGGGCTTGTCAATTAGGCAAGCAAACTAAAAATAATTTTTAGTCACTTAATAAGAGTGATTCACCTAGGATCTTGTATTTGTTACACATGGATCTTTTTGGACCCATTATAGTACAAAGCTTAGGACGGAAATCTTACACTTTAGTGATTGTAGATGACTTTTCTAGATTCATGTGGGTATTCTTCCTAAGGAGGAAGTCTGATAACTTTAAGTGTTTGATAAATTTTCTCAAATGCATACAGATTGAGTTCAATACTAACTGAAAGTCCACCTAGTGCCAACTACCTTCACATATGGGGGGGGGGGGAATAGGTGTCTTGCAGCGATTTTAGCGGAATTAAAATTCTACCTGCACAAGTAAACAAAACAACACAGCACAAACATACACGAGCAGTTATAGTGGTTCCCCGATCTGGGTACGTCCACTTTTCCTCTTCGACCTATCTCCCAACAAGGGACGACTCGGTCACTACACCAACCGGATTGAAATCAAATCCTCACACTAACGGAAGGAATCCTTCCAAACAAAGGAGTCACCACTCCTCCACCACGGGTTGCACCCAAACCTTACAACGAGGAACCTACGCTCCTTTACAACAAAAATAAAATAGAATGTATAAACTATACAAACTTCTTATGGAGTGCTCGGTGTCCCTCTTCATTCGATGACGCGTTCTTGACGAAGACGAAGAGTCCACGACCTTAGCTCTCACTTAGAATGAATCTCCACGAAACCGGCGGCGGCAAGAAGAGCGGCGACTTGGCTTTGGATATCCAACATTCGTAGCTATGCCGACAAGGTCTACCAACGGTCTTCCTTGGATCAATCGTCTCGATCGATTCGGAAAGGGACGGTATTCCCGATCTACAAATCAAGAGACAAGGGATCTCAAGAAGGACATGTGAGACGCGTTGCTTGGCAAAGCTTCTGTCGCCGGAAGATCAGGAGGTATCCACGATCAACGACGGCGACTAACTTCTCGAGCGGCGATGGCGGCGACGAAAGTGAGATCCGCGATCTAGGTCACGTTGGCGGCTCTGTTTTTGTTCTTGTGTATTCGTCCTTTTTACTATTCAATATGCCGAAGTATTTATATAGTAGGTCATACAATATGACCGTTGTAGGCCCCACCAAAAGAAACACTAGCTCCGGTTTCAAAACAGCGCCGTGAACTTGGTCCGGTCCAACGAGCACAAGAATTTCGCCCAAGGCATATTCGGCGAGAATCAAAGGTGATTCTCGACGGATCGGCGAGAATCACTTATGATTCTCGCCGAATTCTACTTGGCAGAATTCTGGCTGAAGATATAGCCAACCGGAGAGAATCGGCCAGAATCAATATTCATTCTGGACGGATCGGCGAGAATGCAAAGTCATTCTCGTCGATTCGGTGGGAATCAACTAGTGATTCTCGGCGATTCTGCCTTAAGCAGAAATCAAGACGGCATTGAGACAGCCGACAGCAATCGGCAAGAATCAGCGAGTGATTCTCGACGATTCGGCGAGTTCCACTGAGTGATTCTCGTCGAATCGGCGAGAATCACTTAGTGATTCTCGACGATTTCTACTTAGACGATTTTTCGTCTTTCCACCCGTGAGCTGCTCTTTGGCCCATCCTTGCTCCTTGTCTTCTCTTGATCTTTCTCAGACCTGTACTTGAAAGTAAGTACACTCCAATAGAGAGAGTACATGTAGCCAAACACACTGATCTGCTCAACGAGGGATTACGTTGCGCAGACCCATGTATATTGACCCACTGCACCCTGACATTGGTGTGTACTTAGCGTGGAATAACTGCAAACAAAACTTTAAACATATCATCAAATACATTGTGGATTCATCTTAGCTAAACAGGAGGCTTCCTCAAATCCAGGTAATTGTGGATACAATACCCAACAATCTCCCCCTATTTGAGGAAGCCAATATCCTACTAGCTAAGATGAATTTCACCAATCCAGATAATACATATAGCAAATTAAGAGAAGAAAAGAGAAGAACAATAAATGCAAGCAGAGCAATACTAGAGTCAATCATGACATCACATATATTTATAGATATCCACAATAATTGTTCATATGTTTAACATGATAATAATGATAAATAATAAGGAGTTCATTAGCTAAAATCCTAGGTCTCTTTCTCCTTAGCTATTTCGTCTTTTAGTTGCTGCGCCAAGTGTCTCCTGCTTTGTCTTTCGAAGTATTACTTTGGCTTTGGGTAGTATATAGGAGGAGGAGCTTTATCTGCCACAGTGTTGGACCTGAAGAAGATGTTCCGTTTAGCTTCAAAGGTCTTGTGCAGCTCCCACTCGTACTGAATGTAAACATCGTTCTGATTTATCTCCCCCCTCTGTTGTAGGGTAAATGTGTCCAAAATGATACTCCTTGATACCGGACTCCACCTTTTGTTTCTCACTTCATCCTCCTTCAATCTGATTTTCTTTTCAGTTTGTGTTTCCATGGATGTTCCTTCTTGTGTTTTTCTCTTGCCTTTAGCTCTTGTTAGGGCTTCTTGGTCAAACCAGGCACTGCGCTCAGCTCTTGCAGCAGCCCTAGCAGCCTTCTTAGATTCATCCTCACTCAGTGGAACTCCTTCAACCCTTTGTTCTTCCGCATCAGCAGTAGCAGTCTCTTCCGGAGGGGCAACCGAAACGTGTATGCTTGACGCTTGTTGTACTAACCAGTGTGCCGTGTCAAAAACATACCTATTCGAATGATCGAAGGTGTTAATTATTATCTGTTAGATTGATCGAAGTTTAGTTGTCAATTATTATCTATTAGATTTAAAAACGTACCTATTAGATTGATCGAAGTTGTCTAGTATTATTTATTAAAGACCTGCCATCTTAGCTTTGTAATCTTCCTCCCCCTTTTTGGCTTCCACAGTAATTGAGTTTGCGAAAGCGTGCAGGGACACATCAATGTGCTTTACTATCTTTGAAAACTCATTCAGCAGGGTCTTTTGATCCGCGTTCAGAATCACCATGTTAGCATCAATTTATGGATGCTATTAGCCACAACATGTGCATTCTGATTTACGACAGCCAGATCATCTGTGTTCTTTTTAAGACCTTGCATCAGCAGAGAGACAGCTGTGCCGGCTGCAGTATACTTTTCGTCGAATTTCTTTTCCATGACGTCTAACTTGTGATTAACTTCCACAATGTTCTTTAGCATTAGATCCTCAGATTCTTTAACCCTTTTGAGCATGTTGGCTTGTGTTTTCTCAAACGAGGCCTTTAGCTCATCCAGAATTCCTTAAACAATATTGACAGTATGATTTGCCAGATTGGCTTGCAGTGGATGATCCTCAGGCAAGCCTTGGTCTGGCCCTTCAGTAGAGGCACTTGGTGAACTGGACACTAGTACAGGTTCCACGGGGGGAATGCTGACAGCCACGGTAGGTTGTTCAGGAATGCTTACCAAAGGTTGTTGGGAGGTCTCCCCCTCCGTTCGTGCACCAGACTCCTCAGGAGCTTGTTCCTCAGATGGAACTTCAGCATCATCCCGAGGATCCAACACTTCCATCCCCTCAATTCCTTCTTCCTCCTCCTCATCATCCATGTTCTCAATCCCTAGCTATCTGAGAGATGTCAGATCTGACATCAGCAGGAGCGGATAGAGACTCCCCCTCAGTTCCTGCAGTCAGCAGATCAGTAACTTCACCGGGGATAGCCACAGAATCTGCTGGGGTTCTATTGTCCTCAGCCCCATAGGACACAGCTGGGGATTCATCTCGTTCTTCTTCCACGACATCTTGCCCTATCCGTCTCTCCCATCTATCAAACACACTGGAGTCCATCTTCTTCAGATAGTGGATGGGAACTCCTTTGCTCATATTAAACGTGTCTCCATCCAGTTGGTTAAGATAGAGACTGATAATCCGTCTAAAGCTGGGGGTTCGCAGAGTATCCTTTATTCTTTCAAAAAGCATGGCCCCCAAGTTGAATCTCTTCCGACATACAATCACCACTAAGATCTTGAACATCTCACCTGAGATATGATCATGAGAGCCTGTCTTACAGATCAGGACTTTCCCAATAATGTCAGACAGAAGCTTCCCTTCCTCGTTCATCTCCTTCCTCTTGATGGATTTGATTCCTCTAGGTAGACCACAGAACGGAAGAGTCCTGGCTCGATCCTATTCTTCCAGATAATCCTCTTGATAAGAGCTGGAGAGCTGCAGGTGTTGAGTCAGTTTCCTTGCAGACATTTTGATCCTTGCTCCGACAATCTTACACTTGATGACCGTATCTTCACGCCGAAGTTTGGCAGTCGCAAAGAATTCCATCACTTCCTTATCCAGTATCTTGCAGGGGTGCTCCAGGATGAATGTGAGTCCAGCCTCTTCAAGCATGAGAATGATGTTTCTGAACTCATCTGAGGTATGAGAAAAGCCTGTTTGAACTAGCTCACAGCCAGTGACAAGTCCAACGGTGGTTCTTGGAGCCATTTTAGACCTAAGGAGGAAATGCCCAAGTCTAAGCCTTGTTAGTAACTCTAGTAGGAAGTTATACTAACAATAAGCCACTGCAAGGAGGAAGAAGTCGTTACCCTAAGCCGAGGAGTGCCGGTATTACGGAGACGGAAATAGCGGGATCAAAGGGAATGCCTGGACAGGCTCGAGAATCTCGGGATTTGGGGATCGACGGGATGCCCGGGGATTGAAGCCTAGACCGTCGGGATCGATTGAGGCCGCGAGCTACCAGTCGACGAAGCACTGAGAAAAGGGGGGGGGGGGAAGCGAATAGACGGGAAATGAAGAGTCGGCGGGATATCCTCTATATATATACTATAGCGAATCGGGCGGGTTCGACGAGATTCCGACAGATTTTTCTAAATGTTTTCTACCGAGGGTTTAGACGGAATTTTCCACACACCGTTACGAGGCATAAGAACTTTGTTACACCCTAGACAAGTAATTTTGTTAGGAGGCATATTAATTGTGTGGCACATAATTTTATTAAGTTATTTCTCGTTCGAGATGTACACAATATTCTGATATCAGTTGTAATCTTTTGTAACACCCATTGATGTACCTTCTTAATTTTAAGCGGGCAGACTTATGCCTGTTGAGGTTCATTTTCAAATGTATCAATGTGTAACTACCAAGAATTCCGTGAAATTGTATCTAAAGATCATTTTACACTTTTAATCTGTTCTTAGGTGTAAAATCATATATGTGTATATATACACATAACCACTTACCTTAGAGACGAGATTCACAAATTTGTGTGGATATATAAGTATATATATATATATATATATGTGTGTGAATATCAATATAATTTGGCTCAAATATTGAATCTGAACGCAGGTACCTGGGGTCATAAGATTTATCATTTAGATCTTCTGTTTAATGCACACCAGATGTTCAATTTGAGTATGCCATTATAGATAGCACTTCTCTTATTCCAGATATTTGTTCCAAGTCATTCTTGGAACGTCTCCTGTCTAGTTCCCATCATGTTTATAGGAACCTAGACTACCCTGCAAAAAGGAATTACCCTACCTTAGGAACCCAATATGTATTGGGTCCTAGGTTCTTTTCAGCATAAAAACTCGAATGCCTTCCCACAGGAATCCTGTTAGGAAGGCTAACTCTGCCCAGAGGAGGTGGATATGCCCTTTCCGTTGACACAGAGGGGTTGTGCCAACAATCTATGGCAAAGTGACCCACCTTACCACAGCACCAACACTCGTGAATGTTGAATCGCCGTTTCAGACCTGACCTACTAACTGAGGTAGTCATGATCTCAGGTCTAAACGGGATAGAGCCGGTTCTTCTCACAAAATTGCCTTTTCCACCATGACCCGTGGGAGGGTGGTCAGAATGCATGTGATGAGTGTCATGAGGCCGGGGAGGTGGTGCCTTCCTTTCAGTCAGCACACTTCCAGTGGCCCCATGGGTACTTACCACATGTTTCCTGACCCACCTTTCCTGTATCCTAGGGTGGAAAGTACTGCAGTGAGAGCTGGTTCCTGTATATTCATGATGAGTTAGGGCTGAGGCTGAGAATATAAAGGGTTCAGAATGAGCCTTGGGTATTCTCTCATGGGTAGCCATGACAGCTCTGGCACTGTGGGTATTTCCACCTGAGGGCTGATCATTCTTGCAGTGACCAACGTTGTTTCTGTGGTCATACCTGAAGGCATGATGAGTGCCCTTCCTACTCGGGGTGGGGGGTCTGAACATAGTTTCCACATTTCTCCAGGAATTAATAATTCGGGAGATCCACCCATTTTCTTCTTTTCTCTTGATATCATCTATCGTGGAAAAGTTAGAAACTATTCTCTTCTCGGTCTCTAGACGACTTTCTAGATCCGAGATCTTTGAGTCCTTGACCTTGATGGATTCCACTTGGATATTCATCAAGGACTTCAGCTGAGCAATCTCCTTAGCTTGCTCCTCAACAAGTGAGTTGCTCTTCAGAAGAGCACACTGAAGGGATTCAAGATTTTCAATCATCTGATTGGAGCTATCCATATCCCATGCAACACTAGAGTGACAATCCTCTGAACTATTCCTATCTTCAGGAACAGCAAGAGGAGAGGGGCATGAAGAAGAAGTTACCTGCTTCTGGCTTTGCTGTTCAGGGTTACCGTCAAGATCGGCAGAGACTGTTGAGTCAGCTTCATCAAAACTGCTTTCCTCAACTTCTTCTTCAGTCTCTGACAAGGACACAGGAGCCCTGATACTGACAAATTGATCATGCCCTTCATCTTCATAAATGAGTACCCCCACATAGGCTTCATCTTCTTGCTGACAACTGGTCCCTTCTTTCTCTGATCCCATCATGAGATCTGACATGGTTTGCCACATGGACTTGGTCGTCCTACACTTGTCCACTCTTGAACTAGATACACCAGACCAGACGTCAGTTATGATCTGACGTATTAACTTGTCCAAGTTGAACAGTGAGAGCTCAGTCTCAGACATCTCTTCGGGACACTTGGGGATTTGGATATTCTTTCCTGAACCGGAAGCCTTCATGGGAATGAAGGGACCCTCTTCCAAGATGAGAGATGCCCGAGGGTCAATGGCCTCCAGATGAAAAATAACTCTAATCTTCCAGATAGGGTAGTACTCCTTTGTACATGAGGGGAGTCTTAGAGGAGGGACATCATAGTCCCACCCAATGCTTGAGTCTGATCTTCTTGTTGATACTAGAGGAAGGAACTTACTCGAGGTGTTAACCCCTTTGATGAGCAACCTCCCTATGATACCACTTGAAAATCCACCTAGTGCCAACTACCTTCACCTATGGGGGGGGAATAGGTGTCTTGCAGCGATTTTAGCGGAATTAAAATTCTACCTGCACAAGTAAACAAAACCACACAACACAAACATACACGAGCAGTTATAGTGGTTCCCCGATCTGGGTACGTCCACTTTCCGCCTTTAACCTATCTCCCAACAAGGGACGACTCGGTCACTACACCAACCAGATTGAAATCCAATCCTCACACTAACAGAAGGAATCCTTCCAAACAAAGGAGTCACCACTCCTCCACCACGGGCTGCACCCAACCCTTACAACGAGGAACCTACGTTCCTTTACAACAAAAATAAAATAGAATGTATAAACTATACAAACTTCTTATGGAGTGCTCGGTGTCCCTATTCGTTCGATGACGCGTTCTTGACGAAGACGAAGAGTCCACGACCTTAGCTCTCACTTAGAATGAATCTCCACAAAACCGGCGGCGGCAAGAAGAGCGGTGGCTTGGCTATGGATATCCAACATTCGTAGCTATGCCGGCAAGGTCTACCAATGGTCTTCCTTGGATCAATCATCTCGATCGATTCGGAAAGGGAAGGTATTCCCGATCTACAAACCAAGAGACAAGGGATCTCAAGAAGGACACGTGAGACACATTGCTTGGCAAAGCTTCTGTCACCGGAAGATCAGGAGGTATCCACGATCAACGGCGACGACTAACTTCTCGAGCGGCGATGGCGGCGGCGGAAGTGAGATCCGCGATCTAGGTCACGTCGGCGGCTCTGTTTTTGTTCTTGTGTATTCGTCCTTTTTACTGTTCAAGATGCCGAAGTATTTATACAGTAGGACATACAATATGACCGTTGTGGGCCCCACCAAAAGAAACCCTAGCTCCGGTTTCAAAACAGCGTCTGGAACTTGGTCCGGTCCAGCGAGCACAAGAATTTCGCCCAAGGCAAATTCGGCGAGAATCAAAGGTGATTCTCGATGGATCAGCGAGAATCACTTATGATTATCTCCGAATTCTACTTGGCAGAATTCTGGTTGAAGATATAGCCAACCGGAGAGAATCGGCCAGAATCAATATTCATTATCAAGGATCGACGAGAATGCAAAGTCATTCTCGTCGATTCGGCGAGAATCAACTAGTGATTCTCGACGATTTTGCCTTAAGCAGAAATCAAGACGTCGTTGAGACAGCCGGCAGCAATCGGCAAGAATCAGCGATTGATTCTCGACGATTCGGCGAGTTCCACTGAGTGATTCTCGTCGAATCGGTGAGAATCACTTAGTGATTCTCGACGATTTCTACTTAGACGATTTTTCGTCTTTCCACCCGTGAGCTTCTCTTTGGCCCATCCTTGCTCCTTGTCTGCTCTTGATCTTTCTCAGCCTTGTACTTGAAAGTAAGTACACTCCAATAGAGAGAGTACGCGTAGGCCAACACACTGATCTACTCAACGAGGGATTACGTTGCGCAGACCCGTGTATATTGACCCACTGCACCCTGACATTGGTGTGTACTTAGCGTGGAATAACTGCAAGCACAACTTGAAACATATCATCAAATACATTGTGGATTCATCTTAGCTAGACAGGAGGCTTCCTCAAATCCAGGTAATTGTGGATACAATACCCAACACTCACATTGCCCAGATCAGATGTGATCATGAGACAGAGTTTGATTCTCTTCTTATGCAAGAGTTCTATCAGAGTGAAGGGATCAGGCTTACTTTCTCAGCTCCTAGAACTCTTCAACAAAATGGGGTAGCTGAAAGGAAAAATAGAACCCTAATTGAATCTGCTACTACATTGTTGACAAATGCTCACCTCCCTCTATCTTTTTGGGCAGAGACAGTGAACACCTCCAACTATGTGTTGAACAGAAGTTTGATTCATAAACTGAAGGGTAAGACTCCCTATGAATTGCTCAAAGGGAAGAAACCTAAAGTAGACTATTTTAAATTTTTTTGTTGCATTTGTTATATTCACAATAATGACAAGAAGTACTTAGCAAAATTCCAAGCTAAAGCTGATGAAGGAGTGTTTTTGGGATACTCCATGATCAGTAAAGCTTATAGGGTTTATAATAAAACTTCTCTTAAAATTGAAGAATCTGTTCATGTATCTTTTTATGAGACTAACATGTTTTACAAGGATAAGAATACTTCTACCATAGAACTCTTGCAGGTAAACTCTCTTTCAGAAAATTTGGACAGGTTGCATATTGTAGAGAAGGATTCAACACATTCACCTACCCAACAGAGAGAAGAAATCAGTGAAGGTGAAGAGGATACTCAACATCTTGGTGTTCAACATCTTGGAGAAAACCATCTTGAAGATCCAATTATTGTTCCACATGAGGAAACAACAACACAGGTTAGTGAACAATCAACACCCCCTGTTGATTTAGTAACAACAAGAGATCATCCAATCTCCCAAGTGATTGGAGACATCTCAGCTGGTGTGCAAACCAGAAATCAGGTCAACCAGAACCTGATGCACACCTGCTTTTTATCTCAAGTTGAGCCTTAATCCATTCAAGATGCAGAACAAGATCCACACTGGATTATTCCTATGCAAGAGGAACTACATCAATTTGAGAGAAACAAAGTTTGGGAGCTAGTACCAAGGCCTAAGGATCTCTCAATTATTGGAACAAAGTGGTTGTTCAGAAACAAGTTGGATGATCAAGGAGTTATTGTAAGGAACAAGGCAAGGCTAGTTGCTCAAGGTTATACACAAGAATAAGGAATAGACTATGACCAGACCTTTGCACCAGTTGCAAGGTTAGAGGCCATAAGAATATTCCTAGCTTATGCAGCTCACAAAGGATTCAAGGTCTACAAAATGGATGTGAAGAGTGCATTTCTCAATGGAGACATCAAAGAAGAAGTCTATGTTAGACAACTCCCAGGTTTTATCTCTTCAACTTATCCTGACCATGTTTTCAAATTGCATAAAGCAATATATGGTCTCAAGCAAGATCCTAGAGCATGGTATGAGACCTTAGCATGCTTTCTTCTTAAAAATGATTTTATAAGGGATAGAGTAGACCAAACTCTTTTTATTAGAACCCATAAGTCCCATACCCTACTAGTACAAATATATGTAGATGATATCATATTTGGGTCTATTGATTCAAATTTGTGCAAAAGATTTTCCAATCTGATGAATTCTAAATTTGAAATGAGTAACAAGGGTGAGCTTTCCTTCTTTCTAGGATTGCAAGTCAAACAACATGCCGAAGGCATATTTATTTCTCAAACCGAGTATGCAAAAGAACTGGTTAAGAAATTTGGTATGTATGAAGCATCTTGTATGAAAACACCTATGCCTACCAATGCTGTATTAGATGCTGATGAACATGGAAAAATGTTGATCAGACAACATATAGAGCAATGATTGGCTCTCTATTGTACCTTACTACCAGTAGACCTGATATAATGTTTGCTACATGTATATGTGCTAGGTTCCAAGTAAGCCCTAGAGAGTCAAACCGAACATTAGTTAAGAGGATTCTTAGGTTTGTAAAAAGTTGTCCAAATCTAGGCCTTTGGTATCCAAAAGACTCATGATTTGAATTAACTGGATTTTCAGATGCTGTTTATGCTGCATGTAGAGTAGACAGGAAAAGCACCAGTGGAACTTGCCAGTTCCTTGGTGACAGACTTGTCTCCTGGTTCTATAAGAAACAAATATCTGTGTCCACTTCAACTACTGAAGCTGAATATATGGCAGCAGGCAGTTGTTGCTAAAAGATTTTGTGAATTCAAAACCAGCTTCTAGACTATGGCTACAACTTAGAAGGGTCAAAAATATTTTGTGATAACACCAGTACTATTTCTATAGCAAAAAATCCAGTCCTCCATAGTAGGACAAAACATATAGTGATTAGGCATCACTTTCTAAGTGATAATGTTGAGAAAAATAAAATTGAACTTCAGTATATCCCAACTGATTTACAAAGGGGAGATATTTTCACCAAACCTTTGGATGAAAAAAAACATACCTTCTTCCTAAATCAGTTAGGAATGTTAGATGGAGGAAGTCTAAAATAAATCTCAAGATTTTAAAACTCTAAAAACAGACCAAGACTAGGCAAAAAACTTGTTTTTTTTATAGTGTCTGCAGGATGCTTCTAGTCTCTTAACTGCGCTCGACATTTTTCCCAAAAAGCGTCGAACGGAGATCGACGATTCCCAAAATCGTCGACCAGAGTTCTGCACTGTTAGATAGCGCTAGGCTATTTTATTTCTGGTCAGCGATCGTCGATCGGAGATCGACGCTCTCCAATATCGTCGAACGGAGATCGACGTTATTGAAGACTCTTCAAATTCCTGTAGAAGCCCAGATCGTCGAACGGAGTTCAACGATCTATCCTTTCCGGCGTCGAACCCTAATATAAAATCATTCTTTCGGTCGTCGTTCTTCTTTTGCGCTTTCATACTCTCTGCAATCTTTTTCTTTCCCTCCAAACTTCTCTACACTTGGTCATGTTTGTTCAACTTTGCAGGTATACAATGGCAGTGTCCGTTGTTGCCCTTGCCAAAATGAAATTCGACACAGGCTTTGATATCGACATGGACTCCTTTGAAGGCAGTGACCATGTTTTCAAAGATATTCTGTACTTATTCAAGGACCAGAAGTTAACACAGATTATGACAACGAGAATGAAGATTGCAGCCGATAAGATCAAAGAATGGGTCTACATGACGCACAATTTGAATCAGAATACGATTGTTGGTACGATAGCTGGGACGCAGGTATCCCTAACACCTACTCTCCCTACTTAAGTGTTTCAATTGAGTACTGGAGATGATTCTATTGAGCTTTCTAGAGAGGAGTTTTCATCAATGTTAAATAGAATGGGACATTCTGCAGTAAACCCTAACAAGTTGTTGAAAAAGAACTTATCAATTGAGTATAGATTCCTTGTTGATGTTGTGGGGAAAGTGTTATTGGCAAAGCACTCAGCACATGATACCATCTCTAGGTATCAATTCTGCTTGATGGGAGCCATTGTGGATAAGAAACATTTGAAATGGGGAGAGATCTTCTTTGACTTGATTAATAAGAAAGTGAACAAAAGTCTGGTAAACTTTGGGAGGATAATAGGGTTATTCCTGCACTCCAGGTGCCCTGAACTGCTGGTATCAAGTGGGATTCACATCAATGCATCAAAGAGGCTGACCTGTGCCATGTTTGGGAAATAGGACAGGCAGATAGTCAAGCCAACAAGGACTTCTACTGCCTCAGGCACAAGGACTGTTGCAGTCTCTTCCCCTCAGGCCCCTGCCCTCATTGAAGAATTGCCTGCCTCCTCCTCTTCTCAACCTTCTCCAGTTCTTTCCTCAACCATTCCCTCATCCACTATAACAATCTCTACCTCCATCTCCCCCTCAACAATCTCCATATCAATCTCCTCCCCCATCACCATTTCATCCCCTCTATCCACTCCCTCACCTCCTCCAGCCACTACAGTAGAACAATTCCACCCTCTACACTATTATCCACCCCTTGATCTTCCCTCCTTCAACCTTATGGAAGATAACTTCATGGATGATTCCCCCTCCTCACCTATTGAGCTTCCCTCCACTTCCTCATACAAACAAATCCTCCATGATATTCTCACCCAACCATCCTTTACCCCATCCATCTCCACACCCATAACCTCTATCTCCACCATCCCCATATCTCAACCAACCATCCTACAATCCCCATCCACACCTCCTGCAGCCCATCCATCACCAGCCACAGTCATTTCTTCCTCCACCTCTACTCAAGTTCCACTTGAGCAAGTGGATCTCTCAACACTGGCAGATAAGCTATACGGGATGCTGGATCCCAAGCTAGTAGCCCTGCTGGAGACCTCCATGGCTCCGCTCCTACAGTCCATAAAGGAGTTATCTCACAGGCTCTCCTCTCTTTCTACTCCACAGGCAATCCCTTCGATGGGGTGCCTTGATCCAGTTCTCACTGAATCAAGGCAGGGGGAGATGCCCTATGAAGTTGTGGTAGTGCCTACTATTTCAGAGGAATTGCTGCCAGAAATTACTGCTGATGCTTCAGTTCCAGCCCCAGTACCAGTACTAGCAGTTGACCTTAGGTCACTGTTATCTGATTTTGACTTTCTTCACTTCAACTGCTTACCAGCTCAGGGAGTTGAAGACTTTACTAAGGCCATTGTGCCTGTTGCTTTCTGTGATCCTAGCCTAATTGCTTCTTATATCAGTTCTCTTAAGGCTGAGGAAGTAATTGTTTCAGTTTGTGCTGCTGCTGCTGTTGAAGTGGTTGAACCTGCTGTTTCTGAGATTCCTACTGCTACAATAGTCTCTGCTTCTGCTGCTGCTGCTGCTCTTGTTTTTTCTGCTGAGAAATTGAAACAACAAGATGAGTATATAAAAAGTATTGATGATTTATATAACAGACCCCAGAGCTCAGACAGTGACCAACTCCATACTGACTCTGATGACTCTTCTGGAACTATTACAAAGAAAAGGAAAGCCAGAAGTAAGGCTATAATGGGAGTACCTCTTGCAAAAGCCAAAGACAACAATGATATACCCTATTACATTCTTCATGACTGCCAAATCACTTAACCTTGGATGCAGTACTCTAAGAATCATCTTAAGGACATGAAGAAAAGGAGAAAGCTTGACAAGTATGAAAAGGGATCATCCCAATTCCATCCTCCTCCTCCTCCAAATGCTGGTACTGGTGGAGTAACTGCTTCTCAAACTGAATCTGCTACAAAGTATAGCTCCTCTCAATCCTCACAAAGATATCAACCAAGAGGACATTATCAAAGAGGTTATCAGTCTAAAAGAGGACAGCATAGAGGAAGTCAGAGGAATTACAGAACTTACTCCAGACAACATCCTTACCAAAGGGAAGGACAAGGCCCTACTAATTCTACATCAGGTCCTTTCCCTTACAAGCTCAGAGATACAGTTTTCACCAGGGCTCCTCCTACTAATTCAGAGTCAATCAACATATATAAACCCCCAGTTCAATTTGAGGACCCTGAGAACAATTCTTTATGATGGACAGCTAGAATGAAAGAACTTGCTGCATTAGATGAAATTAAGAAGGCTAAAGAGCAAGGCAGAGATACTTCCAACATCACAACCTTATCAGAACATAGAAAGAAAGAATCAGAGAGATATGCTTCAAGGAAATTCTTTGATCCAAAAGACTATATGAAGCTGCATCCTAAGGCTGTAGTTCCATGGCCAAGATCTCAAACCTCCTTAGGTGAAAAAGATGATAGAAGATCCAAGAAGGAAGCCCTAAATCCCAACAGAGAAATTCTTTTCAAAAAGGGCAATGAGTAACTTGTGTAAGCTGATACTCATATTTATTTTCTGACTGAATCTGTGACTCTTACTGTGTTTCTACAATGCTCAACATATGTTATTTGTATTATTGTTTCTATTTGTTTTTTTTCTGTTTAAATCTGATGTATGTTTGTTATTTCACATTCTGTCATGTAAATAGTAATCCTAACCCAAATAGGGGGAGATTGTTGGAACACCCTATTACTAATTTGGGTAAGGATCACTATGTGATTAGGTTTTTGTTTTGACCTTGTTGTATAGTCTGATAGGTCAAATAGAATGAGTCTTAGGGTTAATACTTAGGTTTGAAAGCTGCCCTCAAGACCTTTTATAGATCAGAATTCAAGTGCTGAGACAAAGACAATTTTCGTCGAGCTCAGTTCGACGTTCTCTGAGCTCAGTTAAATGAGTCATCAAACTCCGTTTGACGATCGTTGAGCTCAGATCGACGTTCTGTTTCCAGTTATTTTGCAAGTCGCTGAGCTCAGTTCGACGATCGTAGAGCTCAGTTCGAAGATTTTCCTCTTCAGTTTAAATCCAATCTCTGAGCTCAGTTCGATGATCGTGGAGCTCAAATCGATGATTTTTCTAAGAGATCGACGATTTCAGAATTCAAATTCAGGACAGTTATGGAATTCATTCAGATTTATTTTCAGCATTTTTGACAAAGGATTCTATAGCCATTTCAAGCAATCTGGAGCAAGTTTCAAAGAAAAATAATTGGAATGTTACTTAGGACTTTCCCCAGAGACAGTTGTCAATTTTGGAAGTCATCTATGACTGAGTAACGACCATCTAAAGTCAGAATCTGATATACTCCTTATAGAATAATTTTCAGAATAGAACAGACAAGATTTGAAAAAGATATACAGAAGAGAGAATAAAAATTCACTCATCAAGAATTCATCTTCTGAGAATAGATTCAGTAGACAAAAGCTTACAGAATTACTGAGTCAGAATTCTTCAAGAACACAAGGAACATCATTGTGAAGGAGATCATCTGCTGTTCTACTCCTTCAAGCTTCAAGTGTTTAAAAGCTTCATTATCAAGGACTCTAGACAACACATATTTCATCATCTGTTGAAATAATCTATTGCTGGAGATCTGAAGCAACTAAAGGCCTATCACCCTAAGCAAAGCTCATCTTCCTGAACCCTTACAGATCTCAGGGGGAGCTTTGAAAACATCTTCCACTTGTCTTCTCTCAGATTGTTGACAGAGAAGAACAACTCAACTCATTTTCTTTTTCCTTTCACTCCTATAAAAGGGTTTCTCAAAACTCCCTTCAAAAGTATTGTGGCTGATTTCTGAGACCTTGTAAAAACTCAGTGGTGGAAAGACACCTTATCAAAAAATATAGTTTTGGTTTATGAGCACCTTATCAAAAGCTCATTGGTGCCCAGTACACCTGATCAACTATTCCTGCAGTGGATTCCTTCCTAGGGTGGTAGAAGAGTAGATGTACCCAGGTTGTTGGGGAACAACTATAGCTCCTTCTGTCATCTGGTTTGCTGTGCTTTTTTACTTTACAGTGTGCTGTGTGATTTCCTATTTCTTACTTAGTTTTTCTTTTTGCAAGCACCTTACACATATACATAAATTACGACTTCCATTGCTTTACAATTTGTGAATTGTAAATTATTTTAAAATACTCTATTCAGCCTCCCTTTAGAGTTAAGGTAGATCTTTCACTCACTTTCACATATCATCCTCTACTTCCTCCTCGTCAGCCTGATTAGTAGCAAGGGTATCCACTGCATCCTTTGCGATCAGGGTAATATCAGCAATGACGTCTGCTTGGTCTGAAACTGAGACTTCCATCCTGATGGCAGCAGAAGGACTGGGTACTGACTCCCCCTCAGTTCCTGCATGCAGTAGATCAGGAACTTCACTAGTTCATCCAAAGGATTTCTGAACTCCTGAGCTTTGTCTTCTTCATCAACATGTGTTCCAGACGCACCCCCTTGGCTAATTCTTCTTTCCCACCTGTCAAAGACGCTGGAGTCCATCTTCTTTAGGTAGTGAAGGGGAACTCCCTTAGACATATCAAATCTGTCTCCGTCCATCTGATTTATGTATAGACTGATGATTCTCCCGAAGTTAGGAGTACGTAGGGTATCTTTTATCTTCTCAAATAACATTGCCCCCAGTTGAATTTCTTCCTTCACACTATAGACATCAGGATCTAAAACATGTCCCCTGAAATATGATCATGGGAGCCAGGTTTGCAGATCAGAACTTTCCCTATGATATCTGAGAGTAGCTTTCCTTCTTCATTCATATCTTTGCATTTTATAGCCTTGGTCCCTCAAGCCAATCCACAGAACAGTAGTGTCCTCGCACGATCATTATCATCTTGGTAGTCCTCTTGTACAAAGCTGGTGAGCTGGAGATGATGTGATAGTTTTGCAGTAGTCATCTTGATCCTTAGTCCAACTATCTTACTCTTTATTAGGGTGTCCTCGTGACGTAGCTTGGCGGTTTTGTAGAACTCAAGAACTTCCTTGTCTAGGACCTTGCACGGGTACTCGAGAATAAAGGAGAGCCCGGCTTGCTCTAGCATCAAGATGATGTTCCTGAATTCATCAGAAGCATGGGCAAAACTAGTCCTAACAAACTCACTCCCAGTGAGGAGCCTGACCGTTGTTCGAGGAGCAATTATAATCCTAAACAAATTACGCTCAAGGAACTTAACTCTATCAAACGGGCTAATGATTCAAGGAAGAACGTTCGTTACCTGTTACTCAGAGGGGGGAAGGTAGAAAACTCTAGGCAGGCGGTGAGCGGAGAGAAGCCCTAGTCCGATGAGAGGCTTGCTCGGGATGGAATGCTGGCGGTGGATCGACGAGACACTTGCGTCGAGCAGAGGTCGGAGACGGGAACACCGAGCCGACGGGGAGAGTATAGTGGGCGGACTGCACTCAACGGGAGCGACGGGAGCGACGGGAGTCGATGAGAGGCAGACATGATTTTGCAGGTTCCACGGGGAAGCTGTTTTTGCAGAGTCGACGGGAATATGAAGGGTCGGGAGGAGAATTTCCGCTATTTTCGCTATTTATTTCTGAATTTTGCCGATGTTTCCGATATTTCCGCTGGTTGTGGAGGTTTCCAATATTTTTGCTATAGATTTTTCTTCTATTTCCGCACAATTATTATAATCGACGGGAATCCTATTTATTTCACCTAGATTTCCGTTTTCCTCTAAACAAAGGATATCAAGTTTTCATGTTATGATAACTAAGTTGAGTTCAAGGATGGCTAACACTAGAAATAAACCCCGGCTTATCCTTGTTTGATTCAAAATGTAATATTGTAGTTTCAACTATTGATACAAGTCCCTTGAGAGTCATAGGACCATTTGACACCCCCTTTCTCACCATATCAAAATTTTGACAGTTTATTAGTTTCCACAATATGGATCATACAGACATTAGCTTCCGTGTCCTTCCATCAGGTGTGTGTATATATATATTTATATCTTGAAAGGGAATCTACACATGTGTTTGGATATATATAAAAATCTATGTAATGCGATTCAATTTTCGAAACTGAATGCGCGTACCTGGGATCATTAGGTTGATCATTCGGATCCACTAATTGATGTACACCGAGTATCAAGTTCCAGTAGGACACTGTAGTTAGCATTATCTCTAGTCTCATATATTTGTTCCATGGTAAGCCTGGAACATCTCTTGTCTAGGTCCAATCAGTTTCATGGATGCCAAGACTATCCTGCAAAAAAGAATTACCTTACCTTAGGAACCCAACAGGTATTGGGTCCTAGGTTCTTATCAGCATAAAACACAACATGCCTTCCTACAGGATTTTTGTCAGGAAGGCTATCTCTTGCCAAAGGATGTGGACATACCCTTGCCCTTGGCATAGAAGGATTGTGCCGACAATCTATTGCAAAGTGACCCACTCTGCTACAACACCAACACTCACGAATATTGTATCTCCTTTTCTGACCAGATCTACTGACTGAGTTAGTCATAATCTTAGGTCTGACAGGGGCAGAGCAGTTTTTGCTCACAGATTTACCCTTTCCACCGAGACCCGAGGGATGGCCGATGGAGAACATGTGGTGAGTGTCCCGAGGCCTGGGAGGTGGTGCTTTTTTTTAGCCAGCACACATCCGGGGGCCCCATAAATGCTTACTACATGTTTGCCAACCCCCTTTCCCTGTGTCCTAGGGTGGTGAGAGGTACTATGAGAGCTGGTTCCTGTAATTTCATGAAGTAAGGGGGCTGAGGCCGTCAATACAAACGGTTCATGATGAGCCGTGTGTATTTTCTCTAGGGTAGCCATAACAACACTTGCACTGTGGGTATTTCCACATGAGGGCCGATCATTCTTGCAGTGACCATAGTTGTTCTTATGGTCATACCTGAAGGAATGATGCGTGCCCTTCCTATTCGGTGTGGGGGGTCTGAAAATAGTTTCCCCATTTCTCCACAATTTTATAATTCGTGAGATCCACCCGTTTTCTCCCTTTCTCTTAATAGCATCTACCTTGGAAAAGTTAGATACTATTCTCTTCTCGGTCTCTAGAGAAAACTCTAGATCCGAGATCTTTGAGTCCTTCACCTTGATGGATTCCAATTGGGGGTCCATCATTGTCCTCAACTGAGCAATTTCCATAGCTTGTTCCTCAACAAGCATGTTACTCTTCTGAAGGGCACTACGAAGGGAATCAAGAGTTTCAATCTTTTGATTGAAACTGTCTATTTCCCTAGCATCAAAATATGGAAAAAACCCTGAACTTCTCCTGTCTTCAGGAGATACAAGAGGAAGGGAGCTAGAAGAGGAAGATACCTAATCCTGATTGTGCTGATCAGGGTTGGTGTTAAGGTCTGCAGAGACTGAGGTTTCAGCTTCATCAAACCTGCATTCCTCAATCTCTTCTTCAGTCTCAGATAGAGACACTGGAGCCCCTATATTGAGAAGTTGTTCTTGACTTTCATCATCAGAGACGAGGACCCCCCACATATGCTTCATCCTCTTGCTGGCATTCAGTCCCGACAGTCTTCTTTCCCTCCATGAGGTCAGAGATTGTTTCCCACATAGACTTTGCAGTCTTGCACTTATCCAATCTTGTAAGAGAAGAGCCTGACCAAATATCAGAGATGATCTGTCGAACAATCTTGTCCAAGTTGAATAGTGAGAGCTCAGTTTTAGACATCTCTGCGGTACTCTTAGGGATTTGGAGTTCTTCTCCAGAGTCAGAAGCCTACATGGGAATGAAGGGACCCTCTTCCACAATGAATAAAGCACGGGGGTCAACGATTTCTAAGTGAAACTGAACTCTCATTTTCCAGATGGGAAAATATTCTTTTGAGCATGTAGGCAGTCTCAGGGGAGAGACATCAGTGTATCACTCCATGCTTGAGTCTTGTTTTCTTCTTGATACTAGACACGGGATCTTACTCAAGGTGTTAACCTTATTGATGAGTAACCTCCCTCTGATACCACTTGAAAGTATCTAGTGTCGACTAAATCCACCTATGGTGGGGGGGGGGGAATAGGTGACATGCAGTCTTTTACGGAATAAAATTTACCTGCACAAATAAACAAACACAGCACAGAAAATACACAAGAAATTATAGTGGTTCCCCGATTTGGGTACGTCCAGATCCCCCTTCGAACTATCTCCCACCAAGGGACGACTCAGTCACTTCTCCAAACGGATTGAAATCTAATCCTCACAATATGGAAGGAACCCTTCCAACCAAAGGAGTAACTACTCCACCACCACGGGTTGCACCCAACCCTTACAACTAGGAATAAAAATTCCTTTACAACAAATCAAAAATTGAATGTATAAGAAGATAGAAACAAGGCTTTTGGAGAATCTGATGTCCTTCTTTGTTCATTGAAGCTTTCTTGGAAGTAACGAAGAATCCACGACCAGTGTTCTTTCTTGGAGAGGATCTTGTCAAGATCGGCGGCGGCAAGCGATTGCGGCGGCGATACTTTGTAGATCCAAACTTCTTGACGAAGCAAGCAAGGTCTACGAACGATCTCAATCGGATAGGTCGTCTCAATCGATTCAGAATGAAGAACTAACCTCGTTAAATGAATCGAGAGACAAGAGATCTCAAGAGAGATGCGTGAGATGCTCGCCTTGCCTCGGTACTGTCGTCGGAAGATCAGAGAACCTCTGAGATCAGCGGCGGCGACTAGCTTGCGAGTGACGACAGCGATCGGCGACGTTCCGCGATCTGCTAGGGCACGCGTCAGCTACTTCAGATTTGCCGTAAATGGACGGTCTTCATGTTCAAAATACGTGACTATATATACCAGAGCCAACCCTAATGAGCATTGTGGGGCCTACAAAGAGAAACCCTAGCCCCGGCCAAAACAGCGCATGGCAAGGCAGTTTGGTCCAGCGAACAAGAAAAATTGCCTAAGGCAAAATCGGCGAGAATCGTTGGTGATTCCCGTCGAAGTCGGCGGGAATAACTCAAGATTCCCGTCGATTCTTTTTTGGCCGAATTCTAGTTGGAAACCTTGTCAGCCAGTGGGAATCAGCGGGAATGCAAACTGATTCTCGTCGATTCGGCGAGAATAACAACGATTCCCGTCGAAGTCGGCGAGAATCACTTGGTGATTCCCGTCGATTCTGCCTTAGTAGAATTCCTGTAGGAAAACAGTCATCCGGAAGAGGTCGACGGGAATGCAGATTGATTCTCGCCGAATCGGCGGGAATCACTAACGATTCTCGTCGAAGTCGGTAGGAATCACTTAGTGATTCCCGTCGATTTTGACTTAGAAGAATTTTCTCTTCCTTCTTTTGATGACTTGGTCTTTGACCCATCTTTGCTCTTTCTTCTGATCATGATCTGCCTTAATCCTGTACTTGAAAATAAGTACACTCCAATAGAGAGAGCACACGTTAGTCAACACATTGATATGCTCAATGAGGAATTACGTTGCGCAGACCCGTGTATATTGACCCACTACACCCTGACATTGGTGTGTACTTATCATGGAATAGCTACAAGAACAACTTAATAGAAGATTGTCAAATACATTGTGAATCCATCTTAGCTTGACTGGAGGCTTCTTCAAATCACGGTAATTGTGGATACAATACCCAACAATTTCTATTATTCCAATTTTCAGTTTCTACTTGTATATTCGCACATGGTATCAGAGGACTCAATCTTTTCCACCTAATTCAGTGCCCTCTTATGACCGCAGGGTTTGCCCTTCTTCATATAGTTTTTTCGCGCAGCTTCTCTTCTCTTTGTCGTTGCCCTTTGTGTGCGCGGCCTCTCTTTTATTCTATCCACAACCTGTTTTCGCGGTTGCTCTGCTTCTTTTCTCCCTGTGATCTCCTTTGATTCGCCCGACCCGTTTCTGTTCGTGCAATCTCTTCTCTGTTCGCACGACATGCTTGCCTTTCTTGAGAACTCCTTCCAGTTCGCGCGGTCCTCTCTATCTCCTATTTGCGCGGCCTTCTCTCTAGCCGTGCGACTTCTTTCCCTCTGCTTTGCTCTGCTTCTAGGTCGTGACCTTCCTTTCCACTAGTGTGTTGACACAGTGATCGCTGCAAAATCTTTTCTTTGTCCTCTGTGGCCTTCCTAGCCGCACGTCCTGCTTGTTGTTCGTACGGCTTGTTGTTTCTTCTCGTGCCGCTTCTTGTCTTCCCTCCATGGATCTTTCCAGTACCTTAACCACCACCGCTACTCCTGTGGACAATCTGTCTCCTCCTCCTACTCCTTCTAGGAATCTTGGCATCGCCTCTAAACTCATCGATCCCAACTACCCTAATTGGAGTGTATCCTTCACCTTCCTTCTCCGCTCACAGTGCAAACTACACCATCTCACTGATGTCCAACCCCCTCTCAATTCTACTGTGTTTGATGACTGGGATGCTAGCGACGTATTTGTGTGCACTTGGCTAGATAACATCCTTTCGGATGAATGTCTTCCCGTCATCCGTCATGATGAGACGGTCAAGACGGCTTGGCTTCATCTTGCTGCTCTGTACTTGAAGGGAGATCTAACGTCCTACATCTATACTTTATATGCTGGCCTCTTTTCCTGTCCTTTCATGTCTCATGCTGCTGCTTATCAACAGGTTATGGCCCTCGGGGAAAAGATTCTCCAGAATCGCTCCTTCTCTATGGATTTGGCCGAGCAGCACAAGCACTTCCAGGCACTTTTGGTTGTGTGCTATCTTCTGCGACTTTTAGAGTCCTATGACATGATCTGGCAGCAAATTCTGGGCGAGGTAGACTCTCCTTCCTTGGATACCACTGCTGCACACATTTCCATAGTTACCTCTCTACTTCAGCGTCCCCTTCTTTCCTCTCCTTCAACACTGAACAACTATGCTCACCAAACTCAACAGAGTGGCTCTGGTATCCGCAATCACTAGTCCAAGTGGGTGTGGCTCTTCCCGCTTCCTCTTCTCTCACTGTGGCCGCACCGAGCATACCGTGGAACGCTGTTGGATGAAACATCCGCATCTTCGCTCCTCTGGTGACTCTTCCACCTCCTCCTCGAAGCCGTCCATCGCGGTGGTCACTTCATCAGGTATTGCCCACGTAGTTACCTAAGGTAAATGGTTGAGAGACTCTGGTGTGACCAATCACCTGACTGGCAATCCTCAGTGCTTTTCTCTCCTAGAAAAACATGATCGGTTGCCCCTGGTTCTTGTTACTGACGACTCTCCCTCCCGGTACATGGAACGGGAGTAGTTCATGTCACTCCATCTCTTCGCTTGCGGGACACTCTATATATGCCAAAGTTTCTGTGCAATTTATTATCAGTTACCTCTTTATGCAAGCAACTCCAGTGCTCCGTCACATTCACTCCAACTTCTTATTCTTTTTAGGATCCAAGCTCCCAACAGATGATTGCTACTGGGACTGAGAGCGGCGGCCTCTACTTCCTTGATAATATTTCTGCTCTGTCCACCTTCTCCTCCTCCTCTACAGATCGTCTACTGTGGTACCTCCGCCTTGGTCATTCTCCTCCACGGTTTCTTCGTCAACTTCTGCCCCACCTCCCTCCGCATTAGTTCTCCTCTCAACTGCGATTCATGTCAGCTTGGCAACCATCACCATTCCTACTTCCCTCTGAAGCAAGGTCGTGTCTCTACTCGTCTGTTTGATCTTATTCACTCCGATATCTGTGGTCCTGCTCCTACCCTCACCGTTGGTCGGGGTAGTTCTTATTTTGTAACCTTTATTGATGACTTTTCTAGATGTATTTGGGTGTATCTCTTACGAGATTGCTCTGAATTATTCAATGTATGAAAATCCTTTTATCATTTAATTTAAAATTAGTTTGGTGTTTCAATTAAAGTCTTTCGCTCTGATAACACTAAAATGTATATTAGTCAAGCTTTTTCATCTTTCTGTATGCAATATGTGATTGTCCATCAAACTAGTTGAGCCTATACCTCACAATAAAATGGAGTGGTGGAACGCAAAAACTGTCACCTCCTTGATGTCGCTTGCACTCTGATATGCAGATGCAGGCCCCTCGCTCCTATTGGGGCTATGCGGTTCTCATTTCCTGCTATCTGATCAATCGCATTCCCTCCACGGTTCTCCATGGTCAAACCCCATTCTACATTCTCTATTTAGGCAAGGAACCTTTTCCTCTCCCTTTACGTATCTTTGGGTGTACATCCTTTATGCATGCTCCCTCCGCCACCCGTGACAAACTCTCCCCTCGCTCCACCAAATGTGTCTTTCTGGGGTACTCTACCACCCAGAAGGTCTATTGTTGTTTTGACCCCGTTCTGTGCAAGCAGTTCATCTCTGCTGACATTACCTTCTTCGAGAATGCTCCCTATTTCTCTGACGACTCCTCACCACTTCCAGATGCTTCTTATTCTCCTATTGTTCCCTCCAACCCATCAAACCCTACCTAGGTTTTTCCACCTCCACCATCTCTATCATCCCCTCCTCTCTCCTCTTCTCTGCTATGTCCATCTTCTCTGCCGTCATCGCTCTTTACTCTCGGGCCATCTCTCTCTGCCACGGATGCTCCAGATACTTAGGAACCCGCTGACCTGGATCTTCCCATTGCTCTTCGCAAAGGGGTTCGGGCATGTACTCAGCACTCTCTTGCTACTATTATTTCCTATGATCGTCTTACCCCTTCTCGCAGGGCTTTTACACTGGCTATCTCTGCCACTGCCACCCCATGTTCCTACTAGGAGGCCCTTACTGTTCCTCATTGAAAGGCTGCCATGGATGAGGAAATTGCTACTCTCACTAAATAGGGTACATTGACCCTTGTTCCTCATCCCTTCGACACAGATGTTTTTGGTTGTCGCTGGGTCTTTGTGGTGAAGTTTAGTCCAGACGGCAGTGCAGATCATTACAAGGCCCTCCTTGTTGCCAAAGGCTTTACCCAAACTAATGGTGTTGACTATTTTGACACCTTCTCTCCAATTGCTCGTCTTAGCATTATCAGAGTCCTCCTCTCTGTGGATGTCAACAGGGATTGGCCCATTTCATAACTGGATGTTAAGAATGCTTTTCTATATGGGGATCTTCATGAGGACGTCTACATGGAGCAACCTCCAGGGTATGTTGCTCCGAGGTAAGCATAGGTATGCAGGCTAAATAAGGCTATCTATGGCCTAAAGCAAAGCCCTCGGGCTTGTTTTGACAAGTTTATCGGGATTATGGCAGCCGTGGGCTTTACGAGAAGTTGTACGAATCACTCTTTATTCGTTCGCAAATCCTCCCTGGGTCTGGTAGTTATTGCGGTTTATGTGGATGATATTCTTCTCACTAGAGATGACCAGGCTGGGATAACCTTGATAAAGAAGCATCTTCGTCAACACCTGGTTACAAAGTATATGGACTCTCCAAAATACTTTCTAGGGATAGAGATATATCGGAAGCCCAATTGCTTAGTCCTCTCCCAACGCAAGTATGCGCTTGATTTTCTAAAAGAGGTAGGGTTGACTGGGGCAAAACCTGCCCGATGCCCCATGGCGACGGGAGAAGATAAAACCTATACGGATGACTCTCCTCCTCTTTTAGATGTTACCAGATACAGACATCTGGTTGGTAAACTCATAAATCTCACAGTGACGAGACCTGTCATCTCCTATGATTTAGGCAAGGTTAGCTAGATCTTGCACGCTCCAGGGGAGTGCCATCTACAGTCTGCCATGAGGATATTGTAGTATATTAAATCAGCGCCTGGGAAAGGACTACTCTTTCAGAAGAATGGTCATTTGAGGGTTGAAGCATACTCAGATTCGAGCTATGCTGATGACAAAGGAGACAGCAAGTAAACATAGGGCTTTTGCACCTTTATGGGGGGAAAACTTGTGAGCTGTAAGAGCAAGAAACAGTCTGTAGTCTCCAGGTCTAGTGCAGAAGCAGAATATCGAAGTATGGCGTCGACCACATGTGAGTTGAAGTGGTTACGGGCTCTCATGCTTGACCTAGGAGAGGTCTACAGATAGTTTTACTTTCAAGACTACCTAAAAATCTTGAGGGGGGGGGGGGTGAATAGGTTCTAATTCTTGTTTTAAAATTAAGACCGAATATCAATTCAACACTGTAATATAAAACAGAAAATTCTGCAGCAAACTCAGCACACACAATCATAGATTCTACAGCTACACAATTCATAGATTGTACACAGTATTTATAGTGGTTCCCCAAGGTCTGGGTATATCCACTTTCCCCCTTCACCTATCCAGCAGTATGCTAGATTCGGCCTAACTTCTTCCTTTATCTTAGATCCTCAGATCCTACAGCTTAGAATCCAGAAGGATTCCTACAACTCAGAATGTTTCCACATTCCTAAAACTCAGGTCAACAAGCCCAACCTCAGCCTTGCAACAAGGCCTACAACTCAGATAATACCTTCTCCTATAACTCAAGCACAAACAGCCCTACCACTCAGAGAACAAATCTCCTACACTAAGCCTTTATTAAACAGGCTTACAACTCAGATCTATGAATAGATCCTAAAGAATTTAATAAGGAATTTTATAATCTCTTACCCCTGTTGAGAGAGAAGGGATAAGAACTTTCTTGATCAGCTTCTTGAAGAGGCTGATGGCTGAAATCAACTTGATATTAGCTTTCTTCAAAGCTTCTTGAATATGAACTTAGTTGGGTTGATTGCCTTTGAATATAACTGACTGGCAGCTTCCTCCTTAGATTCCAGAAATAGATCTGAATCTTCTTGACAAATTAGTTAAGTATCCGCTTCTTGAGAGACCTGTGATTGTCTCTTTCTTGACTTCAAATAGCTGGATATCTCTCTCTCCAAACCTCTCGAAGATACTTCTGAATTCTTGATTGAATTCAACTTAGACAGAATATGAATAGATAACTACTTCAGAACGTCTTCTTAGATCTTCTCACGAAGATCTTCTTCTTTGTGACTTGTACTTTCTTGATCAGAGATTAATCTCACAATAGTTGGGTTAGTTGTATTTTTTTGATTGATTAGATCGTTGTCAATTGATTTGATACAGTCCGTCTATTTATAGGCTTCTCCCATGGCAACCGGCTGATCCTGTTTATAACGAACTTTTGACAAGACTGACAACTTCAGTAAACCTATTGTAACTCACAACTGTCAAGTCCTCAAACAATTCTTGATCGTTTGTCACTTTCAGCAAAGCGTCGAGACTGACAGTCATAAAGTGTCGAGACAATCTATCAAAATGTGTCGACATAAGTGACTGAAGTGTCGACACAGACTTTGGTGTTGTCGACATAGCTACTTTGATGTCGACACAGCTTCTTGACACTGAATCTTAAGAATGTGTCGAAACTGATTATTTGTGTCAACACAATCACTTCTTCACTACTCAGCACTCGACATTGTTGAAACTCTGCTGAGTGTTGACATAAGTCCTGTGTGTCGACACAGTTGATGTAGACTAAGAATTCTGTGTGTCAACACTACCTTTAGGTGTCGACACAGTTGATGTCGACTCTGCTTCTGTGTGTCGACACAGCCTCAGAGTGTCGACACATTTGATGTCGACTATAATCTTCTGTGTGTCGACACTATTTCTTCTAGTGTCGACACTACTTCCCCAAGTATCGACACAGGCTTTCTTAAGTGTCGACACATGGACTTGGAAACTTTTCTCTGCATATTAGCCAATACTTAACCTGCATATATAAACTCAAAATAACATCAAATACACCTTGATGTACATCATTGAGCTATGTGAGGCTTCTCCAAATCAGGCACACATTTTCCAATGTACCCAACAATCTCCCCCTATTTGGAGAAGTCATAACCCTCTAGCCAATGATATACACCACTTAGAAAATAAACATGATGATGTACATAAGCATTATATTACAGGGTACTTTATAAAAAAAACACATATCATAGTTACATCACAGAATAAAGATGTAAAAGAAAATGATCACAGAACAATGTTTTATATATTAACTCAAAAATGTTTGTTACAAGTTGTTTACATTGATTTCTTTAACAAACTAACAATTACATAGTTCTTGGACAAAAACTAGTAAAACTTAGACTAAGGCTGGGCTGGTTCTTTTATGACTATTCCTTTCCCTGGTTTTATCTGAGCCTGCACAGAAGGTTGTGTGTCTTCAACGAGCTTCTTGCCTTTCAAATCAGCCTTCTTTTGAGCTTTAGCCTTAATCCTTTGGCTTTCAAAGTAATGAAAAGGCTTAGGGAAATACTTGCTAGGCTCCTGTGCATTAAGAGGTAGCTTCCCAATCTTAGCCTTCCTTCTGTATTGAACTATAGCTTCTTGCATAGCCTCATACATCTTCCAGACCTGCTCATTATACCATTTACCCCTTTCATGAACTTGGTTTTTGACATTTTTCCAGGCAGTTAATATGATATTTCTAGAAGTGGGGCTCTATTGCTCAAAGTCGGGTTTTAATTCTGCTTGCTGTCTGAATCATTTCTTTGATAATTGAGCATCTTGCTGAGCTTTCAGACCAGCTTCTGGCATATCTACCTTTTCAATAATAACATTAGTAACTGGTTGAGGAGGGCTGTACATAGACTGAACTTATTGATGTATCATTTCAATATCTGTAGGGGGGTAAATGACTTGGGCAAACTCAGGTTGATCACCTTCAAGTAGAGCTGTTTGCACACCTGACTCAGCCATATTATCATCATCACTTATGGGTGGATATCCCAGAGTGGCTTTAATGCTATTGGTTACCCATTTGGCAAGATCATAGCCAGCATATACTAACACCCTCTCCCCCTTTATGACTTCTCTGGTCATATGATCTCTTAAGTCCTCTTTTTGAAATATGATTTGCCCATCCAGGTAATTGATTCCATCTTTAAAGAATGGCTTTAACTTTTGAAGCTTGCATTAATTAACTTCTAAGATGAAGTGATTGCAGTTTTAACTGAATCTAGGGCAACTTGTAGCTTCTTATCATAGTATTCCATTTCTTTAGACCTTGCAGCAGTCATTCCAGTAACAACATTCTTTAACTCAGTGACTATCTCATTGTGAGATTCAGTCAGATTGTCATTCATTCTTATTTTATTTTCAAGGACATAGCCTTGTTTGATAGCAATATCATCCACCTGCTTCTTCATTTCTGCTTGTTGCTTTGCTAGAAATACCACAGTATTGCCCCCCTTGTGGAAGCAATCTGTCATCTCTTTCTTATTCTGGTTGAACTCAAATCTGATAGATTTTATGTCTTGTGCCAAATCAAACTGGAGTGTCTTATGACTTTCATCTACATATTTTTCCAAGGCAAGTCTTTGCTCATCCAACTTCATTTGTAAATTCACCATAAGCTTGCTATAATCAAAATCAGAAGTAGATTGTGAAGTAGTTGTTTGGAGAGCCTTCTTATAGCTTTGACTTCTTCTCTTAAAGACCATTAGTTTTCTTTTCTTGGCCTCCCTGACTTCTTCATACTCAGACTCTGAAGAACTATCAATATTAACTCTCTCTTGAGGAGTGGAAGAAATTTCTTTCTCAGCTCCATGTTGCTCCTCCTCAATATTAACCTGCTTCCCCTCAATCCTTACTTGCTCCCCCTCAAATCTTAGGGTCTCCATTTTATCTGCTGCTCCTTCAAGATCAGGAAACAACTCTTCAAGAGTGAATTCTTGTTGAGTGTGAGCAGGAGATAGTACTTTCTCAGCAGCAACTCCAGAGGTATCAAGACCAGTTTGAGAAACTATGTCTTCTAATAAATTCATTCTTTCTTTCTCCTGCACCTGTTCAGAATGTGGCTCCCCCTGCAAATGTGCAGTAATTGGTTCCCCCTGCACCTGTGATGATATAGTCTCTTCCTAGACTTGGGTAGTCTCAGTCTGATCCTTAACTTGTTCTCTAACTTGTGCTAACTGTTCTTGTGCATCGTCATGACCATGCTCAGAAAGGTCATGTGCTGGTGTTTTTGCCGTTAGCTCTTGCCTGTCCACATCAGGCATCTCCTTCAAAAGAACTCTATCCTATCTAGAGAATAACCTTATGTCTATTCTCCTCATGTGATTTATCTTTGATCTAGGAATCTTTTGCATCACCTCTTGAATTATTCCAGCCAGGTACAGACTCATGATCCTAGCCAAGTTTGGCCTCCTGATTCCTTCTTTATCTTATCAAACAGTACTGTAGACCAATTGGTTTGAATCTTAAAGATTATCCTTGTCAGCAGGCTGAACATATAGGCTGATATTCTATCATGGCCACCTGGTTTACATAAGCTCTCTTTTCCTACTATTTCAGACAGGAATTTCCCTTGATGATTCATGCCTTTTCTATTGATGGTTGCTTCTATCTTTAAGGTTGGATCAAATCCACACCATTGAAGCGCCTCCCGGGTCCTTGAGGCTGGGATCTCTTCCTCATCATGTATTCTAGGAAGATGGAGAATCTTGCTTAACCTCTTCTGAGACAGCTTGACTTTTTCTCCATGTACAGTGGATTTGATCTTAAATCCGGGTGAGTCCATTGATGCAGCAGTATAGAACTCGAATACTTCTTTCTTCCATATCTTTGTAGGTTCAGAGATAAGATATTCTAATCCGTTGTCTGCAAGAAGAGAAATGACCTGTTTGATCTCCGTTGCGGTATCATCGAATGCATGCCTAACAAATTCATACCCTTCATTGATGTTGTCTTCAACCTTGGGCGCCATTGGAATGAAGAGAAAACTTGGTTGGAGAGAATAGAGTTTGTCGACACAAGTTTTTTGTCTCGAAACCCTGGTGAGCGTGTCGACAGAATATGTTCTTGACCTATTTATACCCTTCTAATCAAATAAGGTCAAAAGGCAGGCAAAACAGTCTAAATGTGTCGACACAGTTGGAATGTGTCGACACAAATTCCTAATGTCTCGACAACAAAGTTGACCTCTATGTGTCGACACAAATTGATGATGTGTCAACACTTGACTTATGAAGACGAGGAACAGAAATTCTATGTCGACACTTATTCGAAGTGTCGACACAAAGTCTGAATGTGAGGACACCACTTCTCTGGATGTGTCGACATATAGTCCCTTAGGTGTTGATACTTTTACTCTGTGTCGACACAATTTCCCTGAATTGTTGACATAACTTCTCTGTGTCGACACTTTATTACTGAATGTGTCGACACCATTTTACTTAGCCAATTTTTGGTAAACTAACCTATGGTCAGCATTTCTAATTCAATTTTAAATCTATTGAATTTAGTTTCTTTTAGAGGCTTAGTAAATACATCTGCAATTTGATAATCAGTTTTAGCAAATTCTAATGAGATGTCTTCTTTTTCTACATGGTCTCTAAGAAAATGGTATCTTATCTCTATATGCTTAGTCCTACTATGTGAAACAAGATTGGTTGCAATAGAAATGACACTTTTAGAATCACACAATAAAGGTGTTCTACTTACTTTAATACCATAGTCCCTTAGCTGATGTTGAATCCACAACAGCTGTGCACACCAACTTCCTGCAGCTACATATTCAGACTCATCAGTAGATATTGCCACACTAGTCTGCTTCTTACTACTCCAGGATATTAACCTTCCTCCCAAGAATTGGCATGTACCTGTAGTACTTTTTCTATCTTCTCTACAGCCTATAAAATCTACATTTGAATAACCTGTTAGTAGAAAATCTCTATTCCTAGGGTACCAAAGGCCTAGATTAGGTGTGCCCTTTAGATATCTCAAAATCCTCTTGACTGCAGTATAATGTGATTCTTTAGGGCATGCTTGGTACCTAGCACACACACATGTAGCATACATAATGTCTGGTTTACTAGTAGTGAGATATAATAGAAAACCAATTATTCCTCTATACAAAGACTCATCTACAGGATTACTTGCATCATCTTTGCATATATGCATACTTGTTCCCATAGGAGTTCTCATGGTGGAGGATTATTCTATACCATACTTCTTAATTAACTCCTTGGTGAACTTAGACTGGGATATGGACAAGCCATCTTCTGTGTGTCTTACTTGGAGTCCCAAGAAGAACTTAAGTTCCCCCATACTACTCATTTTAAACTTTCCTTGCATAAGTTTGGCAAACTTCTTGCAAAGGTTGTTCTCTGTAGACCCAAAAATTATGTCATCTACATAGATCTGAACTAAGATTATATTACCTTTAGATTCCCTTAGGAATAGAGTTTTGTCTATTTTACCTCTTGAGAATTTGTTCTCCATAAGGAAAGTAGTCAGGGTTTCATACCAAGCCCTTGGGGCTTGCTTAAACCCATACAATGCTTTCCTAAGTCTATAGACATAACCAGGTTTAAGAGAATCTACAAAACCTAATGGCTGCTCTACATAGACTTCTTCTTTTAGATCACCATTCAGGAAAGCTGATTTCACATCCATTTGGTATACCTTGAAGCCTTGATATGCTGCATAGGCAAGGAACATCCTGATTGCTTCCAGTCTTGCTACTGGGGCAAATGTTTGATCAAAGTCTATTCCCTCTTCCTGCCTGTATCCTTTTGCAACCAATCTTGCTTTGTTCTTCACAAAAACTCCACTCTCATCCAACTTGTTCCTAAAAATCCACTTTGTACCAATGATGTTGTGGTCATTTTGTTTAGGAACTAACTCCCAGACCTTGCATCTTCAAACTGATTAAGCTCCTCTTGCATAGCTTTAATCCAGTGTTGCTCTTGGATAGCTTCTTCAAATTTATTTGGTTCCAGTTGAGATAGAAAACTTGAGTGCAGGACTGTATTAAGATTTCTACTTCATGTTTGCATCCCATGTCTTGGATCACAAATTATCTGATTTGCTGGATGATCCTTTAGATGTCTTACAGCTGGAGGTAGACTTCCTTCTGGCTGAACACCTCCAGTTTCTTCATTATGCTGCACCTCTTAGTTGTCATCAGCTTCTAGAGAGTCTTGTACTCCCCCTGGACAGTAGCCATCATTTTCCAATTCTTCATATGTAGTTGAGCCTTCTGCAATGAAAAGGTTGTCCATTCTATTCCTTATACCTGTTGGACTGCATGAACTACAAGGCAACTCACTATTGATAAATCTAGTTTCATCAAATACAACATGTACAGATTCTCCTACAACCTGTGTAATCAAGTTGTAGACCCTATAAGCCTTACTATTGATGTTGTACCCAACAAATATCCCATCTTGGGATTTGGCAGCAAACTTAGTTAGATAAGACTTGCCATTGTTAAGGATATAACACTTGCAACCAAAGATTCTAAAATGGGATAAATTTGGTTTTCTACCTTTCATGATCTCATATGGTGTCTTTTTGTGTCTTTTGGTAATAGAGACCCTATTAATCACATTACATGCAGTACTAACTGCCTCAGCCCAGAAGTATTCTGGGAGAGAAGTGTCACTCAATAGAGTTCTACCAGCTTCAATCAATGTCTTATTCTTCCTTTCAGCAATACCATTTTGCTGAGGTGTTGTAGGTGAGGAGAACTCTTGAAAAATCCCAAATTCTTCACATAATCTTGTCATACTTTCAGATTGAAATTCAGTGCCATGGTCACTTCTGATTTTGACCACTGTATTGTTCAGTTCATTCTGAATTTGTTTGATATCTATGTAAAACACTTGGGGTTTCAGATTTCTGTCTCAGAAAGAACACCCAGGAATATATAGAATAGTCATCTACAAGCACAAAAGTGTAGACCTTCCTACCTAGACTATGAACTGGCATAGGACCAAATAAATCCATATGCAGTAGGTATAGACACCTGACTGAATCCTTGCCTTCAAGGCTATGAAAGGAGGATTTTTTCTGCTTGCCCTTTTAACAAGCTGAACATATCCCATCCTTTATACACTAAACCTGAGGACCATTCCTCACTAACTCTTTGCTAAAGAGTTGGCCAATTATTTTAAAGTTAAGATGAGCCAGCCTCTTGTGCCATTTGACACAATGAGATGTTCTCTCATTAGCTACAAGACAAATAGGAGAAACCTTGTTCTCACACACAAAGTCAAGACAATAAACATTTCTTTTTCTATACCCAGTCAATATGACCTTTTGATCACTTGACCTTTTGATATGACATCCATTCTTAACAAATGAAATGTCATATCCTAGATCACTCAGCTGACTTATGCTTATCAGGTTGTGTTTCAAACTTTTTACATAAGCCACTTGAGTGATGGTAATTTGGTTTGAAGAAATGTTACCAAATCCTTTGATGATTCCTCTTTCAGATCCACCAAAGATTACTTTAGGCCCATCCTTGATAGGTGAGTACTCCTTCAGCAGCCCCTTTGTTCTAGTCATGTGCCTGGAACATCCACTGTCCAAGTACCATATAGGGGCATTGCAACTTGGACTTTCCTGCAATTCAGAATTTCCTAACCTTAGAGCCCAAGAAAGTCTTGGGTCCTTGGTTCAAGTTAGCACCATTCATATCAAATCTACCAGCAACTCTTCTAACTTGTAGACTGTTGTTCTTCCTGACACTTATGTTATGCCAGCAGTCTATGGCAAAATTGCCTGTCTTGCCACAGTACCAACATTCATACTTGTTGTATCTAGGTTTAGATACATTTTTGGCAGGAAAATTTCTATTTTGTGCTGCTGCTGCTGCAGCTACACCCACTGTTTTCCTTATAACATGGGGTTTATTGACATGGGCTGAATTATTGGCATTAACACCCTTGTTATTCAGAACATCAGTCTTATTATGACCATTAATGTTTTCAAGATCATATTTGTTAGAAGGCACATGTACCTTTCTAAACATTAAAGGAACTTTAAAATTATTGGCTGGACTGGTACTTTGCCTTTTCTCTTGAATTGGACAGCTTTGGTGTTACCTTTAAAGCCTAATCTTGCCTTACCCTTTTGAGCCACAAACTCATCTATTAAGGGTAAGACTGATTTTGGTTTAAGGTAACTAGACACTAGATCTTTCTCCTTTTGAAGTCCGACTTCCAGACTTTTAATTAGATCATTTTTATATGTGATTGTACCCATTTGAATAACAGTTATTATTTTTAGCTTGGAAACCTCATTCATTTTTTGATCCAATTCTTTCTCTAAACCAGATGTAGTCATCTTAAGATCTGCAATTTCCTTAGCCTGAGTTTTGGCCAGGTTTTTTTCTTTTCTTAAGTGCCTATAATAAGTCCTCATATTCATCTATCAACTAATGAATATCTCCTTCAGATTCAAATCCATCCTCATCACTTGATGCAGATGAATCTTACTCTGAACCAGTACTGTAATCAGAAATTCTAGAATTACTTTGTACCTTATTGGGACCAGGCTGATTCTGGCACTTGTTGTCTTCTGATTCAGCCATCTGTCCCATGCATAGATGGTCTTCTTGTTCATAGATGGAGTTCAGCAATTGCATACACTCATCTTCTTCACTAGCTGCATACAGTCCAATGTATGCTTCAACTTCAGATTCTGACTCTGAGGAGGATTGATCTGTAAGACTCTTCTCCTTCTTTGCAACAAAGGATTGCTCCTTCTTGCCCTTTTGTTGAGTCTTCTTTCTGTCTGCTGACTCCTTCCTCTTTTCTAGACACTCAACCACCACATGTCCAGGCCTATTGCAGCAATAGCAAACAATTTTTGATGTTGTAGCTTTGCTGGGCTTAGACCCGCTCCTTTCCTTTCTTGATGATTTTCTTTTTTGATAGTAGTCATCAACTGGCTGTGATGTGGAAGGCCTTGACTTCCACTGCTTCTTCTTCAAGAACCTCTAAAACTGCCTTGTAAAGGCAGCAAAATTTGCATCTGAATCACTACTATCTGAGTTCTGATTGTCTAAATTCTCTGAGATAACTTCAGCAACTTCCTTAGGAGGTGATGGAGATATCCTTCTATTCTTTCTAGTGGATTCAACCTTGAAGGCCACAGACCTTTCTCTATGCTCTCCTTTTGTATTTCTTTCTTCCTCCTTCCTAGCCATTAGTTGCATTTCATATGATAACAACTTTCCAAATAAGGTTGGAGGAGAAATGTCTGCTAATTTGGCCACTTCTCTAATGGCACAAATCTTGGTATCCCAATCCTTTGTAAGGATCTTAGGAATTTGTCATTCAACTCATATATACTGAAGACCCTTCCATAGGACATCAGTTCATTCACTATCCTGTATAATTTCTTGTAGCATTCAGATATGCTATCAGATTTCCCTTGTCTGAAACTCTCATATTCTTGATTGAGCATAGACTTTCTGTCTTGTCTAACTTCTTAAAAACCCTCTATGTAGACAATCAAAGTGTCCCACATTTCCTTAGAGGTTTTGCAGTGAATCAAATTTTGGAAAGTAGAATCATCTATGACACTCACAATGATATTCTAAGCTCTTTTATCCATAGTTTCCAGTATAATCTCATCCTTAGTCATTTCAGAAAAAACTTTAGGATTTCTTTGATTTGCATCTAGAACAGACACATTCATTGGGATATATGTACCTTCTTTTACTGTGATATATATCCTTGGGTCAGAGGCCTCCATAAACAACCTGACCCTTTCTTCTAGATTCAAAAAATCTCTTTCTTGCAGATGGGTAATTTCATTGACCCTAGTTCCTTATATTTCTCTCAAGAACCCATTTTCTTGATTCTTGATTCTGTCTTAGGGATCTAACTCAGACTGTTAAGTCCTTCTTTGAGCAACCTCCCTCTGATACAACTTGATAGTTTTACTTTCAAGACAACCTAAACACCTAGAGGGGGGGGTGAATAGGTTCTAATTCTTATTTTAAAATTAAGACAGAATATCACTTCAACGCTGTAATGTAAAACAAAAAAATTCTGCAGCAAACTCAGCACACACAATCACAGATTCTACAGCTACACATTTCACAGATTGCACACAGTATTTATAGTTTTTCCCCAAGGTATGGGTACATCCACTTTTCCCCTTCACCTATCCAGCAGTATGCTAGATTCAGCCTAACTTCTTCCTTTATCTTAGATCCTCAGATTCTACAGCTCAGAATCCAAAAGGATTTCTACAACTCAGAATGTTTCCACATTCCTACAACTCAGGATAACAAGCCCTACCTACCCCTTGCCACAAGGCCTACAACTCAGAGAATACCTTCTCCTACAACTCAGACACAAATAGCCCTACCATTCAGAGAACAAATCTCCTACACTCAGCCTTTATAAAATAGGCTTACAACTCAGATCTATGAATAGATCCTACAGAATTTGATATGGAATTTTATAATCTCTTACCCCTATTAAGAGAGAAGGGATTAGAACTTTCTTGATCAGCTTCTTGAAGAGGCTGATGGCTGAAATCAACTTGATCTTAGCTTTCTTCAAAGATTCTTGAATCTGAATTTAGTTGGGTTGATTTCCTTTGAATATAACTGACTGGCTGCTTCCTCCTTAGATTCCAGAAATAGATCTGAATCTTCTTGACAGATTAGTTCAGTATCTGCTTCTTGAGAGACCTGTGATTGTCTCCTTCTTGACTTCAAATAGCTGGATCTCTCTCTCTCCAAACCTCTTGAAGATACTTCTGAATTCTTGATTGAATTCAACTTACACAGAATCTGAATAGATAACTACTTCAGAACGTCTTCTTAGATCTTCTCACGAAGATCTTCTTCTTTGCGACTTGTACTTTCTTGATAAGAGATCAACCTCATAATAGTTGGGTTAGTTGTATTTTTTGATTGATTAGATCATTGTCAATTGATTTGACACAGTCCGTCTATTTATAGGCTTCTCCCATGGTAACCGGCTGATTCGGTTTCTAACAAACTTCTGACAAGACTGATAGCTTTAGTAAACCTATTGTAACTCACAGCTGTCAAGTCCTCAAACAGTTCTTGAGCCTTTGTCACTGTCAGCAAAGCGTCGAGACTGACAGTCATAAAGTGTTGAGATAATCTGTCAAAATGTGTCGACACAAGTAACTGAAGTGTCGACACAGACTTTGGTGTTGTCGACATAGCTGCTTTGATGTCGACACAGCTTCTTGACACTGCATCTTAAGAATGTGTCGACACTGATTATTTGTGTCGACACAATCACTACTTCACTACTTAGCACTCGACATTGTTGAAACTCTGCTGAGTGTCGACACAAGTCCTTTGTGTCGACACAGTTGATGTAGACTAAGAATTCTTTGTGTCAACACTGCCTTCAGGTGTCAACACAGTTGATGTCGACTCTTCTTCTATGTGTCGACACAGCCTCCCAGTGTCGACATATTTGATGTCGACTATAATCTTCTATGTATCGACACAGTTTCTTTTGGTGTCGATACTGCTTCCTTAAGTGTCGACACAGGCTTTCTTAAGTGTCGACACATGGACATAGAAACTTTTCTTTGCATATTAGCCAATACTTAACCTGCACATATAAACTCAAAATAACATCAAATACACTTTGATGTATATCATTGAGCAAAGTTAGGCTTCTCCAAATCAGGTACACATTTTACAATATACCCAACATCTACAACCATCCTCTACCTATGTTTTGTGATAACAAGACCGCTATATATATATCCAAAAATCCTGTCTTCCATGAGAGAACAAAGCACATTGAAGTCGACTTCCATTTTTTCGGGAAGAGATTTTGAAGGAACAAATTTGTACTTCGTTCGCCGCCTCTGATAAAGAGTTGGCTGATATTTTCACCAAGCCGATGTCTGCCTCCTTTCTTCACATTTACGACAAGCTGGGCATGATCGATATATATGCTCTAGCTTTAGGGGGAGTGTTGCTGTATGGAGATCGGGCGGTCTATCAGTCTGGCACTGGCAGATAAGAGACCGGGCGGTCTAGCGGTTTGTCTCCAGTGGCTTGGTAGCCGGACTATTGTTGTTTGGTGTCCGAGCGATCTGATGGTTTTTCTCAAGCGACTTGGAGACTGGGCGGTCTGGCAGTCTCCTATGACAGCTTTTCTCTCCTTCTGGTGATTTCCTGGCGGTTAGCCTATTCGTTTAACCGCGTGGCCTTTTCGGCTTGTTTCTATTAAACCTGTAATTATTTAGTCCCACATTGCTTATTTGTAATCTCTCCCATCTCGTCCATTCTATAAAAGGGAGGTCATACCTTTGTAATACTCATCTTTTTGGATAATAAAAATTTCTGTTATTCCAATTTTTGGTTTCTATTTGTCTGTTCGCACACAGACAAAAGCTTCCTTCAAGGGCATTGGGACCAAAGATTCTGTGAGGTGCCTATACCTCCTATATAAGGACTTGTTGTGTCCTATGCAAGTTCATAGTCTTGGAAAGAAGGTCTACACCCTTGTGATGGTTGATGACTTTTACAGGTTTGCTTGGGTATTCTTCCACAAGAGAAAGAATGATACTCTTGATATCTTCACTAAGTTTGTCAAGCAAATTCTGAATGAGTTCAACAGCTCTGTAGTCAAAATCAGAAGTTACCATATGACTGAATTCCAGTCTGATAGCATGACAAGGTTCTGTGAAGAGCATGAGATTCATTAAGAATTCTCTTCAACAAGAACACCCCAGCAAAATGGGATTGTTGAGAGGAAAAATAGAACTCTCATAGAGGCTGGTAGGACCATACTGAACGACACATCTCTTTTAGAATATTTCTGGGCCGAGGCAGTCAACATTGCATGTCATGTCCTCAACAGATCCTCTTTCACCAAGTGCTACAAGAAAACTCCCTATGAGATCTTGGAAGGCAGAAAACCAAACCTGAGCTATCTAAGAATCTTTGGTAGTAAGTGTTATGTGCTTCATAATGGAAAATCCTATATAACTAAATTTTCTGCCAAGTCCTTTGATGAGATTTTTGTTGGGTATAGCAACCATAGAAAAGCTTATAGGATCTACAACTTGAAAAGCCAAGTTATAGAAGAGTCTGTACATGTAGTTTTTGATGAGTCTACCATGATTTACAGTGAGCTACCAAGCTCCTCTTCTAATACTATATATACAAAAATGTTGATGGAAAATCTAGCCATCAAAGATGGAGCTTTAGTGATGCAAGCTGAAGTGGATATTCCAAAAGGTCCACTAGACACACTTGGAGCAGATGAAGATCAACAAGGAGCTATTCCTGAAGCTGTTGCTAAAAGAAGATTACCTCCTGCAATCAGACATTTATGAGACCATCCTGCACACCAAATCATTGGTGAACCAAGCCATGGAGTTATGACAAGAAGCAGAAATCTGAATACAACTATGTTTGCAAGCTTCCTATCACAAGTGGAGCCAAAGAAGTTTGAAGATGCCAACATAGATCAATACTGGATAGTGGCTATGCAAGAGGAACTGAACCAGTTAAAAAGGTGCAAAGTCAGGAAGCTGGTTCCCATACCTCATGGACATAATGTCATTGGGGTAATGTGGATTTATAGAAACAAACTTGATGAAAATGACATTATAATCAAGAACAAAGCAAGGCTAGTGGCTTAGGGGTACAAGCAAGAAGAAGGTATTGACTTCGATCAAACTTTTGCCCCTGTAGCAAGATTGGAGGCCATCAGACTGTTCCTTGCATATGCTGCACACAAAGGATTAAATGTCTATTAGGTGGATGTGAAGTTAGCCTTCCTGAATGGTGACTTAAAATAGCAAGTCTATGTTGAGCAGCATCCAGGTTTTGTAGTTCCTTACTCACCTGATTCTATTTATAGACTTAGGAAAGCTCTATATGGGCTAAAGCAAGCTCCTAGAGCATGGTATGAGACTTTGTCTAGCTTCCTCATTGAGAACATATTCTCAAGGGGGAAGATAGACACAACACTTTTCCTAATGGAATCTAATGGTAAGATCATCCTAGTTCAGATCTATATAGATGACATTATCTTTGGATCTACTGATGACCACCTTTGGAGGATGTTCTTCAAACTTATACAGGGGAAGTTTGAGATGAACAGTATGGGTGAACTTAAGTTCTTCTTGGGTCTCCAAGTAAGACAGACTGATGATGGTTTGTCCATATCCGAGTCTAAGTTCACTAGGGAGTTAATAATGGAATTTGGTATGGAAAATTCCTTCACCATGAGAACTCCCATGGGATCAAGTATGCCTATATGCAAAGATGAGGCAGGGAAATCTATTGATGAGACTTTATATAGGGGATAATTGGTTCCCTTCTTTATCTAACTGCTTGTAGGCCAGACATCATGTATGCTACATGTGTTTGTGTTAGGTATCAGGCTTGCCCCAAAGAATCTCATTACTCTACTATAAAGAGAATTCTTAGGTATCTTAAGGGCACACCAGATCTTGACCTATGGTACCCTAGGAATGGGGAATTTGAACTAACTGGCTATTTAGATGTAGACTTTGCAGGATACAAGGAGGACAGGAAGAGCACTTTTGGCACCTATCAATTCCTAGGTGGAAGGCTAGTTTCATGGAGCAGTAAGAAGCAAACTAGTGTTGCAATTTCAACTGCAAAGTCAAATTATATCTCAGCAGATAGCCGCTGCGCTCAATTGTTCTGGATCTAGCATCAGCTACAGGACTACAACCTTCAGATAATTAGAAGTCCTCTTTTCTGTGATTCTACTAGTGCTATTTTAATTGCTAGGAATTCTATCTCCCATAGAAGAACTAAGCACATTGAGATTAGATATCATTTCATTATTGAGCATATGGAATGTGAAGATATTAACCTTGAGTTTGTCTCAAACGACAAGCAAGTGGCTGATATCTTCACTAAGTCACTAGATGAAGCAAAGTTTAACACCTTCAAATTTGAGCTGGGTATGTTAAAACTGATATAGCTTTAGTTTCTCCTCATCCTTTTGCAAGCTATTTTGTATTTTGCAGATGGAAATTTTCTTCAAAGAAATGAAGATTCTCCAATTGAGTGGGAGCATGTCCAACAGAATTCTAACAATTCACTACTGCCTATTTAAGGGGGAGCTGATGATAAGAATCCTACCAGATATTTGCTGAAGTCAAAAAGGGGGATGAAAAGATTATCAGATGATCATATTAATGTTCAAGTATGGTAGCAGCAATTCAGGGCAAGAAGGTGCAGTGATGTTCCACTCTACAGGCAAGGAAGTGTGGTAACTATAAATAACTTCTCAGTAATATAGTTTTTATTCTTATTGCTTCATAGTACTGTGTATGTCATTGACTCACTTGCTTAAGAGTTTTCACTTCCTCAAATAGGGGGAGATTGTTGGGTCCATTGCCCGCAATGTTCTAGATTTGAGGAAGTCAATCTTGTCAATGATATATATATAGTTGTATTTGACAGTGAAAAGATAGGTAGCCTAAGTGGCCAAGTCAGGTAAACACTTTCCTCAGATATGGGTTGACAGAAATTTATCTAAGTCCACAGGCATTGAGTGTAGGTGACTCACTCAATTCCAGATGACTTATAGCGTTGAGTGAAGCCTATACAGTAAAAGCCAAAGCAGTGGCAAGCTAAGAAAGTTGCTAAGTCCACAAGCATTAAGTGAAGTCAACTCATTCAACGCCATACAATAAAAAGTTGTGAGACAGGCTAAAGCAGTAAGAGACTAAGTAGAAATGAGCAGAAAAGTGGCTAAGTCTATAGGCATTGAGTGTAGCTCACTCACTCAATGCCATAGCCTCTTAATCATTGAGTATAACTCAGTTCATCAACGCCACAGGAAAACTATGAATATTTACTAAGTCCATAGGCGTTGAGTAAGGCAAGCTCACTCAATGCTATGTGATATTGCATTGACTAATTCTCAAAGGAAGTGTTCTTCTTGACACAAAAATTTTGCTAAGTCCAAATGCGTTGATTGCTTTTACTTTCGTCGAGTTGAGATCTGAGTTCGTCGAACTGAGCTCTGAGTTCGTTAAACTGAGCTTTCACTTTTCATCAAGCTGAGCTCTGAGTTTGTCGAACTGAGTTTTGAGTTCGTCGAACTAAGACAAGCTCACTCCACGCTATCATCACCTAAATTATAGAATGCATAGGCTAAGGCACAAAGCATTGAGTGAGGTGTGCTCACTCAACACTCTCAACTCCAGGCATGCAGAAGTGGCTGAAGAATATGCTAAGGCAAAAAGCATTGAGTGGAGCTTGCTCACTCAATGCTGTCAACGCTTAGATAGACATAATTCTGTCTAAATGTTTTGGCATTGAGTGAAGCTCATTCACTCAATGACTATTCTACTGATGCTCGATTTTGGCTAAGTCCACAGGTGCTGACATCAGCAAAATTAACAAAGTCAACTAAGTTCAAATCAAGTACGAAGAAGCTACAGAACATGACAAACTCTGCCGAAAAGCTACTGTATGTCTTCTTCCGTTAAAGCAAGGCGCAACTGGAAGCTGCAGGTGGGGCCCACTAATCTCTAAGAGCCGTTGATCGACGAACTACAAAAGGAAGAGATGGGCCAAGACACAAGACAACTTTTAGGGCTTTATCATTTTAAAAAAGTTTGCGGCTATACTTCATCTTTTTCGCCATTGCTACAAGTAAAAGATTGAAGTCTCCCTGTAAAAAGTTAAGTTAGCTGTGTGTCTTCTTCATCGACACCATCAAGATCAGAAGGTTTTCCTTCTAAGGGAGAAGCAGAAGCAAGGAAGAAGCCTCTGCAGATCAAGTTGCTTCTCAGTTCAACAAGCCCAAACCTGAAGATCTACTTCTGAAGATGAAAAGAAGGAAGAATAAAGTAGCTAACTCTGTCCTAAGAAGGGAGAGGTAGCAAAGCAGTTTACTGCTAGTTACTTCCAGCTCAAGATATTTGTAGCTGTGAAGAAAAGTTGAGCTGAGATAACTCAGCTCAAGGTGCTGTCATAGAGAAATTTTACTGTGATAGATATAAATCTATTTCACTCCAGTAGGATTCTTTTGGATTTGAGTTATAGGGCTCTCTGATCCTGAGGCAGGGCAAATTTTCCTGTGTTATAGGTTCCAATTTGGATCTGAGGTATTTGGTCAATTGATCACTGAGCTGTAGGAGAGGAATACTCTCTGAGGTAGGATCCCTAGTGGATCTGAGGTAGGATTGTCCTCTCAACCTGAGTGTAGAGTTCTTTTCCTGGGTTAGATGGTCTGTTGGACACTGAGTTGTAGGCCCTTGTGGCTGAGTTGTAGGTTTTGGAGGAGACTAAGAGATCCTCAGGGATCTGAAGTGTAAGCTTTGTTGAGCAAAGTTTTGGAGAAGTGCCTTGATTAATAGGAAGTTGGCATGGTGGGAGGATAGTGGATGTACCCAAATGTTGGGGAACCACTATAAATCTGTGTGTACTTTTCTAGTATGTTTTTTCATTGTGCTGGAACTTGGAAGCAAATCACTGCCAACACACAAAACTCTAAAGAAGATAAAATTAAAAGTTAAAAATTATAGTGAGACAACCTATTCACCCCTAGGTTGTAAGCTACCTTGAAAATAAAGACTTTCAAAAACAATCCTTCCTCCCCCTCTCATTACAAGAAGGATCACAACAGATCCAAGAAGAAGTTCTCCAAAGGAGATATGTATGAAACTAAACATAACAAACATAGTTCTTCTAAAATTGTTTGTTACTATTATAGAAAACCTGAGTATGTCACAGTAGACTGCCTAATTAAGAGAAAAGAGACTTGTGAGAAGAAACATCACCACCAAAAGGGAAAGAAGGAAAAGACCTTCATTGCCAATAATGAGAAGAGATGAAGCCAAAGTGACTCAGCTTCTTAAGATTCTGAAAAAGAAGAAGCATACATAGGGTTGTTTGTTGTTGTTATTGATGAAGATGAAGACTATCCTTTTGTAAGGATAGGTATCAGGGCCCCTCTATCAAACTCAGACAGTGATACTAAGGTGGATAAAGATGAACACAACCGTTATGGGTTGATGGCCTTGTTAGATAAAGAATCCAACAAGGATCAGCCTGGTCTAGATAAGGTACATTCTCTTTCCAGCTACTCCTCTGAATCTTACTATGAGACTAGTCCCAATTCTAATGCATCTTCTTCCTGTGATGAATATGGGTAAGAATCTGAGGAAGATGTCAATCAACTGATTAACAAGTATGGTGCCCTTCTGTATGCTTCAAAAAGGAGCAAGAGGTTGGCCAAGAAACAAGCAGAGGAGATTTTCTCCCTACAGCTAGCTACTTCCCTACCATCTGAGTCAGCATCCTTGCTGGTGTAATGCCCCAAAACCCGAATACGAATTGATATATATGTTTTTATTACCCTTAGCGAAGCCCTATGAAAATTGGGGATGAATTGGAAGTGTTTTAAGGACTTTTGGAGCCCTTATAATTTCACACAGTCTGTAACACGAGTGTGTCCAGAGCCATGCCGGGAACACAGCCTGTGAAATGGGTGTGTCTAGTGCCGTGTCTTTTTTTGTGTTTTGCTATTTTATTATGATTGAGGAACACAGCCTGTGTAACATCCCATTTCCGGCTAGACCCCTAGGAGTCGGTTAGTTGTGACGGAACCCCAGGAAACACATAAAATTGAAATAAAGCGATCAATATTTCGGGTCACGGGTTAGTCACGCCCGTGACCGACCCGTCACGCCCGTGACCTGGGCGTGACTACTTCGACGATCGTCGATCTCCACAAGACGATCGTCGAACGTGCTGTCTGGGCATGTCACGCCCGTGACCAAGATGTCACGCCCGTGACTATGGGCGTGACCCCATCGACGATCGTCGATCGCCGTGAGATGATCGTCGACCTTGCGGCCCGGGCATGTCACGCCCGTGACATGAGTGTCACGCCCGTGACCTAGGGCGTGACCAGCCTTCGACGATCTTCGACCTCAATTCGACGATCGTCGACCTCGAAATTTGCCGTTCGGGCATGTCACGCCCGTGACCTAGAAGTCACGCCCGTGACTTAGGGCGTGACCAGCCTTCGACGATCGTCGATCTCAATTCGACGATCGTCGACCCACAATCTGCCGTTCGGGCCTGTCACGCCCGTGACCCGAGGTGTCACGCCCGTGACCATCCATCGACAATCGTCGATCTCAGTTCGACGATCGTCGAACCCAGAATTGGCTATCCGGGCCTGTCACGCCCGTGACCTATGTGTCACGCCCGTGACATTGGCCGAAACGACGGTTCAGTCCCGAAATTATTCCAACACGCGTGGTAATAAATGCTGGTGTGGGAAGTTACACTAGGAGTAACTTCCGGCCGTTTTCCTTCTATAATTATATAATAAATGAGGAAAAGGTGGTCCAATAGAAAACCGCCAGCTGGACACACCTGTTCAGGTTCCACCATTTCTTATCCCTTCACTGTAACCGAAACGTCAAGGGGGGGAAACTTCATGGCCATAATGGTTTTACCCATTCACCTTCCCACTTCCTGATTTATAAAAGCCCACCTGGGCAAGAGGAGAAGGTTACACGCTCAAGTAATCGGAACAGACCTTTGTTCTTACTGTAGGAGAAGATCAGCAAACGCCACCACCGCGCCATGGCACCCCGACGTTCTTCTCGCCTTCAAACCGCGAACAAGGTCCTCCTCTGCTCCTTCTCTTTCATGGGTAGATCTTAGGATTCTTAGAAAGGAGGTTCGCGCTCAACGGAGCCGGACCCATCTCTCGTTTTCATGGAAAAACCATGAAAGAGATATTTTGAGTTCGCCGGAAACCGCCACCTCCGGCGGCCAAACCACCGCCGACCGATAGCCGTCGCCTCAACGGAGGTGGTGGTGGTGGTGGCTGGCCAGGGAAGTGACCGAACGGCCGGCGACGGACCACGGAATGCTTACAGGAAAAATGTTTTCCTGTGTCTGTTCGGGTTCATGAAGAAGATGAACAGTAGATTTAATATATAATACATAGATTATTATATAGTACATATGGAAAAATAGATTATTTGGATATATGTTGAGGCTGCGAAACGAGGCACGTAGAGGCCGTTTTAGGAAAAATGACCAGACACAAAAGTTGTAGCCCTCGGGGTCTACTTTAATTTAAAATTGATTTTATTCAATTTGGGTGAGTGGTTTGAACACAGCACTCATTTTGGTGGGATCAAGACCTAGGCTAACCAGAAATTAAAATGGTTGCCCACGGTTCATAACCTGTCCAAATGACTTGAAATTTGGACTAGAGGTCTATAATATGTATATCGAGAGGCTGTCCAAAAATGAGAATTTTTGGAGAACTTTTGCCTAAAGTTTTTGTAAAAATTTAATAAACAATATGAAATTAATTAGGAGATGAAATTAAGTCCAAACTCCCCCAAAATTTGGGTGGTGGTCCCTGGCATCAATATTAAGATCTGTACAAAATTTCAACTCGATTGGTCGAGTTTTGAATAGGGAAGTATCAAGTCCTAGATAGGTCTTGGTGAGGGGTACTTTGGGGAAAAGTACGATTGGAGATGGAGTGGACAAATCTCCTCAAAAGAGGCTGAAGTTGTTGGCCACTGATTTGTTGGGTCTATGTCTACCCTCTTGGGTAACATGGTGTGGCTTAGGGTGGATTTTTACCCTAAGATATTGGCTCAAATCCAACGGGTGGGAGTTTGAGGTTTGTGAAGGACATAGGAGCAAAAGCTCTTGTATGCCCTTGAAATTTGGAGGAGAGGGGGATGATATGATGAAAACCCTCTGGTTGAAATAGTGAAGGAATTGGAGGTAGTTAGGTACCTCGAAAGTTGAGATGTCGGATTAGGATAAAAATGTGATTTAGTTATTTTAAGCACTAAATCTAATCCAAAAATTGTGAAACTCGGGAGGAGGGAGTTTTAGGATGTTTTAGACTTAAAGTAAATCTTCTGAAATTTTATGATTAATAAATGTTATACTTCATGTGTTAAAGGAATAATTGCCCGATTTATTGTTTCAATTATTTGGAGATTTTAAATTAATTATATTCAGTTGAAATTCTGGATTTAGATCTTGATTAGTAGCACAATGATCCCTGGATTTTTTATAGAATTTTATGTTGAGTAAATCTAGTACCTTATTCACAGATGATAGAAAGGGCTTTTATGTTTAAAAATTAATTATGGATAAAATACTTGCTGGAAAATTATGAAACTTGGCCAGTGCTAATTTTAGGCCTTTATTTGCATGTCATGAATTTTTTTTAATTTTTGGAAGAATATTTTCTGTACTTGCTTCATAAACAATAGAAGTTAGAGATTATTTCTAAATAGCTTTCATGCCATTTTGATGATAGAAAAATTATGATACTTAGGATTTAACCTATTGAGATAACCTAGTATTTATCATAAAATTGCTGGACATCTTGCATGAGAACTTAGGGTAGTTCATGTTCAAACCGGTAGTCCTTGGATTTTCGAGGAATTTAATTAAATGCCAAATAAATTAGGAAAATTTCCGTTTTCTGGATTTAGGTCATTTATGTAATGGTAAGTCTCCAGTAAATAATTTAGGGCATTTGGATGAATAATGGATCATTGCATAACCGGTTCGACATGTAGCCTAGGTCGGTCTGCATATATCAATTTGAGAAATGCAATAGGACTTGATCTGAGGAAGTTTTTGGAGTTAAACATTTTGTCTGGGTGGACATTTGTGGAGGAAATTGCAATAGGAAAATATGAAGAGTAGAGAGTAGTAGTGGTAGCTAGAGTTAAGAGGTGCTCGGGTTTGGCGAAAGATCGTCTTCCCCGAAGAGTGGAAGGTTTAAAAATCACCCTAGGATAGTCTATCGTAATGTGAGAAAGGAATGGGTTAAGGGAAATAAACCAATAATATTAAGTGCCTTGCGAAAGGGAACTTCGGGCCGTAATGCCGCCGTCTTGGTTCCTAGTGCCCCTTGAGAGCCCTTCACGGGGTATACCGGGGGCAGTCCTGGGCTAACGTAAACTGTAATAATAAACTGGCAAGAGTAACTTAGTAACTAGGATTGCACTTTTCACAAACACTGTTGGCACAGGAAGATTGATGAGAGATTCGGCTCGGTTGGTTAAGAGACGGACGGGATGGTCTGGGGAGCTTCGGCTCGGTTGGTTAAGAGACGGACGGGATGGTCCGGGGAGCTTCGGCTCGGTTGGTTGGAGACGGACGTTTGGTCCGGGGAGCTTCGGCTCGGTTTTTGTGTGTTTGCGATTAAACTTGCATGTGCATAAGATAGGAAAAGTCAAGGTGGTGGGTCTTTCGATATCGGGGAGTTCGATTGCACCGACACCGATATCGTTGACTCGGCGGGGTGATTAGCACTCCGCCAACTGAAGTCCGGTGCGCCAGCCGGCAAGAGTACGCAGGCGTCCGCTTAGTGCACCAAGCGTTGAGGCGTACGATAGGTCAGACCAGTGGTGCTTTTACTGGTTTTGGAGGTGGGCGAGGCCCAACCCACCGCTTCCGTCTGCCACTACGGAGGTATCCTGGGAGGTAACGGCTCCGAAAGGGGGAACTAAAGGTCTGTGTGCACAGAGTCGGGAGTGTGAGTTGCACTGCATGTTTCATCATACCCACTAGCATGTCATAGCATAATCGATTCATTTAACCCTGACACCTAAAGTATAAGTGGTATGGGACGCTTATACATTAGGACCTGCAAAACGACCCCTTGGTCTATAAGCTTGTGTGGGCAAGTTTATAAATCAAAGGTTAATTTCAATATATAACAACCATTGCTGTTTGATAACCGACACCCCAACGTATAAGTGGTATGGGACATTCTATACGATGGGAGCCTTGCAAAAGATCCCTTTTGCTTATGTGTTCTCGCATAAGTGAAGGTTTAAATTGATATAATTGCTTTTCTTACTGCTAGGCCTATTATAACAATTTATTAACTGCTCACCTAATACAACTTGCTAGATTAGTTTCCGCTGCCATCTGTTTCATGTTTAATCTCTACCTTCATGTCCTTCCCTTTCTTCCTCCCCGCTCGGTACCTAGGAGCCATGGGGGAAGGGGTAGGGGATGATAGGGCTTAGTCTTTATGACTAACGGTTTTCGAACCGCATCATTTAGGGGATCGTGGAGCCCAGCATGGAGGAGCAGCCCCAGAGATCGGTGCGCCTAGAGATGGGGCAGTCTAGCTCCGGAGTTCACACAGCCGGGACCGTGAGTCTCGACCCTGAGTAGTTTCTAGTGTTTGCTTCCACATGAGTGATATTGTAGTGAGGACTCTGATGTACAGGGCTTATGCCCTTATTTTTAGTTTTACATTATGCTGCACTCTGATGCTTTCTGTGGACACTCCCTTCGTGGAGCTTTATTATATATATGTGATTTTATTAATGTGGACTGCATTGCTCTTACTGTTATATTGTGCTACTTTTCTGTGATCGAATTGGCCGGCAGAATCGACGCCTTGTGGTGATGATCCTTCAGGACGTGAAGGAGTCACCGCAAAGCGGCGGTTCTGGGCCTAAGACCCCGGTGGTTGAAAAAGAAAAAAAGGGGGTCTTACAAGTGGTATCAGAGGCAAACATCGATCAGAAGGAAGTAGCAGTCCACAAACCCTAGGTCACCCCCCGCTCGAGTTTAGTTTGGGGACAAACTAAGCAGCGGAAGCAGTGGTGTGCCCATATGGGGATCACATATAATTTGTCCACCTTTATGTAGTATTTGAACGTTTTCTCACCGTGTGTTTTCGTTACGCAGCCTCCAGCACGGACTACGCCACAAGGTGGAGTTCAACAGGCTCAGGATGTTGCACCACCCCCACCGACCCCCACTCCTTTCCTTCAGTCAGACATGGGACAGACCCTGACTGCCATTCTGGAGGCCTTCAGGGCCCGGCAGGTTCCGGCCCCGCAGCCAAATCCGGGGGCCAACTGGCTAAGCATCTTCCGAGGACTGGCTCCCCCGTCCTATTTAGGGACAGAGTCGGCTGTTCGGACGGAAGAGTGGCTAGATATCATGTACGAGATGCTGACCGGGATACGATGTCCCTGGGAGGAGAGAGTGGCTCTGGTTGTCTCCTGCCTGGAGTCCCATGCAAAGAGGTGGTGGAAGACGCTGTTGGACACGACCTTTGCTGATAGGGAGGTTGCGGAGGTTACTTGGGAGGAGTTCAGGGCCGCACTGCTGGAGAATTTCGTTCCGCAGTCGGCTAGGGATGATTTGGAGGAGCGGTTCTTACAGCTAAAGCAGGGTACCCGGACCGTGGTGGAGTACCATCGAGAGTTTGACCATCTGGCTCGATACGCAGATTCCTACCAGCTGGACGAGGCAGGGTATATCAGGAGGTTCTATAAGGGCCTGCGGGAGGACTTGAGGGAGGCTCTGTTGTTCGTATCTGACGGGCCCATCTCCCGGATCTTGGAGATGGCCAAAAGGATTGAGGAAGATTGGCACGCCACCCGGGGTCGGAAGCGGCCAGCAGAGGATCAGGGACGGAGAGGTAGGAATGACCAGCGGCGGGGTGCTGTACCAGAGGGGAGGAGGACAGAGGACCAGCCTCGTCAGGACGTGAGGCCGGAGCCGAGGGAACAGGTTGTATTAGCCCCTCCCCCTCTTCGGATGCAGGAGATGCCGAGACCCGGGGGAATGGCGTATCCCCCACCAGAGAGTTTTCTTTGTCATCAGATTGGGCACATTCGGAGGAACTGCCCCATGAGGGGGCACCACCTCCACCACATCAGGGCGGCCCACCAGCTCAGCATTATGGAGGCCGAGGACGCGGCCGTGGTCGTGGATACCAGTGGGGAGATCGTAGACAGGAAAGAGAGCAGGTATATGCTTTGGACCTTGCGCAGCCTCGAAATCTGGAGCAGGTCATAGCAGGTACGTTGCAATGCTTCTTTACTTTCATAGAATTTTCCTTTAAGTTGTTAAAACTCAGAACCGCACTAGATAGATTAACAAGGAAAGAAAACTCTTTATAGAACCCTGAGATATTTAATCACCCCAGGTATAGTCTTCATCAGCGGCAAGCCTGCCCGCACGCTTTTTGATACTAGAGCTACTCACTCCTTTGTGTCGGAGTCGTTTGTGGAAGGACTGGAAGGTGTGGAGCGGTTCACAGGCTCGAGGATGAGGGTGCGACTACCGGATGGATCTGAGCTCCTTACCACGGATCACTGCAATATGGAGGCAGAAATTGGTGGAAAAGCGTTCGAGGCTCCAGCGACGATTTTGAAGCTGACGGACTATGACCTGATCCTGGGCATGGCATGGCTGCACTGGAACTATGCCCAGATTGACTGCTAGGCAAAGAGGATCACTGTGAGACATGGGGACTCTTTCATTACCATCGAAGGTATAAGACCTGTCTCTCGTATACTCTTATCTTCGGTACAGGCCGTTAAGGCCCATCTGCAGGGAGAGGAGGTCTATCAGATTCTATTTGAGATGGAGGAGGTTAAGGAGTCGGTGACAGACATCCCGGTGGTGCGAGATTTCGCTGACATCTTTCCAGAGAAACTGCCAGGACTACCTCCACACCGAGAGCAGGATTTTCAGATACAGCTTGTGCCGGGAGCCAAGCCGGCGTCTAGGGCCCCTTATCGGATGGCCCCAAAGGAGTTGGCAGAGTTTCGGACTCAGTTGCAGGAATTAGTTGAGGCAGGTTTTGTTAGACCGAGTTCCTCTCCATGGGGAGCACCGGTCCTGTTCGTGAAGAAGAAGGATGGGACTCTCCGCCTGTGCATCGATTACCGAGCACTAAACAGGCTGACCGTCCGGAATACCTATCCGCCCCCACGGATAGACGAATTATTCGACCAGCTGGAGGGGGCCCATTATTTCTCGAAGCTGGACTTGAGATCAGGATACTACCAGCTGCGGATCCAGGAGGAGGATATCCCGAAGACGGCCTTTAGTAGCAGATATGGCCTGTATGAGTTCACCGTGATGCCCTTTGGGCTCACGAATGCTCCGTCGGCATTCATGAGTCTCATGAACCGGGTTTTCGAGGCCTACTTGGATGTGTTCGTCATAGTATTCATAGACGACATCCTGATCTACTCTAGGACGGAGGAGGAGCACACTCGGCATCTGGCACTGACCTTGGAGAGGTTGCGGGAGCATCGCCTTTATGCAAAATTCAGCAAGTGTTAGTTCTGGTTGAAGGAGGTGGCCTTCCTAGGCCACATCATCAGCGGAGCCGGGTTATCAGTAGATCCAGCAAAGATTCGGGCAGTTCGCGATTGGCCGCAGCTGAGGACAGCCACCGATGTACGCAGTTTCTTGGGACTTGCCGGTTACTACCGGAAGTTCGTGGAGGGGTTCTCTCGGATTGCCCTCCCCCTCACATCTTTGACAAAGAAGGAGGCACCTTTTGTGTGGACCCCGCAGTGCCAGGCGGCTTTCCAGGAGCTGAAGGGCCGACTCATCTCGGCCCCTATCCTGGCCCTTCCATCCGGAAGGGAGGGATTCCAGGTGTATACCGACGCATCATACCAAGGGATGGGAGCGGTGCTGATGCAGAACGGACATGTCATAGCATATGCCTCCCGCCAGCTGAAGATCCATGAGAGGAACTACCCGGTGCACGACCTCGAGATGGGAGCGGTCGTTTTTGCTCTGAAGGTCTGGCGCCATTATCTTTATGGAGTCCACTGCGATATCTTCTCCGATCACAAGAACCTGAAATACGTGGACACGCAGAAGGAGCTGAATATCAGGCAGAGGCGTTGGGTGGAGTTCTTAGCAGATTATCAGTATGAGATGCACTACCATCCAGGGAAGGCAAACCTGGTGGCCGACGCGTTGAGCCGGAGAGCTGCCACTTCCGAAGCTGGGCCCCAGGTTATGTCCATGGAGCTAGTCCAGTCATTCAGAGATATGCAGATATCCCTAGTGTCCGAGGATGACCCAGATCTGTATAGGGAGTATCTGGCATCGATAGTGGCCATTGACGATATTCGGGATCGCATTCGGGACGGACAGAGGACAGATGCGTGGGCGGAGCCGATGTTCCGAGCTTTGGAGGAAGGTTCGACAGGAGATTATTCCCTGAGAGATGGTTTGCTCCACTTCAGAGGCAGAGTATAAATACCCGCAGGAGGCCAGATCCGAGAGGATATCATGATGGAGGCGCATTGCAGCCGGTACTCGGTACACCCAGGGATCACAATGATGACCGCTGATTTGAAGAGGACGATGTTTTGGCCGGGCATGAAGAAGGACATTACGTACTTCGTGACCCATTGCGAGGCGTGTCAGTTGGTGAAGGCGGAGTGCAAGAACCCCGCAGGATTGTTACAGCCACTCCCGGTGCCGGAGTGGAAGTTTGACGATATAGCGATGGATTTTATACATGGTCTTCCCCGGTCTCGGACAGGGAACGACTCGATTTGGGTGATTGTTGATCGGTTGACGAAGGTGGCCCGCTTTGTACCGATCAGGAAGGATGACTCGGTGGGAGTGCTGGTACGGAAGTTTGTGGAGCAGTATGTCCGGTATCATGGCGTGCCCCGGACGATAGTGTCGGATCGCGATGGACGGTTTACATCCAGGGAGTGGCGGTCAGTGCAGGCATATTTGGGCACCCGGTTGACTTTTAGCACGGCCTTCCACCCTCAGACGGACGGGCAGACCGAGCGCACCAACCGGACCTTGGAGGATTTACTACGGCTGTGTATACTGGACCGAGGGGAGCCGTGGGAGAAGATGTTACCGTTGGTCGAGTTCTCCTATAATAATAGCTACCAGTCCAGCATCAGGATGGCACCTTATGAAGCCCTGTATGGAAGAAAATGTAGGACCCCGCTTTCTTGGGTTCAAGACGAGGATCCGAAGCTGTTGGGATCGGATTTTGTGGAAGATACCGAGGCTCAGGTGAGACTGATCAGAGATAGGATGTTGGAGGCGCAGAGCAGACAGGCTAAATACTATGACGCTCGGCATCGTCAGGTGGAGTTTCGGGTAGGGGATCGAGTGTTCTTGAAGATCCGGCCCATGCACGGAGTCTCACGGGTGCGCGGTCGGAGGAAGAAACTCAGCCCTAGGTATATGGGCCCTTACCGGATCCTGGAGCGGATCGGACCCCTAGCCTACAGGCTAGAGTTGCCGCCAGAGCTGGCAGCTCTACACGACGTCTTCCACATCTCTTCGCTGAGAAGGGCTCTACTACGCCCGGAGCAGCGGATTTTGACCACCGAAGGGCCGGTAGCTTCAGACCGATCGGTTCACTTGGAGCCGGTTCGTATCGACGACAAAGGAGTGCGGATCTTGCGCCGCAAGAAGATCCCCTTAGTCAAGGTTCTGTGGAGAAACCACGGTCAGGAGGAGCACACCTGGGAACCGCAGGATCTGATGAGGCAGAGATACCCGGAGTTGTTCAGTCAGGTACATCTCACCACCTCTCGGTATGCTATAGATTGCCTTCTTGTTTTGAAATGTTAAGACTAGGTACGGAAAATCCAGGACCTAGGCATGCGCACTTAATCAGAAAGGTAGGGGCTAATCTTTTGTTTATTGGGGAGATTGTCTTCGTTATCAAACGAACAGTCACCTGAACCCAATAGAAAGATCGTATGGGATGTTACAAGTTTGATTTATTCCGATAGAAATCCCCGTAGGCTCAACCTCAATTTCGGGGACGAAATTTTTGTTTTGTTTATTGGGATTTGTAACATCCCATTTCCGGCTAGACCCCTAGGAGTCAGTTAGTTGTGACGGAACCCCAGGAAACACATAAAATTGAAATAAAGCGATCAATATTTCGGGTCACGGGTTAGTCACGCCCGTGACCGACCCGTCACGCCCGTGACCTGGGCGTGACTACTTCGACGATCGTCGATCTCCACAAGACGATCGTCGAACGTGCTGTCTGGGCATGTCACGCCCGTGACCAAGATGTCATGCCCGTGACTATGGGCGTGACCCCATCGACGATCGTCGATCGCCGTGAAACGATCGTCGACCTTGCGGCCCGGGCATGTCACGCCCGTGACATGAGTGTCACGCCCGTGACCTAGGGCGTGACCAGCCTTCGACGATCGTCGACCTCAATTCGACGATCGTCGACCTCGAAATTTGTCGTTCGGGCATGTCACGCCCGTGACCTAGAAGTCACGCCCGTGACTTAGGGCGTGACCAGCCTTCGACGATCGTCGATCTCAATTCGACGATCGTCGACCCACAATCTGCCGTTCGGGCCTGTCACGCCCGTGACCCGAGGTGTCACGCCCGTGACCATCCATCGACGATCGTCGATCTCAGTTCGACGATCGTCGAACCCAAAATTGGCTATCCGGGCCTGTCACGCCCGTGACCTATGTGTCACGCCCGTGACATTGGCCGAAACGACGGTTCAGGCCCGAAATTATTCCAACACGCGTGGTAATAAATGCTGGTGTGGGAAGTTACACCAGGAGTAACTTCCGGCCGTTTTCCTTCTATAATTATATAATAAATGAGGAAAAGGTGGTCCAATAGAAAACCGCCAGCTGGACACACCTGTTCAGTTTCCACCGTTTCTTATCCCTTCACTGTAACCGAAACGTCAAGGGGGGGAAACTTCATGGCCATAATGGTTTTACCCATTCACCTTCCCACTTCCTGATTTATAAAAGCCCACCTGGGCAAGAGGAGAAGGTTACACGCTCAAGTAATCGGAACAGACCTTTGTTCTTGCTGTAGGAGAAGATCAGCAAACGCCACCACCGCGCCATGGCACCCCGACATTCTTCTCGCCTTCAAACCGCGAACAAGGTCCTCCTCTGCTCCTTCTCTTTCATGGGTAGATCTTAGGATTCTTAGAAAGGAGGTTCGCGCTCAACGGAGCCGGACCCATCTCTCGTTTTCATGGAAAAACCATGAAAGAGATATTTTGAGTTCGCCGGAAACCGCCACCTCCGGCGGCCAAACCACCGCCGACCGATAGCCGTCGCCTCAACGGAGGTGGTGGTGGTGGTGGCTGGCCAGGGAAGTGACCGAACGGCCGGCGACGGACCACGGAATGCTTACAGGAAAAATGTTTTCCTGTATCTGTTCGGGTTCATGAAGAAGATGAACAGTAGATTTAATATATAATACATAGATTATTATATAGTACATATGGAAAAATAGATTATTTGGATATATGTTGAGGCTGCGAAACGAGGCACGTAGAGGCCGTTTTAGGAAAAATGACCAGACACAAAAGTTGTAGCCCTCGGGGTCTACTTTAATTTAAAATTGATTTTATTCAATTTGGGTGAGTGGTTTGAACACATCACTCATTTTGGTGGGATCAAGACCTAGGCTAACCAGAAATTAAAATGGTTGCCCACGGTTCATAACCTGTCCAAATGACTTGAAATTTGGACTGGAGGTCTATAATATGTATATCGAGAGGCTGTCCAAAAATGAGAATTTTTGGAGAACTTTTGCCTAAAGTTTTTGTAAAAATTTAATAAACAATATGAAATTAATTAGGAGATGAAATTAAGTCCAAACTCCCCCAAAATTTGGGTGGTGGTCCCTGGCATCAATATTAAGATCTGTACAAAATTTCAACTCGATTGGTCGAGTTTTGAATAGGGAAGTATCAAGTCCTAGATAGGTCTTGGTGAGGGGTACTTTGGGGAAAAGTACGATTGGAGATGGAGTCGACAAATCTCCTCAAAAGAGGCTGAAGTTGTTGGCCACTGATTTGTTGGGTCTATGTCTACCCTCTTGGGTAACATGGTGTGGCTTAGGGTGGATTTTTACCCTAAGAGATTGGCTCAAATCCAACGGGTGGGAGTTTGAGGTTTGTGAAGGACATAGGAGCAAAAGCTCTTGTATGCCCTTGAAATTTGGAGGAGAGGGGGATGATATGATGAAAACCCTCTGGTTGAAATAGTGAAGGAATTGGAGGTAGTTAGGTACCTCGAAAGTTGAGATGTCGGATAAGGATAAAAATGTGATTTAGTTATTTTAAGCACTAAATCTAATCCAAAAATTGTGAAACTCGGGAGGAGGGAGTTTTAAGATGTTTTAGACTTAAAGTAAATCTTCTGAAATTTTATGATTAATAAATGTTATACTTCATGTGTTAAAGGAATAATTGCCCGATTTATTGTTTCAATTATTTGGAGGTTTTAAATTAATTATATTCAGTTGAAATTCTGGATTTAGATCTTGATTAGTAGCACAATGATCCCTGGATTTTTTATAGAATTTTATGTTGAGTAAATCTAGTACTTTATTCACAGATGATAGAAAGGGCTTTTATGTTTAAAAATTAATTATGGATAAAATACTTGCTGAAAAATTATGAAACTTGGCCAGTGCTAATTTTAGGCCTTTATTTGCATGTCATGAATTATTTATAATTTTTGGAAGAATATTTTCTGTACTTGCTTCATAAACAATAGAAGTTAGAGATTATTTCTAAAATAGCTTTCATGCCATTTTGATGATAAAAAAATTATGATACTTAGGATTTAACCTATTGAGATAACCTAGTATTTATCATAAAATTGCTGGACATCTTGCATGAGAACTTAGGGTAGTTCATGTTCAAACCGGTAGTCCTTGGATTTTCGAGGAATTTAATTAAATGCCAAATAAATTAGGAAAATTTCCGTTTTCTGGATTTAGGTCATTTATGTCATGGTAAGTCTCCAATAAATAATTTAGGGCATTTGGATGAATAATGGATCATTGCATAACCGGTTCGACATGTAGCCTAGGTCGGTCTACATATAGCAATTTGAGAAATGCAATAGGACTTGATCTGAGGAAGTTTTTGGAGTTAAACATTTTGTCTGGGTGGACATTTGTGGAGGAAATTGCAATAGGAAAATATGAAGAGTAGAGAGTAGTAGTGGTAGCTAGAGTTAAGAGGTGCTCGGGTTTGGCGAAAGATCGTCTTCCCCGAAGAGTGGAAGGTTTAAAAATCACCCTAGGATAGTCTATCGTAATGTGAGAAAGGAATGGGTTAAGGGAAATAAACCAATAATATTAAGTGCCTTGCGAAAGGGAACTTCGGGCCGTAATGCCGCCGTCTTGGTTCCTAGTGCCCCTTGAGAGCCCTTCACGGGGTATACCGGGGGCAGTCCTGGGCTAACGTAAACTGTAATAATAAACTGGCAAGAGTAACTTAGTAACTAGGATTGCACTTTTCACAAACACTGTTGGCACAGGAAGATTGATGAGAGATTCGGCTCGGTTGGTTAAGAGACGGACGGGATGGTCCGGGGAGCTTCGACTCGGTTGGTTAAGAGACGGACGGGATGGTCCGGGGAGCTTCGGCTCGGTTGGTTGGAGACGGACGTTTGGTCCGGGAGCTTCGGCTCGGTTTTTGTGTGTTTGCGATTAAACTTGCATGTGCATAAGATAGGAAAAGTTAAGGTGGTGGGTCTTTCGATATCGGGGAGTTCGATTGCACCGACACCGATATCGTTGACTCGACGGGGTGATTAGCACTCCGCCAACTGAAGTCCGGTGCGCCAGCCGGGAAGAGTACGCAGGCGTCCGCTTAGTGCACCAAGCGTTGAGGCGTACGATAGGTCGGACCAGTGGTGCTTTTACTGGTTTTGGAGGTGGGCGAGGCCCAACCCACCGCTTCCGTCTGCCACTACGGAGGTATCCTGGGAGGTAACGGCTCCGAAAGGGGGAACTAAAGGTCTGTGTGCACAGAGTCGGGTGTGTGAGTTGCACTGCATGTTTCATCATACCCACTAGCATGTCATAGCATAATCGATTCATTTAACCCTGACACCTAAAGTATAAGTGGTATGGGACGCTTATACATTAGGACCTGCAAAACGACCCCTTGGTCTATAAGCTTGTGTGGGCAAGTTTATAAATCAAAGGTTAATTTCAATATATAACAACCATTGCTGTTTGATAACCGACACCCCAACGTATAAGTGGTATGGGACATTCTATACGATGGGAGCCTTGCAAAAGATCCCTTTTGCTTATGTGTTCTCGCATAAGTGAAGGTTTAAATTCATATAATTGCTTTTCTTACTGCTAGGCCTATTATAACAATTTATTAACTGCTCACCTAATACAACTTGCTAGATTAGTTTCCGCTGCCATCTATTTCATGTTTAATCTCTACCTTCATGTCCTTCCCTTTCTTCCTCCCCGCTCGGTACCTAGGAGCCATGGGGGAAGGGGTAGGGGATGATAGGGCTTAGTCTTTATGACTAACGGTTTTCGAACCGCATCATTTAGGGGATCGTGGAGCCCAGCATGGAGGAGCAGCCCCAGAGATCGGTGCGCCTAGAGATGGGGCAGTCTAGCTCCGGAGTTCACACAGCCGGGACCGTGAGTCTCGACCCTGAGTAGTTTCTAGTGTTTGCTTCCGCATGAGTGATATTGTAGTGAGGACTCTGATGTACAGGGCTTATGCCCTTATTTTTAGTTTTACATTATGCTGCACTCTGATGCTTTCTGTGGACACTCCCTTCGTGGAGCTTTATTATATATATGTGATTTTATTAATGTGGACTGCATTGCTCTTACTGTTATATTGTGCTACTTTTCTGTGATCGAATTGGCCGGCAGAATCGGCGCCTTGTGGTGATGATCCTTCAGGACGTGAAGGAGTCACCGCAAAGCGGCGGTTCTGGGCCTAAGACCCCGGTGGTTGAAAAAGAAAAAAAGGGGGTCTTACAGCCTGTGACACGGGCGTGTCCAAAGCCATGTCAGGCACACAGCCTATGACACGGGTGTGTCCAGGGCCGCGTCCTTTTCTGTGTTTGGCCATTTTATTGTGATTGCGGGACACGACCTGTGACACGACCGTATCACAAGTTGTGTACTGACCCAGGGAGACCATTCTAAGGGCAAATCAAGGCCTTTCGTTTTATTTAGGTGGGATCCGATGGCCTTAATCTTCCCTGATGAGATAAGGTCGGGAAATGAGGGTTTAAACATCATTCCTTTGGCCCTTTCTCTTTCTAAGAGGTAGAGAGAGGGGAGCGCAAAGGTAGAAGAAGAAGGAGGAATCCCGCCATTGTTGGAGCTTTAGAGCTCAAAATCGCGAGCTAAGTCTAGATCCGCAGAGGAGAGTCCGTTGCGGTGTTTTTCATCTGGCTAGTTTCTTCTCCATGGGGCCGAAGAGAACCTCTTGGGTAACGATTATATACTTGGACATGTGAATTCCTATTCCTTTTGTATAAGGAAACCCTCTCCTGTGAGTATGCAGTGAGTGTGTGGTATTCCTTCAGGTAGATATGGATTATCCCCATAGTTTTCCATATAGAGATTAGAATTGAAGTACGGATATAGGCATGGTGTGTGAAAACCATCCGGACATGTTGGTCTGGATTAGTGATGTTTTCATTATACATGAATTGCCAAAGAAGACTCAATGTTGTATGTTTTAGGGTTTCTACATGGTAGATTGCAGTAGGGAACTTTGGGGACTAACCCCAAGGAGCACTTAGAAAACTGGGTAGAAACGCATTTCTGCCTTATACCGTGTTGTTGTAGTGTTACCGCTGGCAGTAGCTCTGTGAGAGAGCTATTGTGAGGCCTGTCTCGCGGAGACCTGGGGGCCAGGTTGTGGGGCTAAGAGCTCTGGGAGCCCAGCTTGGTGCCCTGAGTGTCGACCTTATGCATAACCGGTTTATGTATTATTGTATGATCGATTCTTTTGGAATCGGGGATGCTGACCTATGCTGATGACTTAAATTAACATGGCGATGTGAGCAACGGGTTGAGCTGAACCATACCCACTCTATGTGGTTCGGTTAAAGAGACCTAATGTACGTGGCACTTAGCGGGTGCATGGAGGGCAAGTCCTAGTCTTTGTCCGGAAAGACACAAATACTCACGATGGTTGCCGTCCTGGGGGATGTGGTAAAGCCATAGAATGGACTGGGTTCACCAATAATGTGCCCTGAGAGCACGGGATGTGTGGCCGTGCGTGCCTATGCCTTTGGTGAAGTGTACTTTAATTGTACTTTCTATACCATGGTTGAATCTACTAAAAATTTGCAGGGAAGGAGCATCGCTGTCCCGAGAAAGGGGCAGGGTCATTATAATTTGGTCAGCTTTAGCTGACCGTTGCCTTGTTTTACCATCGTTTGGTGGATTGTTGTGCAGGAACAGGTGAGCCAAGTGGTAAGTAGTAGGCTGAAGCCCTTGATTATGTGTTGGCCCTTGAAGGACAAAGCGAAATGTTTTCTTTTACTATTGTCATGTATTGCCAGCCTACGTGCAGAAGTATGTAAAACACTTACTGTTTAAGAAACTGTTGTAAGGCCTTATAGCCAAATCTTTTGTGTATGTTCTTTCATTCCTATTGTGGCTGTAGTGGACATTCATATGTTGTTTATGGGTTCTTATAACTATTTTAAAAAGCTTCCGCTAGAATGTTCTGAGTTAAGATTCGAATTCCTACGGTGGTATTTTGGTATTAATTAGTAACTCCGCTAACTGTCCGTGGTATATGGTGTGGGGCGCTTGCCAGACCTTCTGTTATATTCCATATGACGGATGGGGGTGTTATAATTTGGTATCAAACTACGGTTTCGGTCTTGCTTATTTTAGTTCGTGGACGAACTCTTGTAAGGGCTGGTGAGCACATGTATGTGCGTCATTATTATAACATGAAAAGAACCCATGAATGTCCACTTAGGAATGAAAATACCCATGTTTGAGGAACCTGTGTGTTCTTATGATTGCTTTTACAATTCTGTTTTGTCACTTAATGGTGTGTTGTACGACTATAGGTAACCAGGAGTGGTGCAAGGCAGTCAAAACACCCGCTTTCTGAGGAAAGTAGTGCACCCAATGACGTGCCTGCAACCCATCCTTCGGTAGAAACAATAAGACTTGTTGCTGAGGCAGTGTTTGCGATGCTAAGCGCCCAGCCAGGAAGGCAAGTACAACATCCTGCCCCTGTATGGGAGCAGGTACCGCTTCGAGCAGCAGAACCTAGAATGGTGGAACAAGTTGTGGTAGAGCCTTTAGTACCAAGAAAAGCAACAGATAAGCAGCTCAAACATGTAATGAGCTTTAACCCTCCGGTGTTTTTGGGGACTAGAACCCCATCCTAGGCTAAAGATTGACTCTCTCGGGTGAAGAGAGTTTTGACGGCCATTTAAATGAGGGAATGACAGAAGACCACCATAGCCACGTTCCTGTTTGATGGAGAGGCGAGGTTGTGATGGGAAGAGTTGGAGCTGCATCACTTGGTAAGAAGACAACTCACTGATGTCTCGATGGAGGAATTCTCAAAGTTATTCTTGACAAGATACCTTCCCTCAGCAAAGAGGATCAATATGGAGAATCTTTCCAGAGGCTGACACAGGGAGATAGTAGCGTGGATGAGTATCTCCACGAGTTTACGCGGTTGGGTCGTTTGCTGGCTCTACGTTTGCCGATGAGGAGCATAAGACCAACCGATCCTACGAGGGTCCGCGTGATGACTCGAGGTTACTACTTTCTGGGTCTATGACGCAAGACTTCCTAACCCTGGTCAATACGGCCCAATCATTGGAAAAAGATCTGAAGAGAGTCCATGGGAAGAATGACTCGAGTGCGAAAAAGATGGAGTTCAAAGTGCCGAACTCCTCAAAGTCTTGGTTCCGTAAGTTAAACAAGAAGGCAAGGACTTCGAGTCCAACCCCTTCTTCGGGTGTGTCCGGGGAAACAACATGCCGAGACCAGGGCGCTTGTTATGACTATGGAATGCCGGGACACTTTGCTAGAGATTGCTGGAGCGGACGCCTAGAAGTTCGAGAAGAATCCTGGAGCATCTTACGCGGAGAAGGGAAAGGTGGTGGAGTCAACCGTATCCCACCATAATCCAACCCAGCCTAGAGTGTACAACCTTGTCCAATAGGAGGCCATAAAATAGGCTGACATGATGACAGGTACGGTTTAAGTCAATAGCAGTTTTGCTTTATATACTTATAGCCTTATGCGTGTTAGCTTATGACTAGTTGTGCTAGGCTTTGTATCGATCTTTGATTTTCCGGCGAGAGCATTGTTCGATACCGAAGCTTCGCATTCCTTTTTGTCCGAAGGGTTTGTATCGTGCATCGGAGTACCTTCTTCGATGGCAAGGGATATCTTTGATGTGTTGCTGCCTAACGCATGTTTTATGCTCACGGATATAGTTTGTTGCGTGAAGGTAGGGATTGAGTCACGAATATGACTTGCGAGTGTCGCTACTGTCGATAGTTGAGTTCGATGTGATATTTGTAATGGACTGGCTATCGGAGCAGCGTGCGTATATCGATTGCAACCGTAAGGTGGTTAGATTGGGAATGAATACAGATCATGAGACGATGTTCTCAGGCATGAAGGGGTCAAGCAAGACTTTGATGTCTTCTCTCCAGGTTGTTAAGGCAGTTCGTAGGGGTGCAGAGCTATTTTTAACTTTAGTGGAGGTTTCGAAGCCCAAGCCTGGTTTGGACAGTATTCTAGTTGTATCTGAGTTTCTTAACATATTCCCTGAAGATCTCCCTAGAGATCCACCTCAGCGAGAGATCGAATTCACAATTGAGTTAGTGTCAGGTGCAAAACCTGTGTCATGCTCTCCGTACTGATTAGAGCCTAAGGAGATGGCAGAATTAAAAGTATAGCTTCAAGAGCTTTTGGAACAAGTTTATGTGCATCCGAGTTCATTGTCTTGGAGCTCTCCAGTCCTCTTTGTTAAGAAGAAGGACGGGAGCTTACGGCTATTTATTGATTAACGGGAGTTGAATAAGCTAACAGATAGGAATAAGTATCCAATCCCAAGGATTGATGATCTATTTGACCAGCTGTCCGGGTCAACTATGTACTCGAAGTTGGATCTGAAATTCGGATACTATCAGGTGTGGATAAGGGAAAGTGACATTCCCAAGACGGCTTTCAGTACACATTATGGGCATTATGAGTTTACCATCTTGTCATTTGGGCTGACAAATACGCCATCCGTGTTTATGGATTTGATGAACATAACGTTCAGATAATACTTGGACCAGATCATGATAGTTTTTATCGATGATATACTTGTGTACTCGCAGTGCGAGGATGATCATTTCAAGCATCTACACATGGTATTTGAGATCATGAGGAAAAACCAACTGTATGCCAAGTTTTCCAAATGTGAATTTTTGTTGTTCTCAGTAGCATTCCTTGGTCACGTAGTTAGCGATGAAGGAGTTGCAGTGGATCCGAATTAGATAGTTGCGATATGCAAGTGGCCTGTGTTATTTACTATGGCGGAAGTCTGGAGTTTTATAGGACTTGCCAGCTATTACTGGCCCTTCATGGAGAACTTCTCGCGGATAGCGTTTCCCCTCACTACTCTGACAAGGAAAGACCAGAAGTTTGTTTGGTCGCCGGAGTGTGCACACGCTTTCGAAGATCTAAAGTGTCGTTTGACCACGACACCTGTCTTATGTTTGCCTTGTATTTCTAAAGGCTTTGAGGTTTATAGTGATGCCTCTGGGAGTGGTTTAGGCTATGTTCTGATTCAGCATGTGTCGATGATAGCCTATGGATCACGTCAGTTAAAGGTGCATGAGAGGAACTACCCGGTCCAAGATTTGGAGTTGGCGGTCGTGGTATTTGCTCTCATGCTTTGGAGGCATTACCCTTATGGAGTAAATTTCGATATATATTAAGATCATAAGAGTCTGAAGTATCTGATTGATTAGAAGGACCTGAACATGCGTCAATGAAGGTGAATGGAGTTCCTTGGGGAATCACCTCCAAGATTCATTATATTCCCGGGAAGGGGAACGTCGTGGAAGATTCTTTGAGTCGTAGGACTCCTGCATAGGCCAACTGGTTACAAATGAACGACGAGCGGCTTATTCAGGACCTGGAGGCCTTAGAGATCTCTTGTGTTGACAAGGGATCTAGTACAAATGCATGTTTGAGTTTGACGGAGGTTCAATACGACCTCACAAACAGGATTCAGCAGGCTTTGGAGTTGGACGTGAGCTTGAAAAGTCACATGGAGGAATCAATTGATGTGTCTAATGACCAATTCTCTATCAATGATGGCTTTTTGTGGAAAGGTAGTCGATTTTGAGATCCTAATATGGGGAAGTTACGGGAGGAATTGATGTACGAAACACACTTTACAAAGTACTCGATTCACCACAGGAGCACAAAGTTGTTCAAGGACATGAAGAAATAATTTTGGTGGCCGGGTCTGAAGAAAGACATAGCATTATATATGGAGAAATGTCAAACCTTTGCCTTGGTGAAGGTTGAATGCCAGAAGCCTGGCGGATTTCTGAAGTCATTGCCCATACCAGAGTGGAAATTTGATGAAATCTCCATGGATTTAATGCACAGTTTACCGAGATCGCATAAGGGGAACGATGCCATTTGGGTGATAGTTGGTCGTTTAACGAAGGTGTCACATTTTATACCCAATAGGAAGGATGATTCAGTGGATAAGATGGCAAAGCTTTATGTGGACAACATAGTTCGATTGCACGACGTGCCCCGGAGCATAGTAAGTGACCGAGATGGTCGGTTCACGTCTAATGATTGGTGGCTTATTCATCAGTTATTGGGCACTAAGTTGAACTTCAGCACTGCTTTTCACCCACAAACAGATGCGCAAACTGAAAGGGTGAATAGGATGATGGAAGACATGCTTCGTATGTGTGCGTTGGATTTTGGTAAAAGTTGGGAATACCATCTTTACATGATTGAGTTTGCTTATAATAACAGCTACCAAGCCAACATTTAGATGACGCCTTTTGAGGCTCTGTATGGAAGGAGGTGTCGTATGCCATTATCTTGGGTAGAAACGGGAGAATCGAAGTTGTACAAGCAAAGGGACGTTGAAGATGCTACTTCAACGATACGGTTGATTCAAGAGCGGTTATTAATATCACAAGATAGGCAGGCCAAGTACTATAATGCCAAGCATTGGAACGTGGAGTTCTCGGTGGGAGATTGGGTGTACCTTAAGATAAAGTCGTTTAAAGGCGTATCAAGGATTAGATGCTTTAAGAAGCTTAGTCCGAGATATGTAGGGCCTTTTGAGATCTTGGAGCGTGTTGGTGAAGCTGACTTTCGGCAAGCACTTTCAATAGAGCTGAGTGGATTGCATGATGTATTTCACATCTCGGTCCTACGCAAACTCATGAAAAAACCAGCGCAAGTGGTTATTGCGAATCAAGTATCGTCGATAGTGGTCTAAGAACGAAATTTATGCCCATTCAGATCGAGGATACGAAGGTCAGACAATTGCGGAACAAAGCCTTTAGGATGGTCAATGTCCGATGGGACAATTGCGGTCGTGAGGAGCTTTCGTGGGAGTAAGAGTAGACCATGCTTGAGGAGTATCCCGAGCTATTTTTACTCAGGTACAATTTAATTTTGTGTACCTTTCCATTCTATAATTTCGGGACGAAATTCATTTAAGGGGAAGTGAACTGTAAAGACCCAAAAACCGAATACGAATTGGTCTATATGTTTTTAATACCCTTAGCAAAGCCCTATGCAAATTGGGGATGAATTAGAAGTGTTTTGAAAGACTTTTGGAGCCTTTATAATTTCACATGGCCTGTGACATGGCTGTCTCCAGATCCATGTCGGGCACACGACCTGTGACACAGGTGTGTCCAGGGTCGTGTCCTTTTCTGTGTTTGGCCATTTCATTATGATTGAGGAACACGGCCTGTGACACGGGTGTGTCCAGAGCCTTGTCGGGCACACGGCCTGTGACACGGGTGTGTCCAGGGTCCGTGTCCTTTTATGTGTTTGGCCATTTTATTATGATTGTGGGACACAGCCTGTGACACGGCCGTTTCACAAGCCGTGTACGGACCCATGGAGACCATTCTAAGGGCAAATCAAGTCCTTTCATTTTATTTAGGTGGGATCCGACGATCCAGAATATTCCCTGATGAGATATGGTTGGGAAATGAGGGTTTAAACCTCATTTCCTTTGGCCCTTTCTCTTTCTAAGAGGTAGAGAGAGGGGAGAGAAAAGGGATAAGAAGAAGGAGGAATCCTGCCATTATTGGAGCTTCGGAGCTCAAAATCGCGAGCCGAGTCTTGATCCGCAGAGGCGAGTCCGTTGCGGTGTTTTTCATCCGTCTAGTTTCTCCTCCATGGGGCCGAAGCGAACCTCTAGGTTAACGATTCTCTACTTGGATATGTGAAGTCCTCTTCTTTTTGCATATGAAACCCTCTCCCGTGAGTGTGTGGCGAGCGTGTGGTATTCCTTCAGGTAGATATGGATTATCCCCATAGTTTTGCATATAGAGTTCGAAATCGAAGTACGAACATAGGCATGGTGTGTGAAGCCCATCCGGACATGTTGGTCTGGATTGGTGATGTTTTCATTATGCATGAATTTCCGGAGAAGACTCTGTATTGTATGTTTTCAGGTTTCTACGCGGTAGATTGTAGCAGGGAACTTTGGTGACTTATCCCAAGGAGCACCCGGAAAATTTGGCAGAAACGCATTTCTGCTAGGTACTGCACTGCCGTAGTGTTACCGCTGGAGGTAGCTCTGTGAGAGAGCTATTGTAAGGCCTGTCTTGCGGAGACCTGGGGGCCAGGTTGTGGGGCTGAGAGCCCTAGGAGCCCAGCTTGGTGGCCTAAGTGCCGACCCTGTGCATAACCGGGTTATTTATTATTGTATGATCAAATCTTCGGTAATCGGGAAGGTTGACCCGCGCCGATGAATTTAATTGACATTGGGATGTGAGCAATGGGTTGAGCACCGTACCCGCTCTATATGGTTCGGTTAAAGAGACCTAATGTAAATGACACTTTCCGGGGGCATGGAGGTGGAGTACTAAGCTTCGGCCGAAAAGACTCAAATGCTCACGTTGGTTATCGTCCTGGGGCGGTGGTAAAGCCTTGTAATGGACCGGATTCACCGATAATGTGCCCTGAGAGCACGGGGTATGTGGTCGTACGTGTCTACGCCTGTGGTGAAGTTTACTTTAAGTGTACTTTCTATACCATGGTTGGATATACTAAAGAATTGCAGGGAAGGAGCATCGCCGCCCCGAGAAAGGGGTGGGGTCGTTATAATTTGGTCAGCTTTAGCTGACCGTTGCCTTGTTTTACCACCGTTCGGTGGATTGTTGTGCAGGAACAGGTGAGCCAAATGGTAAGTAGCAGGCTGAAGCCCTTGATGCTGTCCTTGTCCTTGAAGGCCAAAGTGAAGTGTTTTCTTTTACTATTGTCATTTGTGTCCGCCTTGCGTGCCGAAGTATGTAAAACACTTACTGTTTAAGAAAACTGTTGTAAGGCCTTACGACCAAATATTTTGTGTATGTTCTTTCATTCCTATTGTGGCTCTAGTGGACATTCATGTGTTGTTTATGGGTTCTTATAATTGTTTTAAAAAGTTTCCGCTAAAATGCTCTGAGTTAGGATTCGAATTCCTACGATGGTATTTTTGTATTAATTAGTAACTCCGCTAACTGTCCATGGTATATGGCATGGGACCCTGGCCAGACCTTCTATTATATTTCATATGACGGATGGGGGTGTTACAAATAGATCCGATGAGGAGAGAAATCAGCCAACTGAAAAACCATCTCAATCATCAAGATTGGAACAGTCAGCCAAAAGAACAAGATCATTATGGATCTTGAAGAAAATCTCCTCAAGGAGAAGAAGCTAGTGGCTCAGTACTCCAAGCCTAAATCAATGTTGCCACTCATTGATACCTTCACCTCCCAGACAAATAAGAAGGGACTGGGGTACATATAGAGGAACTTTGGAAGAAGTAATAGGAGGAAAGGCAAGGCCCCTATTCAAACTGCTATCTCCTTTAAGAAAGTTGTGTTGCCATCCAACATGTATGACCAAGAAAGCATCTATGGTCTCTGGTTGAATGGAAAGTCCACTAGTATGAACAAAAATGTTCACAGCTTTAGGGGAAGGAAAGGCATGGGTTTGAGTGCCATTTAGGCTCCCTATGAGGAAATTCAGATGGCCCATCATGGACCATTTGTTTTTGGTGCTCCAGCCCCTACACTAAAGAATGTGGATGTGACCAATAGTCAAGCTCTTCCAGGAAAATCACAGACCAAAGGCAAGTCTATTAGTAAGTCTAACTTGGCCATCTCTCTACCATCAACAGCATATCTTCTACAAAGAAGATTGTTGTTGGTAGTAATCAGAGCATGCCAAGTACTTCTATTGGAAGACTCACCTTCAATCAGATCCTTGCTAAAAGAAACATGAACAGGGCTATTACTCTCCCTTTTAAATAGCCAGCTGCTGTCAGCTTGTCTACAAGAGCTATTAAGAAAAGGAGTTAAAATATTCATGAGTGTTTGTGCTGTGGCAAAGTGGGACATTTTGGCATAGATTGTTGGTATAACTCCAATGTGCTAAGTGCAAGGACAAGTCAACTGTCAGAAATTTTGTAGGAAGAAAAACAAACTTTCAAACTAATAAGAACCTAGGACCAAACTCTTTTTGGTTCCTAAGGTAAATTAAAATTATTGTTGCAGGATGGTCCAAGTACCTATGGACCAATATGGTTCTTTGACAGTGGATGTTCCAGGTACATGACTGAAATAAGAAGTCTTCTAAAGGAATACAGTTTAGTAAAGAATGGACCAAAAGTGATCTTTAGTGGCTCAAACAAAAGAGTCACCAAGGGCTATGGTATGATCACCAATGACATAGTTACAATCAAAAAAGTGGCTTATGTGAAAGGGTTGCATCACAACCTGATTAGCATAAGTCAACTCTGTGATCTTGTCTATGTCATTATGTTCCACAAGGATGAGTGTTTGATCAAAAGGTTAAGTGACCAAGAGGTAATATTGACAGACACTTGGAGTGGGAATATATATTGTTTAAACTTTTTATGTTTATGTTCTGACACCCCTGTGTGTCTTGTTGCTAATAAGAAAGTCTCATATTATGTGCAATGGCACAAGAGACTAGCTCACTTGAATTACAATAGTATTAGTAAGCTCTTCAGTAAAGAGCTATTCATACATGAACCCAAAATGAAATGCACTAAGGAGGGCATTTTCTCTACATGTCGAAAGTGCAAGAAGACCAAAGATTCCTTTAAGAGCATTGGTGCCAAGGATTCTGTGAGGTGCTTATACCTCCTGCATATGGATTTGTTTGGTTCTATGCTAGTTCACAGTCTAGGTAGAAAAGTCTACACTCTTGTGATAGTTGATGATGAAAGTATGTAGTGTCAACCTAATCAACCTATATGGGGGGTGAATAGGTGTCATGCAGTCTTTTGCGGAATTAAACTAACCTGCACAAGTAAGCAAACAGAACACAAAAAACACACAAAGAATTATAGTGGTTCCCCGATTTGGGTACGTCCACTTTCCCCCTTCGACCTATCTCCCACCAAGGGATGACTCAGTCACTTCTCCAAACGGATTGAAACCCAATCCTCACACTAGGAGAAATTCTCCCCCAACCACGGATGGAACCCTTCCAACAATGGAGTCACAACTCCACCAAAACGGGTTGCACCCAACCCTTACAAATAGGAATTAAAATTCCTTTACAACAAAATTGAATGTAAATAAAAATACAAACAATGCTTTATGGAGATTCCGATGTCCTTCTTCGTTCGTTGAAGCTTGCACGAAAAGTACGAAGAGTCCACAACCGGATTTCTCACTTGGAATGGATCTTGTCAAGAACGGCGGCGGCAAGCAAGTGCGGCGGCGATGCTTTGTAAATGCAAACTTCTTAACAAAACAAGCTAGGTATTCGAACGATCTCAGTCGGATCAAACGTCTCAACTGATTCGGAAGGGAGAACAAGTCTCATTCAACAAATCAGAAGACATGAGATCTCGAGAGAGACACGTGAGACCGGCTGATTGCCTCGGTGCTGTCATCAAGCGATCAAAGACGGGCTGAGATCAGCGGCGGCGATTACTTCTGATCGGCAATGTGCGTGCGGGCGGAGATCGCGATGCGCTAGGTTACGGCCGATTTTCGTATTCCGGTGGGTTGGTGTGTACTATAGACAACGAGAATAAGTTCATATTTATACCCAAAGGCAAACCCTAGAAGACCGTTGTGGGGCACACCTCGGAAATCCCGAGATCTGGCCGAAATGAGCACGACAACCTGGACCGGTCCAGCGAGCGGTTAAATCTGCCTAAGGCAAAATCGGCGGGAGTCGTTTGTAATTACCATTGATGTCGGCGGGAATCACTCCCGATTCCCATCGATTCTTCCTTGGAAGAATTTCAGACTTTTGCCAGTCGGAAGTAGTCGGCGAGAGACACTTAGTGATTCCCGTCGAAGTCGGCGGGAATCACTAACGACTCCCGTCGAAGTCGGTGGGAATCACTAACGATTCTTGTCGATTCTTACTTGGAAGGATTTTCCTCCTTCCTTCTGTTGATATCTTTGTCTTTGACCCATCCTTGCTCCTTCTTCTGCTCTTGATCTACCTTTACCATGTACTTGAAAATAAGTACACTCAAATAGAGAGAGCACACATGGATCAACACACTGATCTATACAGCGAGGGATTACGTTGTGCAGACCCGTGTATATTGACCTACTGCACTCTGACATTGGTGTGTACTTAGCATGGAATAGCTGCAAGCAAAACTTGATAGAATTATTAAATACATTTTCAATTCAACTTAGCTTGTTCAGGATCCTCTTCAAATCAGGTCTATTGTGGATGCAATACCAAACAATCTCCCCCTATTTGAAGAAGCCTAAACCCTACAAGCTAAGGTGAATAGAACAAATGAAAATGAAAATCATAAAGTAAAAATTCAGTTGAGTATGGAATTCAATACCATATTCCTGAGAGCAACATAGCCTTAGCTGAGTTGATCTCCCCCTATCTGGGAGCAACATAGACTTTGTGGCCTACTTAGCATTAGCAGCCACCTTAGCCTTGGCTGAGAGGGGTAATCTCCCCTTTTTCGGCTTCTGCAAACCTGGGACTTCACTTGGAGCAAAATGCTCCCCCCAAAGTTCTTGTATCTGTGCCCGATCTTGAGTTCCTAGCAGATGCCTCCCCTTGATCCAAGAGCTTTAAGCCTTTCAGTCTTCAATCTTCAAGGTTCAGCATGCCGAGTTAAGTTTTGAAGGAATTTAACTTGGCCTCGTCTAGTGGCTTCGTGAAGATATCTGCAATCTGCTTATCCATGGGGACATAATAGAGAGATATATCTTTGTTCTCCACATACTCCCGAATGAAGTGGTATCGCACTTTAATATGCTTTGTTCTGCTGTGTGACACTAGATTGTTCGCAGTTGCAATTGCACTCGAGGAGTCGAAATACATGGAAACTTCTCCGAACTGCAAGTCATAATCTTCGAGTTAATTTCTGATCCAAAGAAGTTGTGCACAACAGCTTCCTGCTGAGATGTACTCAGATTATGCCGTAGAGGTTGCGACACAGTTTTGCTTTTTACTGCTCCACGACATAAGCCTTCTTCCGAGGAATTGGCACATTCCGGAAGTGCTTTTTCTATCATCTCTGCTTCCTGTAAAGTCAGCATCTGAAAAGCCTATCCGCTCGACATCATTGTTTCTTGGGTACCACAAGCCAAGATTTGGTGTACCTTAAAGGTATCTAAGAATCCGCTTTGCAACGACATAATGAGATTCCTTAGTGTTCACCTGATATCTGGCACAAACGCGTGTGGAAAACATAATATCCGGTCTACTAGCAGTAAGGTAGAGTAGGGATCCAATTATGCTTCTATACTTGGTTTCATCAAAAGGTTTCCCTTTCTCATCCTTGTCTAGAGACACAGTGGATCCCATTGGAGTCCTCATAGAGGTTGCACTCTCCATTTCAAATTTTTGAGGAGTTTGTTTGTGAACTTCGTCTGAGAAATGAAAATTCCATCCTCAGACTGTTTCACTTGAAGTCCCAAGAAATACTTCAGCTCTCCCATACTGCTTATTTCAAACTTCCCTTGCATAAGTTTGGAAAACTTATTGTACAGGTTGTTTTTCGTTGAGCCGAATATTATGTCATCGAAATAGATTTGCACCAACAAAATCTTGCCTTTGACTTCCCTAAGAAACAATGTCTTAGCTATTTTTCCTCTCGAGAACTTGTTCTCAAGAAGAAAACTAGACAGAGTCTCATACCAAGCTCGAGGAGCTTGTTTTAAGCCATATAATGCTTTATTAAGAAAGTAAATATGACCAGGGAGTGTTGGATTAACAAAACCTGGGGGTTGCGTGACGTATACTTCCTCTTTTAAATTTCCATTCAGGAAAGCAGACTTCATGACCATCTGATAGACAGTGAATCGTTTATGAGAGGCATACGCCAGGAACAACCTGATCTCCTCGAGCCTTGCAACTGGTGCAATGGTTTGGTCGAAGTCAATCCCCTCCTCATATCTGTATCCTTGAGCCACCAGTCCGGCTTTATTCTTGATGATGACACCGTGTTCATCCCGTTTGTTTTTGAAGATCCACTAAGTGCCGATCACATTCTGTTTCTTTGGTCTTGGAACTAGCTTCCAGACGTTGCATCATTCGAATTGATGAAGTTCATCTTGCATGGACAATATCCACGACGCATCTTTGTTCGCTTCGTCGAAATTCTTTGGCTCAACCTGTGACAGAAAACTAAGGTGCAGAATCTCGTTAATTGTACAACTGCGAGTTCTGACACCGTCCCGAGGATCTCCTATGATCTGATCTCTTGGGTGATCCCTCACGTGTCTGAGTTCAAAGAGTCTGGCATTTGGAGCTCCAACAGCTTCTCGGGCTCCTCCCTCTTCTGGGAGAATCTCCCCATCCTGACCGTCATCTTCTCCAGTTGGTGTTGAGGTGGAGACCTTGACTTACTTGGGAGATTCATTTTTAGCAGTCTCATCTAGACTTAGTTGTTCAAGCCCTGCACCTGCATCTTCAAGAATGACACTGTAGTTAGCATTATATCTTTTTCCATGTTCCTTGTTCCAGAACAAGCCTAGAACATCTCTTGTCCAAGTCCCATCATGTTCATGGGTACTTAGACTATCCTGCAAAATTAAATTACCTTACCTTAGGAAGCCAATAGGTATTGGGTCCTAGGTTCTTGTCAGTATAAAATACAGCATGCCTTCCGACAGGATCTTTGACAGGAAGGCTATCTCTTGCCGGAGGATGTGGACATACCCTTGCCCTTGGCATGGAAGGATTGTGCCAACATTCTATGGCAAAGTGACCCACTCTGCCACAACACCAACACTCATGGATATTGTACCTCCTTTTCTGACCGGATGTACTAACGGAGTTAGTCACGATCCTAGGTCTGTAAGGGGCAGAGCTTGTTCTGCTCTCAGATTTTCCCTTTCCACCGAGACTCGAGGTGGGTCTGATGGTGAACATGTGGGGAGTATCATAAGGCCTTGGAGGTGGTGATTTCTTTTCAGCCAGCACACATCCGGGGGCCCCAGTGATGCTTGCAACATGTTTGCCAACTCCCTTTCCCTTTGTACTAGGGTGGGAAGATATCCTGTGAGAGCTGGTTCCTGCAATATCATGAAGTGTGGGGGCTGAGGCCGTAAATACAAACGGTTCATGATGAGCCGTGCATATTTTCTCACGGGTAGCCATAACAGCACTTGCACTATGGGTGTTTCCACATGAGGGCCGACCATTCTTGCAGTGACCATAGTTATTCTTATGGTCATACCTGAAGGAATGATGTGTGCCCTTCCTACTCGGTGTGGGGGGTCTGTAAACAGTTTCCCCATTTTCTACGAATTTATAATTCGCGAGATCCACCCATTTTCTTCCTTTCTCTTAATAACATCTACCTTGGAAAAATTAGATACTATCCTCTTCTCGGTCTCTAAATAAAACTCTAGATCCAAGATCTTTGAGTCCTTCACCTTGATGGATTCCAATTGGAGGTCCATCATGGTCCTCAACTGAGCATTTTCCTTAGCTTGTTTCTCAACAAGCAAGTTGCTCCCTGAAGGGCTCTTCGAAGGGAATCTAGAGCTTCAATCTGTTGATCGAAGCTATCAATATCCCTGACATCAACTGATGGACAATCCTCCGAACTTCTCATGTCTTCAAGAGATACATTTGAGAAAGAACAAGAAGAGGAAGAAAACCTGGTCCTGATTTGACTGAACAGGGTTAGAGTTATGGTCTACAGAAGCTGATGTTTCCTTTTCATCACAACTGCATTCCTCAATCTCTTCTTCAATCTCTGATAGAGACATGGGAGCCCTGATTTTGGAAGGTTGTTCTTGACTTTCATCTTCAGAGATGAGGACCCCCACGTATGCTTCATCTTCTTGCTGGCATTCAGTCTAGGCAGTCTTCTTTTCCTCCATGAGGTCAGAGATAGTTTCCCATATGGACTTTGCAGTCTTACATTTATCCAACCTTGTAAGAGATGATCCTTACCAAATATCAAAAATGATCTGTCGAACCAGCTTGTCCAAGTTGAATAGTGAGAACTCAGTTTCAGACATCTCTGCGGGACTCTTTGGGATTTGGAGATCTTCTCCAGAGTCAGAATCCTTCATGGGAATGAAGGGACCCTCTTCCAAAAAGTATAAAGCATGGGGGTTAATGGCTTCCAGATGAAATTGAACTATCATTTTCTAGATGGGAAAATATTCTTTTGGGCATGCAGGCAGTCTCAGGGGAGAGGCATCTGTGTATAGCTCCATGCTTGAATCTTATTTTCTTCTTGACACTAGGCACAAGATCTTACTCAAGGTGTTAACCTTATTGAAGAGTAACCTCCCTCTGATACCACTTGAAAGTATCTAGTGTGAAAGAAAAGGGTATAGATACTACTCTAGAGGGGGGGGGGGTGAATAGAGTAATCAAAATTTGCACTAGCAAAGTTGACTATCTACTCAACTCCCTTGGAGTGGATTTGCGGAATAAAGGTTATAGATATTTAAGATTAAACCTTAAAGCCTAACACAAGTGATGTGCACAAAAGGCAGCCAACTGTAATTACAGTTAAGGCTAGGAATCCTAAACAGCAACTAACAAACCTAGTTAAAATCTAATAACAGCCACAATGCAAGTAATTAATTAAAGTAATCCAGACGACACAAGGAATTTATAGTGGTTCCCCAAACAACTTGGGTACGTCCACTCTTCTACCAACAAGGTAGGAATCCACTCAGGTTTTTGATCAGGTGCCCTGCCACCAACAAGATCTGCTTCAGGTAGATCCAGAAACCCTTTAGACTTTTGATCAGGTGTATAAAAACCAACACAGGTTTTTGATCAGGTGCCCTGCCACCAAGGGATACTTTTGAAGGGAGTAATAACCCTGTATAGGAGCGGGAAAGGAGGTTAAGGTGTCTTCTCTATTTTACAATAGATTAGAGAAGCACAATAACTTGCACTGAGCTAGAAAGCTCTAAAAAAATCAAGGCTCCCCCTGGCTAAAAGAACGTTCAGGTGAAGTCTTGCTTCAGTGCAGAAACACTTCAGAAAATACTGAAGAAAAAAGCTACAAGAAGATAAATAATATGAAATAGAATTTCTTCTTCAGGCAGCTATCTTCTTCTTCTTCTTCTTCTTCAAAAAGCTCTGAGTGAAGATCTTCCTGTAAGCAGGAGGACTCTGGTTGAAGAAGAGTGAAGAACTAAAACTTCTTCTCAGTTAGATGTGAATGTGCTGAGAGCAGTTGGAAACTGTAAGTTCTTAAGCTTGAATGCTGCTGATGGCTTTTTGGTATATGAGAGCTAGCTTTTTCTTTCTTCAAAGAAGTCTTTATATAGCAGCAGCAGCAACGGCTCTAACTTGAGTTTGAATCTTGTCTTCTTCTGAACTCTGCAAGCTGGGCTGCAAAAAGCATAAAGCAAAACAAAATACTGCAGGCAGATATCCTAAAAAAGGATAAAGCTTTCTAAGAAGCTGCAAATAATTCTGATGAAATAATATAAGAGAAAGTCACATCAGAAGAGACTCTTTACAGCCAAGGAAGACTTTTTGAGTCTAACGGCTATAAAGGACAGCCTGGCAGATAAAGCAGAAATCATATCTCAGCTATAAGACAAACAACTTTATTAGAAAAGATTAGCTCATGCATAAGGGATAGAAACGATATTGCATGGAAATGTTATCACAATTTATTCAAATAATCTTTTATAAAATGTGCCAAAATAATTATGAAATTAATCACATCATAGAAGACGACAAAACTATTTAAAACATACAGCAAAACGTCGAACGACCCTCGGAGATCGTCGACCGAAGCACGGAGATCGTCGACCTATCGGACAGATAGTCGAACGATCCAGATAGTCGAACTGTCAAAGAAGATAGTCGAACTACCTCAGCAGATAGTCGACCTATCAGAACAGATAGTCGAGCTATCAGATAGTCGATCTATCAGGATAGATAGTCGAACTACCAAACAAAACAGATAGTCGACCTATCAAGCAGATAGTCGACCTATCACCGAAAACAGATAGTCGACCTATCAACAAATAGTCGACCTATCAAAGCAAAACAGATAGTCGACCTATCAACAAATAGTCGAACTATCAGATAGTTGAACTATCCAAGCAGATAGTCGAACTATCAAAGAGGAGCAGATAGTCGACCTATCAACAGATAGTCGACCTATCACAGAAAGCAAATAGTCGACCTATCAACAGATAGTCGAACTATCAGATAGTTGAACTATCCAAGCAGATAGTCGAACTATCAAAGAAGAGCAGATAATCGACCTATCAACAGATAGTCGAACTATCAAGGGAAAACAGATAGTCGACCTATCAACAGATAGTCGAACTATCAAACAAAGCAGATAGTCGACCTATCAACAGATAGTCGAACTATCAACGCAGACAGAATGTCGATCAACTGATAGACGATAGTCGATCAGCCGATAGACGATAGTCGAGCGGCGTTCGACCATAGTCGAACGAAAAACTACTTAACCAAATATTCATCTGGAAAAGCAATTCTACACAACTAGAGAATCTATCCTATCAACTAACCTTTGACCATAGATAAATCTTGGGTCAAGAGACAGAAAGAGAAGACTGAACTCAAATCAAAACCTAGGGTTCCAACAATCTCCCCCTATTTGAGTTAAGTCTCTCAACAATTAAAACATACAAAACTAATTACTGAAAGTAAAATAAAATGCAAAAAGAGAAATAACTAAGCAGATATCATCAATCAAACAGATAAGAAATTAATTGTCAATAAATGAAAAATTAAGGTGCTTCAGGGTTAGTTTTAGGATCAGAAGAGCTAGAAACAAAAATAATCTTTCTTGAGGGATCTAGAGCTTCTTTTCTTGATAGCTTCAGGTCTTGCTCTCCAATGATTTTCAATTCTGTTGTTCTAGGGACAACTGCCTCAGGATGCTTTTCCATATACTTTGAAGGATCAAATATCTTAGGTCTAACCTGGAACTTTTCGAGCTCCTTCATTCTGAATTTCGACATTGTGGTCAATCCTGCAGTGTCTTTTCCTTCTGCTTTTGCTTTCTTAATTTGCGCTGCTCCAACGAGTTCAAGAAAACGAGCCATCCTAAAGTTCGGATCAAGCTCTGGGCTTTCATAAACAATCTCAGAAGAAGTATCAACTGGTTCTTTATCCTGAATATCTAGATAAGAAAGGGGAGCAGACTTAGCAAATATCTTGCTAGAATTTTCAGATAAAATGATTTGCTTACCTTTTGAAACATCCTTCTCAGAGAGATCTGGCTTAGGAGAGGTAGAGCTTTTGATTTCTTTAGACTGAGGAGGGGAAAAAGTTGGTCTTTGATACACTACCTCCTTTACCTATTCCTTAACAGCATCAGGTCTTTGATAGCCAGTTTGACTTTTACCTTGGTATCCTTGTGAACTTCTCCTTTGAGCTGACTGAGATGGATTTGATCTTTCAGATTGAGCAGCTGGTTTTGAAGATAAGTTTCCTGAGGCTCCTGCACTAGGAGGTGGAGGAGGAGGACCTCTAGGATTCCATCTTGGGATAGGAGAGTCATACCTCTTTGACTTTTTCTTTTGCTTTTGCTGGTTCTTAGAAAATAACATCCAATGCTGGAAGTCTTTTGACTTTGGATCAATCCCTTTCAGTATATAATACGGAGTATCATTATCTGGATTAGCAGGAGGAGGAGCTACAGCTTTCCTTTTCTTTTTAGGAATCCTTTTCCTTTTTGATTCAGCAGACTCATCAGAATCGATTTCATCTTCAGAATTTGAAGAGATGGGCAGATCATAAGGGTCAATAACATCTTTCAAAGCTCTTTCTTTTTTCCTTTCGAGCAGCTCTTTCTAGTTCTTCTTCCATGGCATCCTGTGCTAGGAGAGCATCTAAATCCAAGCCCGGGGAATCATCCCATACAGTAGATTTTTCAATTTGGGCATCTGCAGCTTTTTCTTGAAGATCAGAAACTGTCATAGTGACCAGTTCTGCTTGCACTTCTGGCTGAGCATATTCAGAAATTTGAACACATGATTCTGGTTGAATTTCTAGAGCAGTTTGGATAACAGGTTCTTGAAAAGTTCTTCCATTTTATCTGTAGTATTATGAATAAAATTTTTCTAAATGACATCTAATCATCCCTTCCAGATATTCCCATACAAGCATATCAGTTAACAAGTCTAAAAAGTAAGTAAAGGGAATACCTTCAGAATCGACCACTGCGTGTCCTAACTCCCACAATTCATCTAGAAAGGAAGTGATGATTCCTTCTAGGTACACGACAACCAAGGGAGTAGAACATTCTTCTAAGTAGGCTTTAACAATAAATTCAGATTTCAATACTGCATTAGAAATTTCTGCTTCAGATAGAGGAGGAGGAGCTGAATCTTTTATTGCTTTCTCTGCCATTGCATGATGATCTGCTGGAGGGGAGGCCAAAGGCTGCTCTGAGACATCTTCATCAAGCATCTCCCCCTGCCTGATTTCAGTAGAAACTGAAACCAGGCCCCTAGAAGAAGTGGGCTCAGCAGACTTTGAGAGTTTTTGAATAGCAGCAGTCAAGGAGGATATAGAAGAAGCAAGGGGAGCAATTGCCTCTTCAATCATGATTTTGATTGAGGGGGTAATTAACTCCATAATGCTAGAAATAAATGCTGGAGTTATTTCAAAAGATGATGATGATGATGGGGGGATATCAGAGGATGGAAGATCAGCAGGGATGGTGAGTTCATGATGAACTGGAGATGGAACCGGAGATGGAACTGGAGATGGATGAGATTATGCAGGGTGATCAATGTGATCAGAAGAGGGAATTGGAGAATGAAGAGGAGTAGAAATCTCAGACACCAACAAATTAAAACTGGGATGAGAGATCCCAACAAAATGAGTCGGGAGAGGAGATGCAGAAGGTCGTACTTCAATTGAAGTTGAGGGAACTTTAACTGAAGTAGACGGCAAAACAAATGAGGAAGATGGAAGGGATGGATTTGCTGAGCCAGCTGCTAGAAGGGGGGAGTGACTGAGATAGTCCTGGTGCTCTCAGATGTAACTGGAGCAACCCCTGCGGGAGCGGGCTTCAGGAAGGTCCTTTTCCACTTTGTGAACAGGGATGGATCCATCTTCATGCTGGCGTTTATGGAGGTGGCGGCTGACACTAGCAGATGGGGGAATTTCTCCTTCAGAAAAATTCCAACTACCCTTCCCAGGGTAACTTCTTTCTTGCCATTCTTTTTCCTGATCAAATCAAAAAGAACGCCTGCCCAATTGATCTGCTTCTTATTTACAATTGCACACATTAGTGCAAATTGCTGCCTTGTAGTATTATCGTGGGCGGAGTGCTTTCCCAGTAGCACTTTTCCAACTATTTCAGCAAGAAACTTGATCTTAAACGGGAAATTTACTTTGAGCAGCTTAGAGGGAATGCCTACGGCATGTCCCAACTCAGTTAACATCCTTCCGAACTCAGGAGTATCTTGCTCATACTCTTCTTCCCCATTAATCAATCCAAAAATTTCAGTCAAAATAGCGGGTGTCAATGTTACCTCTTCTCCGTTAATGGTTCCAGTCATCGAGTCATCAGTTGAAGATGAAGTGAAAGCCCACTCTTTGATCTCTTGAGTGTTTATCTTTATTCTGTAGGACATGAGTTTCTCTAACCCTTGATCTTTGCACAGATTTAGAATTTCCACTATTCCTGGTTCGCAGTAGCTGAAGGCGTCGAAATCTACGCTGAAACTGGCATCAAACTTCACTACTGCAAGGAGCGCTGGAGCAATCGCCATCGAAAGAGCTGGAGAAGATGAGAGAGAGATGGCGAGGATGGAGCGGCAGAAAACGCAAGACAAACAGCAAGCGGAAGACGGAATGCAAAAAGACGCTCTCCGTCGATGATAAAAGCAACTATCTCTTAACCTAGGTCGACCATCGGCTTTATATTAAAACAACGATCGTCGATCTATTTAGAAGATACTGGAGACGATGGTCGAACGGTCGTTCGATGATCGGTCCTGAAGCAGAGTAGTTGATCAATCATTCGACTATTTATGTCTTCACAAACAGCAAGCTGTCGTCAACCATAGATCGACGTTAGGCTCGACCTGTTCGACTATCTTCGAACGCCGGTCGACGATCTTCAAGTAGATAAGCTATCTTCAACCATAGGTCGACGACAGGCTTAATCCGATCGACTATCTTCGAACGTCGTTCGACTATCTTCGAACAAGTTTCAACAAGGCAGACATCACACTTAGTCTCTTCCGTTAATCATGCCTAGTTGAACTAAAAAGAACAGATGCTTCTGTTCATCTAAGGGCTTGGTGAATATATCACCTCTCTGAAGGTCTGTGGATATGAACTCAAGGCTGATCTTGTTTTTTTCCACACAATCTCTCAGGAAATGGTGCTGGATCTCAATGTGTTTCGTTTTAGAGTGGTGCACTGGATTTTGTGCAATAGAGATAGCACTGGTACTATCACACATGATTTTAGTGTTCTTGTGTGAGTACCCATAATCCAAAAGTTGATTTTGTATCCACAGGATCTGTGAACAACAACTAGCAGCTGCTATATATTCAGCTTCTGTAGTTGAGGTTGAGACAGAGGCCTGCTTCTTACAGAACCAAGAGACCAATCTCTCTCCCAGGAACTGACAAGTTCCTGAGGTACTTTTCCGGTAAACTCGACAACCAGCATAATCAGAATCAGAATATCCAATTAATTCAAATTCTGACTCAGGTGGGTACCAAAGTCCTAGATTTGGACATCCCTTCAGGTATCTCAAGATTCTCTTGAGAAGAATCAGATGAGATTCCTTGGGGTTGACCTGGAATCTAGCACAAAGGCATGTAGCAAACATTATTTCTGGCCTACTTGCAATTAAATACAATAGGGAACCAACAATGGCCCTATAATTCTTTTGATCAACAGGCTTTCCCTGATCATCAGAATCAATAACTATATTAGTAGCCATATGTGTATGCATTGCAGAAGCATCTGCCATCCCAAACTTCTTTACCAATTCCTTGGCATATTTGGATTGGGAGATGAAGATGCCATCAGCATCTTGCTTTACTTGGAGACCAAGAAAGTAAGACAGCTCACCCATACTACTCATCTCAAACTTGGAATGCATCAAGTTAGAGAACTTTTTGCACAGTTTGGGATCAGTGGAACCAAAAATAATGTCATCCACATACACTTGAACTAACAGGATTGTGTCCTTGTGGTGCTTGACGAAAAGGGTTCTATCAACTACTCCCCTAACAAAGTTGTACTCTAACATGAAACTAGCTAGAGTCTCATACCAGGCTCTTGGTGCTTATTTTAGTCCATAAAGAGCTTTTTGCAACTTGAATACATGTGAGGGCTGAGTTGAAGAAACAAACCCAGGTGGCTGTTCAACAAATACCTCTTCCTTTAGCTCACCATTAAGAAAGGCACTCTTTACATCCATCTGAAAAACTTTAAACTTCATATAGGCTGCATAGGCTAAGAAGATCCTTATTGCCTCTAGCCTTGCAACAAGAGCAAAGGTTTGGTCATAATCTATACCTTCATCCTGTCTGTAGCCCTGAGCTACAAGCCTAGCTTTGTTCCTTACAATGATTCCATTTGCATCCAACTTGTTTCTATACACCCACTTGGTGCCTATGATCAGTTGGCCTTTAGGTCTTGGAACCAAAGTCCATACTTTACATCTCTCAAACTAATTGAGTTCCTCTTGCATAGCAATGATCCAGTGGGGATCTAGCTCAGCATCTTTAATGGTGAGGGGCTCAATCTGTTAGAGGAAACAAGCGTGCATCACATCCTGTCTTAACTGATGTCTTGTTTGAACACCAGCTGATATGTCTCCAATCACTTGAGATGTAGGATGATCTCTAAGTGTGACAACATCAGCAAGTGGGATGTGATCTTCAGCAATAGTTGGGATTAATTCCTCAGGAGGAATTTGATCTACTATTGGTGGTACAGCAACAAATTCTGCAATGTCTTCATCACTGTCTGATTCAGTGATATGAAGAGTTGAGAGATGGAGAATCTCTTGAGTGACATCTTTGGTAGATTCTTGTACCTGCAATGAACTTGAGGAAGGGGAAGTTTCCTTCTCCTTGTAAAACATTTGGGATTCATCAAAAGACACATGAACAGACTCTTCAATTTTAGAAGATGATTTATTAAATACCCTATAAGCTTTGCTTACTTGGGAATATCCAAGAAAAATTCCCATTGAAGCTTTTGCTTCAAATTTTCTAAGGTATTCTTTATTATTATTATGAATATAAACAACACAGCCAAAAACTCTAAAATAATTTATTTTAGGTTTCTTTCCTTTAAGCAACTCATAAGGAGTTTTACACTTAAGCTTGTGTATCAGACTTCTATTCAAAACATAATTGGCTGTACTAACAGCTTCTGCCCAATAGGAAAGAGGCATATTAGCATCTGCCAGCAATGTGCCGGCAGCTTCAATTAGTGTTCTGTTCTTCCTTTCCACTACCCCATTTTGCTGGGGAGTTCTAGGAGCTGAGAAGCTATGTTTGATACCTTCTCTCTCACAGAATTCTTGCATGAGAAGAAAGTCAAACTCAGTACCATGATCACTTCTGATCAAGGCCACATGAGTAGAGTACTCAGTCTTCACACATAATAGAAAATCTGTAAGGGCATTGAAGTTTTCAGCCTTAGTTCTCAAAAAGAACACCCAAGTGAACCTAGAGAAGTCATCTACAATGACTAGGGTGTAATACTTCCCTCCTAAACTCTGCACATTTATTGGGCCAAATAGGTCCAAATGTAATAAATACAGGATTCTAGGAGAATCACTTTTATTTACTGATTTAAATGAATTCTTGGTTTTCTTGCCTAATTGACAAGCCTTGCAAAGGATCTCCTTCTTGTAGGGGCAAGAAGGTAAACCTCTAACAAGGTTGTGTTTAGATAACCTAGATATATTCTTGAGGTTAACATGGCTAAGCCTTTTATGCCATAAAGTATTGTTATTGGTTACTTCATTAAACAAGCAGATTTTAGAGTGAGTTGAGTTAAAATCTACTAAATAAATGTTACCTTGTTTAATACATACTAATACAACATTATTATTTAAAGTAATATTACAAAGGGAGTTAGAAAATGATACCTGGTATCCAGCATCACATAACTGACTTACTGAAATTAGATTATGCTTCAGTCCAGTTACATAAGCAACTCTCTTGAATGTTACAGCTCCAATTATCATCCTGCTATAGCCTTCAGTTTGACCACAGCTTGAATCTCCAAAGATTACCTTTGGGCCAAGCTTTGCCTTGAACCTTGACAGATGTTCTTTATTTCCTGTCATGTTCTTGGAGCAACCACTATCCAAATACCACTTATTTTGAGTGATAGGATAGGTCTTCACCTGCAAATAAATCAATTTAAACAATGTGGACCCAGGTAACCTTGGGTCCCTTGTTTTTCACATAAGAAAAACTGGAAATAAATGAATAAGCAGGCTGAGGGTGATAACCTAACGGGTAAGATCTCCTAGGTGGGATTCTCCATGCAGATGATGGGTCAATGAACCTAGGATTTCTATTTTCATTCTGGTTTCTAAAGTTCTGGGTGTAGTTTTGAAAATCTTGTTGAAAATGTCGATCGGCGTTCGACGATTGGTACCCAGATCGTCGATCTCCGTTCGACCACTGGGCCTGCGATCGTCGAGCTGCGTTCGACGCTCTTTGTAATTCCTTAAATTTCTGTTTTCTTTTCTCTCTTTTAGCTTTATTTAAAGCTCTATTAACTTGATTAACTTGCTCAGTGTTTTTTATTCCACTAGATGAAATAAAATTCATTGGAGTTGAAAGTTGGTTTTTAAGAATGATTGGGGGCTCACTATAAGATGCTCCTAAGCCTAATTTGTTATTGCCTGACCTAGTGTTAGACATGCTGGTTATTTCAAGCAACTTAAGGCTTCTACTATTCAGAGACTCTTCTAACCTTTTTGACTTAGCTAATTCATTCTTAAGGAATTTTATTTCTTTACTAGCATTAGTGAGTTCTGCTGTTAACCTAATGTTTTCATTTACAATCAATTCAGATTCAGCTAGTTTAATTCTAAGCTCTTTTATTTCTTTTTCAGAACTAATTTGAAAGTTAGGTGACAAGATCTAACAGCCTCTAGAGGGGGGGTGAATAGAGTAAGTTCAAATAAATTGATATATTTAAAACCTTTAGATTTGCTTAGTGTAGGTAGTGAGTGATGCAAACAGATAAATATATTTAAAGTAAAATCACACAGCACACAAGCAAGAAGAAAATCAATCCACAGAAGACACAAGGAAATTTATAGTGGTTCCCCAAACTTGGGTAGTCCACTCTTCTATCACCCCTTGATAGGAATCCACTGCAGGATGCTTGATCAGGTGTCCTGGGCACCACCAGATTTTTTGATAAGGTGTCTTGCCACCACTGATTTTGACAAGGTCTCAGCTAACCAAAAGGTAACTTTTGAAGGGAGTTAAAACCCTGTACAGAAGAGGTAAAATAAGAAGGGTTGAGTTTGCTTCTCTGTCAACAATCAGAGAGAAGCTAGTGGATGTAGATGTTGTCAAAGCTCCCCCTGAGATATAGAAGTTCAGGTAGAAGAAGCTTTGCACAAGGGTGACAGGCTCTTCACTGCTTGTCCTTCTTCAGCAATAGATGACTCAGAAACTGAGTGTTTGATGTCTGAAGGTAGAAAGCTAATTGAGAAGAGTTGAATGCAGAGGCAGAAGAGGTTTCAGAGAATGTTGATCAAGATGTTTCTCTGAGTGTAGTTCTTCTCTGTAAATTCTCTGCAGACTGATTTCTTGAGAAAGAGATGAAGATTGATGTTCTCTGTGTTGTCAGAATGAATGAATTATTTTTTCTGTTCTTCTTGTCTCTCTCGAATAGATCTCTGAGTAATGGGATAGCCGTTGGCAGGGCATTTAATATATTCCATAACTGTCCATGCCTAGAAGGAAGGCCTTAATTGATTTCCATTGAAAATTCCTTGAGATATGGTGCAATTAAGTCTTGAAACGGCCATGGGATCTCTTGCAATAACTGCTTGAAAAATCTCTCATTTGAATTTCAAATGTTGACAGACGGGAGAACTTAAAACGTCGAACTCTTCCTGAAGCGTCGATCTGAGCTCGACTGACCGTTGATCAGAGAGTAAAATTGAAGCAGAGAGATACACGCCACAACGTCGAGCAGAACTCGACGTTACGTCGAACTGAGAACGACGCTGCGTCGAGCTGCGATCGACTGTGCGTCGAGCAGCAGTCGACTATGCGTCGAGCTGAGGACGACTCTACGTCGAGCTGGGGTCGACTCTCCGTCGAGCTGAGCAGAACTAAATCTCAAATAACCTAAGTTCTAAACTCACACTCAATGACCTATGCTATACAATTAGGTCAACATCCTTAGCATAGTTATCCTGACCCAAATATAAAAAGGGTGTTCCAACAATCTCCCCCTATTTGGATTAGGATTACTATTCACATGAATTTAAAAAAAAAGCATACAGACATTTGAAATACTGAAAATCAAGAACACAGATGGAAGCAGGAGCAGATAAGCAACTATCAAAGATGTTTATGGCAGTAGCATAGAAGATAAGCCATCTTACATTTACTTCTTCTTAGGCTCTTCTTCAAAGCCTTTCTTGAATTTGATTTCCCTTTGAGGGTTGGCAGTGTCTTTCTTTGATCTGTAATCTTCAGAAGTCCCCAATGAAGTTATGCTCTTTCCAGAGGGAGGAACAGCAGCAGGATGTAACTCCATGTATCTATCAGCATCAAAGAATTTGCTAGAATGATATTTGTTTAATTCCTGTCTTCTTTGGTCTGACATTGTGCTTATGTTGGATGTGTCCAGTCCCCTTTCTTTGTTCTTCTTAATTAGGTCTAGGGCAGCAAGCTCAGTCATCCTAGCCTTCCATGCAGTAGGGTTGTTAACTGGATCATCATATGGAATAGGAGGCTCATACTTATTACTTTGATCTGAAGGAATAGGTTTCTGCCTTACACCCTCATTGAGCTTAAAGTGAAAGGGACCAGTGGTTGAAGCAATGGTCTTTCCTTTCCTTTGATAAGATTGGGGTCTGGCTTGACCTCTAGCTTGATTACCTCTAGAAGATCCTTTGGATTGATTTCCTCTTGATTGATAACCTCTAGATTGGCCACCTCCTTGTCCTCTCCTTGACTGATAAGTCTTGCCTTGGAAGGAGGATGTTGGAGGTTTGCTTACTAGGTTAGCACTGCCTCCTGCACCTGGAGAAGGAGGAGGTGGAGGAGGAGGAAAGTCAAACGACTTGGAATCTCCTTTCTTGAACTTCTTTTTCTCTTCTCATTGCCTTGAGCTGATTTTTAGAGAACTGCATCCATGGCTCAGTAATCTTGCATTTGTGCTGTATGTAATAAGGAATGTCATGGTCAGTAGCCCTTTCCATTGGAACTCTCTTTAGAGCTTTGCTTCTAGCTTTCCTCTTTTTAGCAATAGTTGCAGAAGAGTCATCAGAGCTAGTTGCAAACTCATCAGAGGAGCTGCTTTGGATATGATCATAGGGATCATAATAATCATCTTTTGATGCACTTTCTGAAACAGGAAGAGGAGCATCTGCCAGTGTAGATGACTTATCTAGCACTGCAGGGAAAGAAATGGTTTCAGGAGCAGCAGGCACTGAATCAGCTAAGTCACTCAAGACTTCAGAAATCACAGCCTCAACAGAAATGGCTGGATAACTTTCACTAGCAGGAGCTGAGGCTACCACTGCATCAGAAACAGAAGAAACAAAAGAACTGGCAGGAGCAACAGCTACCACTGCCTCAGAAACAACAACTTCAGCAGGAGCAAGGGCTTCCACTGCATCAGAAGTGTTAAGAACCTTATCAACAGTCATGTCATCAATAATATCAACAGAATCAGAACATAAACAAATATGAGCAATAGACTCATTTGCAGGAGCATCAGCTACCACTGCATCATCTTCAAGAATCATCTTATCACAACCAACAACAGCAGCAGCAAAGGGAATGATGGCCCTGGACAGATCTTCAGCAAGCAGTAACTTGTGAGAGCTGAAGGATCTTCTGAAAAATGATGCTGGTACTGTCACAATAGAATCTTCAACTGGAGGTGGACTGAATTCTCTATCTGCAATCTGAACATCTGAAACAAGCATCTCTTCACAATCAACAGAAGGCAGCTCTTCTTCTACCAAAATCTCCCCCTACCTAGATTCAGTAGCAACTGATTCTAGGCCCCTAGAAGAAGGGCCAGCCACAGCAGGAGAGAGGGAAGAGAGCTTTGAAGAAATAGAGTCCAAAGATCTGATTATTGGAGCTAGGGAAGCATCCAATAAGGAGGACAACCTTGGAGCCAAGAGCTCATAGAGCTTATTAGCCAAGGGAAGCAGATCTACTTGCTCAGACTGTTGAGCAGAGGTAGAGGGGAGAGAAACAGATGCAGCAGGAGAAGATGATGGTATAGAAGGAAGAGGAATGGAGGGTTGAATAATGGAGGACATGATGAGGTCTGAGAATGAGGGCTCAGCAATGTTATCATGTGAATTATCCAAGAAGGAATCATCTTGATTGATCTCAATGACCATTGAAGGGAAGTAATGAAGAGGATCAAATACTTCAGAAGTGGTGGTAATGGATGGATGAAGAGAAGATGCAATAGTGTCAATGGATGATGTTTGCAAAGGGAATGAGAGCTGAGAAGTTGATGGAGAGAAGGTGGTTGGAAAGCTGAATGAAGGAGAGATGGTGATTGATGGCCTGGCTTCTTCTACTAGGTCAGTTGACTGAGGGTGAGTGGCCACAACAGCCCTTGTTTCAGTAGAGGATTTCATTGCTACAGCAGCCTTGGGATTTACAATCTTCCTGTCCCATTTTCCAATCAGGGCACAGGTCAACCTCTTTGAAGCATTAATGTGCTTGGAGGTTACCAGAAGCTGTGGGCAGACATGATGAAGCAACAATCCCAAAGTCCTTCCAAAATGAACATAGGTCTTATTGACCTTTTTCTTCACTAAATCAAACAGTAATTCTCCCCAATTTAGGTGCTTTTTATCTAGGAGGGCAGCCATGATGCAGAATTGTTGCCTGGTAATAGCATCATGTGCTGTCCTCTTAGCACAGATGACCTTGCCTACCACATCAGCTAAAAGCCTAAATTCAATGGCAAGATCCACTTTCAGCAATTTGGAGGCATTCTCAGAAGAATGACCCATTCTGTCTAGCATTGCAGCATACTCCTCATTTGACAATTCCAAGCTGTCATTTCCATTCTCTAATTCAAAAGCTTCAGTAAAAGTAGCAGGAGATATTGATACCTGAGTTCCAGAAATAGAACCAGTAATAGTGCTCTCATCTGTATTAGCTGCTGTATATATCCACTCTTTAATTTCAGTCTCTGCCATGGGCATTCTTGTTGACATAAACTTCACTAGTTTCTGTTCTTTAAATAGCTCCAGGATATCCAGAAAATTCTGTGAGGAACCTTCAAAGGAATCCAGGTCGATGTCGAAACCATAATCGAACTTCATTGCCGTCAATATGTTTGCTGGAATCGCCATTATCTGCAGAATACCTCTCAAGAACAAGTGTAAAAGCTTTGGAGGGAGAATGTAGTTGCAGGAAATACGAAAGCGCAAATGACATCGACGCCGAGAAGATGATTTTATACTAGGGTTCGACGCAGAAAAGGAAATAACGTCGAGCTTAGTTCGACGCTAAGAGGCTCTAGGGGAAACGAAGAGACTCGATGTTGTTCAGCTGAGTTCGACGTTCGCCGTTTTGAAGGTCGACGGTCGACGCTATTTGGGATGCTGAACGTCGAGCTCTGGTCGACGTCAATTAACGTCGTCGACCGAAACAGAACCTTAACAAACTCTAGACAGAGTCGATCTCTGGTCGACGCAAAAGATGAGGTCGACGGTCGACGCTATATAGCGGTCGACGGTCAGTCGATCTCCGGTCGACGTTTCCAAGTGAAAAGCGTCGAGCGTCGAGCAGAGTTCAGACAGAACCTCTAGATCTAACAGCCTCTAGATCCTTAAGGAAGAGATACATTTGCCTAGATTTTGTTATTTTTATGATTTCAAAATCTTGTAAATTAATTTATGCTATCTCCATCTATCATTCCCAACTGATTAAGGAAGAAGAAGTGTTTCTTTTCATCCAAAGGTTTGGTGAAAATATCTCCCCTTTGTAAATCAGTAGAAATATACTCTAGTGCTATTTTATTCTTTTCTACATTATCCTTAAGAAATGATGTCTGATCTCTATGTGCTTTGTCCTACTATGGAGAACTGGATTTTGAGCAATACAAATTGCACTAGTATTATCACAAAGAATTTTTGACTTCTCTAAGTTGTAACCATAGTCTAGGAGCTGGTTTTGAATCCACAATATCTGTGAGCAGCAACTTCCTGCAGCCATGTATTCAGCTTCAGCAGTTGATGTAGACACAGATGTTTGCTTTTTGCAAAACCAGGAGACAAGTCTATCACCCAGGAATTGACAAGTTCCACTGGTGCTTTTCCTGTCTACTCTACATCCAGCATAATCAGCATCTGAAAATCCAGTGAGATCAAATCCTGAATCATGTGGATACCAGAGACCTAGATTTGGACAACTTTTTACATATCTAAGAATTCTCTTAACTAATGTGAGGTGTGACTCTCTAGGGCTCACTTGGAACCTAGCACATACACATGTAGCAAACATAATATCTGGTCTGCTAGCTGTAAGATATAAAAGAGAGCCAATGATTGCTCTAAAATTAGTCTGATCAACTGGTTTACCAGATTCATCAGCATCTAAGACAGCATTAGTAGGCATAGGTGTTTTCATAGAAGATGCATCTGACATACCAAATTTCTTAACCAATTCTTTTGCATACTTGGTTTGAGAGATGAATATGCCATCAGCATGTTGTTTGATTTGCAATCCTAAGAAAAAGGAAAGCTCACCCATGCTACTCATTTCAAACTTTGAGTGCATAAGTTGTGAGAACTTTTTGCATAAGCTTGAATCAGTAGACCCAAATATTATATCATCTACATATATTTGTACTAGTAGGATATGGGACTTATGGGTTCTAATAAAAAGAGTTTGGTCTACTCTACCCCTTTTAAAATCATTTTCAAGCAAAAAGGAGGCTAAGGTCTCATACCATGCTCTTGGAGCTTGCTTGAGGCCATATAAAGCCTTATGTAATTTGAAAACATGTTCAGGAAGGGTTGAAGAGATAAAACCTGGAGGTTGCTTGACATAGACTTCTTCCTTGATGTCTCCATTGAGAAATGCACTTTTAACATCCATTTGGAAAACTTTGAACTTCTTGTGTGCAGCATAAGCAAGGAAAATTCTTATGGCCTCCAACCTTGCAACTGGTGCAAAGGTTTGGTCATAATCAATCCCTTCTTGTTGACAATAGCCTTGAGCAACAAGCCTTGCCTTGTTTCTCACAATGATCCCTTGATCATCTAGCTTATTCCTGAAAACCCACTTAGTTCCAACAATTTGATGGTTTCTTGGTTTTGGAACCAATTCCCATACTTTGTTCCTTTCAAACTGGTTTAGTTCCTCTTGCATTGCAATGATCCAGTTTGGATCTTGCTCTGCATCTTGAATAGTTTGAGGCTCTATTTGGGAGAGAAAACAGATGTGCATCAGATGTTGATTTATCTGATTTCTGGTTTGCACACCTTCTGAAATTTCTCCAATCACTTGGGAGATTGGATGATCTCTTATTGTTACTAAATCAACAGTGGGTGTTGATTGTTCACCAACCTGTGTTGTTGTTTCCTCTTGTGGAACAACAACTGGCTCTCCATTTGGTTCTGAAATTTGATCTGTATCTTCACTCTTATTGCTAGCAGCTTCTTGTTGAGTTGTTGAAGATAGATTTCCCTCATCCATGATGGTTAACTGATTAATATTTTCAGCTAATGATTGTACCTGTAAGTGATCTATGGTAGAAGAATTCTTCTCCTTATAAGACATATTAGATTCATCAAAGGTAATATGCATGGACTCTTCAATTTTATGAGATGATTTGTTATACACCCTATAAGCTTTGCTGTTCAAAGAGTATCCCAGAAACACTCCTTCATCAGCCTTAGCTTCAAATTTTGCTAAATATCTCTTGTCATTATTGTGAATGAAACAAATGCAACCAAAAATTTTGAAAAAGCTAACTTTAGGTTTCTTCCCTTTGAGCAATTCATAAGGAGTCTTATCCTTTAGTTTATGTATCAGGCTTCTATTCAAAACATAATTGGAGGTGTTCACAGCCTCTGCCCAAAAGGTTAGAGGAAGATGAGCATCTGTCAATAATGTTGTGGCTGATTCAATTAAGGTTCTATTTTTCCTTTCAACTACCCCATTTTGTTGAGGAGTTCTAGGAGCTGAGAAAGTGTGCCTGATCCCTTCATTCTGACAGAACTCTTGCATAAGAAGAGAATCAAACTCTGTCCCATGATCACTTCTGATCAGGGCTATATGAGTATTGAACTCAATCTGTATGCTCTTGAGAAAATCTGTCAAAATTTTGAAGTTATCAGACTTCTTTCTTAGGAAGAACACCCAAGTGAATCTTGAGAAGTCATCTACAATCACTAAGGCATAAGATTTCCCCCCTAGACTTTGTACTGTAGTAGGTCCAAAAAGGTCCATGTGCAACAGATACAAAACCCTAGGTGAATCACTCTTGTTAAGTGATTTGAAACTATTTTTAGTTTGCTTTCCTAGTTGGCAAGCCTTGCAGAGTCCTTCCTTCTTGTAGGGACCAGAAGGTAGTCCTCTAACAAGGTTGAGTTTAGACAACCTAGCAATAGTTCTAAGGTTAACATGTCCTAATCTTTTATGCCAAAGCTCATTTGGCTTACTAAGGGAATTAAAAAGGCATATGTCTACTTTAGAAGAATTAAAATCTACTAGGTATATGTTATCTTGCCTATTTCCAATCAACACAATATTATTATCTAGAGCAATATTACATACTAGATCAGTGAACCAAACCTGATAACCAGCATCACAAAGTTGACTGATGCTGATTAAGTTGTGCTTCAGTCCTTCCACATAGGCTACCTTCTTGATAGTGATTGAGCCTATTTTGACTTGACCATATCCTTGGTTTGTCCAAAATTGGAGTCACCAAAGATTACTCTTGGTCCAAGCTTTGCTTTGAAGGATGAAAGATTGCTTTTGGTTCCTGTCATATGTTTGGAGCAACCACTATCCAGGTACCAATGCTGGTTCACCACTGGATAGCTCTTCATCTGCACATGTAACAGCTTAGTTGTTTTTCACCCAGTTCACCTTGGGTTGAGGTTGATAACCAATGAAATCAGAAATGAATGACATTTCAGGCTGACTCTTATAGCCTTCAGGATGATATCTCCTAGGAGGAATCACCCATTCAGCATAAGGGTTAGGCTGAGATGTAGGATACTTGATATTCAATTTAGATTTATCCTGTGCAGACAACCCAGAACTCTGAGCTCTGTTCGACGCACGTCGACCTAAGTTCGACGCTGAAGTTTCAGGACGTCGAGCTCCATTCGACGCTTGAACAGGCCTACTTTCAGGGACAACAGCAAGTCGACCTGAGTTCGACGTGTGTCGACCTGAGTTCGACGCTTCAGCAAGGTGTTGCTGATTCTTGTTAGAACGGCGTCGAGCTCTGGTCGAAGAACGTCGAGCTCTGTTCGACGTTTTCTGTTGAACTTGAAGTTGCTTAGGTAGATCAGAATTTTTTCTGGCTACTACCATAATTCCTTTACCCTTGTTACTGGTAAATTTTATGGGAGTTGTTAGCACTATAGGTTGGCTTGGAGAGGCACCCAAACCTAGTGAACCACTCATTCTTGAGTTCACTGTGCTTGTGATGTCTATTAGCTTGAGGCTCCTCCCATTGAGAGTTTCCTCTAGCTGTTTAGCCTTGGATAGCTCACTCTTTAGTGAAGCTATCTCCTCCCTACAGCACTCTAACTCATCAGAGAGCTTGAGATTATTTGCACTTAATGTGCTGTAATCAGACAGTTGACTTCTAAGAGAATCATTTGTCTTCTCTGCTGTCAGCAAGTCTATGCACATTGATTTAAATCTAAACTTGAAATCATCAGAAGAAAAATCAAATGAGTCAAGTACCTGATCTTCACTCAATTCCTGATCAGTCATATATTCAGATTCATGCTCTGAATCTGAGCTGCTTTGTGATGCATTGATTGCCATCATGCAGAATCCTTTTTCTGTGGCATCATCCTCATCATCACTTGTGCTGGATGATTCTTCAGAATCTTCAGTATCACTCCAAGTTTCTGCAACAAATCCTTTCCTTGTATTTTTGGTGTTGCTGGAAGAGGATTTCTCATAAATTTCTTTGAATCTTTCTCTCTTCTCTTGTCTTTTCTTTCTCTCCTATCTGTCTTGTCTTTGCCTTGATTCTCAGGACAGTTTGGAGCAGTGTGTCCTGGTTTCCTGCAGCCATAGCAAATAATTTCTTTATTATTAGATCTATCATACCTTGGCTTGTCTTGGTCCTTAGAAGACCATTTTCTGAAATTCTTCCTAGCCATCTTGTTGAATCTTTTGGCTAGTAGGCTTAGAAGTTCTTCATTGACTATCTCCTTCTCTTTAGGTACTTCCTCTGAAGCTTTGAGAGCTATTGTCTTCTCCACTTTGGGTGCAGGAGAAGATGTGTTTTGCTCCCCTTCTCTTGTCTTGACAAATTGCTCATAGGACTTGAGCTTGCCTAAGAGAGCTTCAGTGGATAGCTCAATTTGACTTCTGCCATCTTTGATTGGCCAGATTCTTGAATCCCAAGTGCTAGGTAGGCACATGAGAATTTTATCATTTATCTCAGTGAGAGATATATCCTTGTCCAGAGTTTTCAACTCACTGACAATGAGACTGAATCTGTTGTACATGTCAGCCACAGATTCAGCTGGAGCCATTTTGAAGTTCTCATACTGTGTTATCAGTTGAGCTCTTCTATCCTTTCTTTCATCAGCTGAACCTGAGACTATTTCAGTTAATTTGTCCCAGATTTCCTTGGCAGTTATTGCATTCAGCAACTTTTTGGAATATGTCATCAGACATAGTTTGTGCCAATATGTTCATTGCTTTTGCATCAGCAGCTTTCCACTTCTTTATATCAGTGTCTGTTCCTGCAGGAGGTGGAACAGCTGAAGTACTTGTTGAAGTAGGAGGTCTTGGACATTCTGTTAAGACACAATTAAAGATATCTTCATCAAAAGAATTCATGTAAAGTTTTATCCTTGCTTTCCAGAGTCCAAACTTGGAAAGATTGCACACTGGAGGTCTTGTGCTTGCATACTCCTTGTTTTGTGCCATGAGTTTTATAAAAACAATTTATAACAAAACAAAATAAAGTAACCACTCTATAGGGTTTGATCTTATCAAAGATCTTTGTGGTCCAGGTGTTAGCCTGAAGTAAAGACCAACCTCCCTCTGATACCAATTGAAAGTTAGGTGACAAGATCTAACAGCCTCTAGAGGGGGGGTGAATAGAGTAAGTTCAAATAAATTGATTATTTAAAACCTTTAGATTTGCTTAGTGTAGGTAGTGAGTGATGCAAACAGATAATATATTTAAAGTAAAATCACACAGCACACAAGCAAGAAGAAAATCAATCCACAGAAGACACAAGGAAATTTATAGTGGTTCCCCAAACTTGGGTAGTCCACTCTTCTATCACCCCTTGATAGGAATCCACTGCAGGATGCTTGATCAGGTGTCCTGGGCACCACCAGATTTTTTGATAAGGTGTCTTGCCACCACTGATTTTGACAAGGTCTCAGCTAACCAAAAGGTAACTTTTGAAGGGAGTTAAAACCCTGTACAGAAGAGGTAAAATAAGAAGGGTTGAGTTTGCTTCTCTGTCAACAATCAGAGAGAAGCTAGTGGATGTAGATGTTGTCAAAGCTCCCCTGAGATATAGAAGTTCAGGTAGAAGAAGCTTTGCACAAGGGTGACAGGCTCTTCACTGCTTGTCCTTCTTCAGCAATAGATGACTCAGAAACTGAGTGTTTGATGTCTGAAGGTAGAAAGCTAATTGAGAAGAGTTGAATGCAGAGGCAGAAGAGGTTTCAGAGAATGTTGATCAAGATGTTTCTCTGAGTGTAGTTCTTCTCTGTAAATTCTCTGCAGACTGATTTCTTGAGAAAGAGATGAAGATTGATGTTCTCTGTGTTGTCAGAATGAATGAATTATTTTTTCTGTTCTTCTTGTCTCTCTCGAATAGATCTCTGAGTAATGGGATAGCCGTTGGCAGGGCATTTAATATATTCCATAACTGTCCATGCCTAGAAGGAAGGCCTTAATTGATTTCCATTGAAAATTCCTTGAGATATGTGTGCAATTAAGTCTTGAAACGGCCATGGGATCTCTTGCAATAACTGCTTGAAAAATCTCTCATTTGAATTTCAAATGTTGACAGACGGGAGAACTTAAAACGTCGAACTCTTCCTGAAGTCGATTGAGCTCGACTGACCGTTGATCAGAGAGTAAAATGAAGCAGAGAGATACACGCCACAACGTCGAGCAGAACTCGACGTTACGTCGAACTGAGAACGACGCTGCGTCGAGCTGCGATCGACTGTGCGTCGAGCAGCAGTCGACTATGCGTCGAGCTGAGGACGACTCTACGTCGAGCTGGGGTCGACTCTCCGTCGAGCTGAGCAGAACTAAATCTCAAATAACCTAAGTTCTAAACTCACACTCAATGACCATGCTATACAATTAGGTCAAACATCCTTAGCATAGTTATCCTGACCCAAATATAAAAAAGGGTGTTCCAACAATTAAATCTAAACATAAAGATTTAAACTCAGATTTAAATTCAGCAGATGTAAAGTCATAAGAAGACAATACCTCATTTTCAGTTGGCATTTCTTCATCAGAATCTGAATTCTCTACAGCTGAGTGATTGCTGCAGGCATCAATTGCCATTAGGCAAACTTCCTTTGCCTTCTTTTCTTCCTCATCCTTACTGGATCTTGAGGAGGAAGATTCCTCATCAGAATCACTCCAGGTTTTAGCAACAAAGCCTCTCTCCTTCTTTTGTTCTATAGGAGGATGGCTTGGAATTCTTCCTATGATTGATCCTTGTCTTTTATCTTTTTCTTTGTTTTTTCCTCTGGACAATCTGGAAGAATATGTCCAGGCTTCCTGCAACCATAGAAGATTATTTCTTTAGAAGGAGTACGATCATACCTTGGTTTATCTTCATACTTTGAAGATTTCTTTCTGAATTCCTTCCTTCCCATCTTGAGAAACCTTTGGCAAATAATGCCATCAGTTCCTCATTGGACTGGCTTCCTTCAGAAGCTTCAGCAGCTTTAAGAGCAAGGGTTTGCTCTTTTCTTATAGGAGTTGGGGTCTTTGCTTCAGCCTCAGCTTCCCTGGACTTCAGCACTTGCTCAAAAGAATTGAGCTTGCCGAGAAGGGCTTCTGTTGAGATTTCATTTGTGCTTCTGGCCTTCGGATAGGCCAGATCCTCAGATCCCATATGCTAGGAAGCACATAAGAATCTTATCATTGACCTCTGTCAATGAAATATCCTTATCAAGGGTCCTCAGCTCATTGATGATTGAGCTGAGCCTTGTGTACATAGCTTCAACTGATTCAGCATCAATTTTCTTAAAGTTCTCATACTGTGAGATAAGGATGGACCTCCTGTCCTTTCTTTCATCAGCTGAACCAGCTATAAACTGGTTCAGTGTATCCCACATAGCTTTTGCTGAGGAGCAGTCAGCAACCTTCTGGAAGACTTCATCAGACATTGTCTGAGCCAGAAAGTTCATTGCCTTAGCATCTGCAATCTTTGCCTTTTTGTATTCATCATTATAGTCTGGAGGAGGCACTGCACTCATATCAGTTGATGATGAGGCAGTAGCAGCAGCAGGTGCTCTTGGTGGTCCTGTCAAAATAGAAGCAAAAATACTCTCATCAATAGAGTTCATATATAATTTGATCCTTGCCTTCCAGATACTGAACTTAGCTAAGTTGCATGCTAGAGTTCTGGTGCTAGAGTAATCCTTGGACTGGGCCATGATAATGAAAGTGAATATCTATAAACTTTGGTATCTATCAGGATCTTATGACTTAGGTGTAAGCCTATTCAGTCAGTCAACCTCCCTCTGGTACCAATTGAAAGAAAAGGGAATAGATACTACTCTAGAGGGGGGGGGGTGAATAGAGTAATCAAAAATTGCACTAGCAAAGTTGACTATCTACTCAACTCCCTTGGAGTGGATTTGCGTAATAAAGGTTATAGATATTTAAGATTAAACCTTAAAGCCTAACACAAGTGATGTGCACAAAAGGCAGCCAACTGTAATTACATTTAAGGCTAGGAATCTTAAACAGCAACTAGCAAACCTAGTTAAAATCTAATCACAGCCACAATGCAAGTAATTAATTAAAGCAATCCAGACGACACAAGGAATTTATAGTGGTTCCCCAAACAACTTGGGTACGTCCACTCTTCTACCAATAAGGTAGGAATCCACTCAGGTTTTTGATCAGGTGCCCTGCCACCAACAAGATCTGCTTCAGGTAGATCCAGAAACCCTTTAGACTTTTGATCAGGTGTCTAAAAACCAACACAGGTTTTGATCAGGTGCCCTGCCACCAAGGGATACTTTTGAAGGGAGTAATAACCCTGTACATGAGGGGGAAAGGAGGTTAAGGTGTCTTCTCTATTTTACAATAGATTAGAGAAGCACAATAACTTGCACTGCGCTAGAAAGCTCTAAAAGAATCAAGGCTCCCCCTAGCTAAAAGAACGTCCAAGTGAAGTCTTGCTTCAGTGCAGAAACACTTTAGAAAATACTGAAGGAAAAAGCTACAAGAAGATAAATAATATGAAATAGAATTTCTTCTTCAGGCAGCTATCTTCTTCTTCTTCATCAAAAAGCTCTGAGTGAAGATCTTCCTGTAAGCAGGAGGACTCAGGTTGAAGAAGAGTGAAGAACTAAAACTTCTTCTCAGTTAGATGTGAATGTGCTGAGAGCAGTTGGAAACTGTAAGTTCTTAAGCTTGAATGCTGCTGATGGCTTTTTGGTATATGAGAGCTAGCTTTTTCTTTCTTCAAAGAAGTCTTTATATAACAGCAGCAGCAACGGCTCTAACTTGAGTTTGAATCTTGTCTTCTTCTGAACTCTGCAAGCTAGGCTGCAAAAAGCATAAAGCAAAACAAAATACTGCAGACAGATATCCTAAAAAAGGATAAAGCTTTCTAAGAAGCTGCAAATAATTCTGATGAAATAATATAAGAGAAAGTCACATCAGAAGAGACTCTTTACAGCCAAGGAAGACTTTTTGAGTCTAACATCTATAAAGGACAGCCTGGCAGATAAAGCAGAAATCATATCTCAGCTATAAGACAAACAACTTTATCAGAAAAGATTAGCTCATGCATAAGGGATAGAAACGATATTGCATGGAAATGTTATCACAATTTATTCAAATAATCTTTTATAAAATGTGCCAAAATAATTATTAAATTAATCACATCATAGAAGACGACAAAACTATTTAAAACATACAGCTAAACGTCGAACGACCCTCGGAGATCGTCGACCGAAGCACGGAGATCGTCGACCTATCGGACAGATAGTCGAACGATCCAGATAGTCGAACTGTCAAAGAAGATAGTCGAACTACCTCAGCAGATAGTCGACCTATCAGAACAGATAGTCGAGCTATCAGATAGTTGATCTATCAGGACAGATAGTCGAACTACCAAACAAAACAGATAGTCGACCTATCAAGCAGATAGTCGACCAATCACAGAAAATAGATAGTCGACCTATCAACAGATAGTCGACCTATCAAAGCAAAATAGATAGTCGACCTATCAACAGATAGTCGAACTATTAGATAGTTGAACTATCCAAGCAGATAGTCGAACTATCAAAGAGGAGCAGATAGTCGACCTATCAACAGATAGTCGACCTATCACAGAAAGCAAATAGTCGACCTATCAACAGATAGTCGACCTATCAGATAGTTGAACTATCCAAGCAGATAGTAGAACTATCAAAGAAGAGTAGATAGTCGACCTATCAACAGATAGTCGAACTATCAAGGGAAAAACAAATAGTCGACCTATCTCAATGATCAGAACTATCAAACAATCTTGATAGTCAACCATCAACGCGATAGTCGAACTATCAACGCAGAACAAAACGTCGATCAAGCTGATAGACGATCGTCGATCAGCCTTAGACGATAGTCGAGCGGCATTCGACCATAGTCAAACGAAAAACTACTTAACCAAATATTCATCTGGAAAAGCAATTCTACACAACTAGAGAATCTATCCTATCAACTAACCTTTGACTATAGATAAATCTTGGGTCAAGAGACAGAAAGAGAAGACTGAACTCAAATCAAAACCTAGGGTTCCAACATAGTGTCAACCTAATCCACCTATAGGGGGGAATACGTGTCGTGCAGTCTTTTGCGGAATTAAACTAACCTGCACAAGTATCAAACAGAACACAGAAAACACACAAAGAATTATAGTGGTTCCCCGATTTGGGTACGTCCACTTTCCACCTTCGACCTATCTCCCACAAAGGGACTACTCAGTCACTTCTCCAAACGGATTGAAATCCAATCCTCACACTAGGAGCAACGCTCCCCCAACCACGGAAGGAACCCTTCCAATAATGGAGTCACAACTCCACCACAATGGGTTGCACCCAACCCTTATAAATAGGAATTTAAATTCGTTTACAACAAAATTAAATGTAAATAAAAATACAAATAATGCTTTACGGGGATTCTGATGTCCTTCTTCGTTCGTTGAAGCTTGCACGAAAAGTACGAAGAGTCCACAACCGGATTTCTCACTTGGAATGGATCATGTCAAGATCAGCGGCAGCAAGCAAGTGCGACGGCGATGCTTTGTAAATTCAAACTTCTTGACAAAGAAAACTAGGTCTTCGAATGATCTCATTCGGATCAAATGTCTCAAACGATTCGGAAGGGAGAACAAGTCTCGTTGAACGAATCGGAAGACAAGAGATCTTGAGAGAGACACGTGAGACCGGATGCTTGCCTCGGTGCATTCATCGAGCGATCAGAGATGGGCTGAGATAAGCGGCGACGACTACTTCCGATCAGCGACGTGCATGCGGGCGGAGATCGCGATGCGCTAGGTCACGGCCGATTTCCGTATTCTGGTGGGTTGGTGTGTACTATAGACAATGGGAATAAGTTTGTATTTATACCCAAAGGCAAACCCTAGAAGACCGTTGTGGGGCCCACCTCGGAAATCCCGAGATCTGGCCGAAATGAGCACGGCGACCTGGACCGGTCCAACGAGCGGCGAAATTTGCCTAAGGCAAAATCGACGGGATTTGTTGGTGATTCCCGTCGATATCGGAGGGAATCACTCCCGACTCCCGTCGATTCTGCCTTGGCAGAATTTAAGACTTTTTCCAGCCGGAAGTAGTCGGCGGGAGACACTTAGTGATTCCCGTCAAAGTCGGCGGGAATCACTAACGACTCCCGTCGAAGTCGGCGGGAATCACTAACGATTCCCGTCGATTCTTACTTGGAAGCATTTTCCTCCTTCCTTCTGTTGATAGCTTGGTCTTTGACCCATCCATGCTCCTTCTTCTACTCTTGATCTACCTTGACCCTGTACTTGAAAATAAGTGCACTCCAATAGAGAGAGAACACGTGGATCAACACACTGATCTATATAGCGAGGGATTACGTTGCACAGACCCTTGTATATTGACCCACTTCACTCTGACATTGGTGTGTACTTAGCATGGAATAGCTGCAAGCACAACTTGATAGAATTGTCAAATAGATTGTCAATTCAACTTAGCTTGTTCAGGCACTTGTTCAAATCAGTTCTATTGTGGATGCAATACCCAACAGATGACTTTTCAAGATTTGCTTGGATTTTATTTCTTAAGAAAAAGTCTGAAACCCTTGATGTCTTCATAAACTTTGTCAAGCAAGTTCAAAATGAAAAAGGCAGTACTATGGTAAAAATCAGAAGTGACCATGTTACTGAATTTCAATTTGATTGCATGACAATGTTCTGTGAAGAACAAGGGATTCAACAAGAATTTTCTTCTCCAAGAACACCCCATCAAAATGGGACAGCTGATGGGAAAAATGGAACTCTCATAAAATCTAGAAGGGCACTACTAAGTGACACATTCTCCCATAATACTCCTGGGCTGAGACAGTAAATACTACATGTCATGTCTTGAATAGGGCTTCTGTCAACAAGTATCAAAATAAGACTCCCCTTGAGATCATGAAGAGCAAAAAACGAAACCTTACCTATCTCAGGATCTTTGGTAGCAAATGCTATGTGCTCAACAATAGGAATTCATACCTGACCAAGATTGCTGCCAAGTACTATGAAGAAATATTTGTTGGGTACAACAACCAGAGCAAAGCATATAGAGTCTATAACTTGAAAAATCAAGTTGTAGAAGAGTCTGTAAATGTTGTCTTTGCTGAATATTCAATGATTAACAGCGAGCTTTCAAGATCTTCTGGATCTATAGGTATAGAATAGGTGATGGACAAACTAAACATCAAGGATGCTCCTCCAGTTGCCCAAAATGAAGACAATGGTGTGTGTATGTTCCTGAAGAAGGACAAAGCTCACTGGACATAGATGAAGATCAGCTAGATCTAGCCATTTAAGTCAATGATGCTGAAGAAAGATTGCCTCTAGTAGTTAGACATCTAAATGATCATCCCAGACATCAGATCATTTGTGATACTAGCCAAGGGGTAACAACAAGGAGCAGAAGCATGAATATGGCCATGTACTCTAGCTTTCTATCTTAGACCGAGCCTAAATGTTTTGAATATGCCAACATAGACCAATTTTAGATTATGGCAACGCAAGAGAAACTGAACCAGTTCAAGAGATGTAAGGTCTTGAAGCTGGTTCCCAGACCACAAGGACATAACATCATTGTAACCAAGTGGATCTTTAGGAATAAGCTTGATAAAAATGATGTTATAGTAAAGAATAAAGTTAGACTGGTGGCTAAGGGATATAGACAAGAGAAAGGTATTGACTTTGATCAGACCTTTGCCCTAATTGCTAGACTATAAGCCATTAGACTATTCTTTGCATATGCTCTACACAAGGGATTCAAGGTCTACCAAATTGATATGTAGTCAGACTTCCTAAATAGTGACCTAAGAGAGGAGGTCTATGTTGAGCAGCCATCTTAATCCTAACTCTCTTGATTATGTTTACAGGCTTAGGAAAGTACTTTATGGGTTGAATAAATCCCCTAGGGCATGGTATAAAACCTTGTCTAGCTTTCTCAGTAAGAATAAAATCTCAAGTGGAAAGATAGACAAGATATTGTTCCTAAGGGAATCCAAGGGTAAGATCATCTGTTGGATATTGTATAAACAATAACCCTGATTTGAAGAAGGGTCCAGTTAAGCTAAGATGAATTGAATCTATATTTGATGCTTTGTTTTAGGTATGTACTTGAAGGTCTACATTGCTAAGTACACATCAATGTCAGGTTACAGTGGGTCAGTAAACACATGACTATACAATGTAATCCTTCATTATGTAGTCCAATATATTGAATCACGTGTAATCTCTCTATTGGGATGTACTTCTATCCCAAGTGAATGAGAAGGATCAAGGAAGGAGAAGGATTCAGATTCAGAAGAACATAATTTTACCCAAGTAAAATTCGTCGAGTATGGCAAGGGATACTTGTCAAATTCGTCGAGTATACTCATTGATACTTGTCGAATTCGTCGGATATCCTTACTAGCACACGTTGAATTCATCATATGCACTTGTGGTAGAATTTCTGATAGTGGCAAAATAGTTAAGTAAAATTCGTCGAGTATCATCAAGTATACTCGTCGAATGTATCTAACGATACTCGCCGAATTCGTCAAATATACTTATCGATATATGCCGAATTCGTCGAATTATCTCGACGCTACTTCTCTTATTTTTTTCCAAGGAATTTTCGTCAAGTGCATCGATGGCATTGAGTGCGTCGATGGCATCGAGTGCGTCGACAGCGTTGACTGCGTCGAGTAAGCCAGCTGATACTCATCGAATTCATTGAGTATACAGTCGATACTCGTCGAATTCATCGAGTATGACTTCAGCATAGGAATTAAGTGGATAGGTGGGTTGTGCTGAATTTCTCTAAGTCAATTTCGTCGTATATCACTACTAGTTCGGCGAGTATACTCAGCTATACTCGACAAAAAAACTTGGGTTAGTTTTCAGCCTGATTTTCAATTTGCGACTCGGGTTGGACGACGAACATGCACAGTAAATTTTGCATGGTCTGTTTTGGAAATTCTTTTATGAACGTTTCTATTAAGGATGCCTATAAATACGTTGGGTGGATTTTTTCATCGACCCTAATCGTACTAATTGCTCAAAATTCAAAATCCCCCAAGATTCAAAAAATGACCCGTCGGCACCCGTAGGATTCACGATCTTCATTCCGCTGACGCAAAGTATGTACGATTCGATCTTATTCCGATTCAACTAGATCATTGCAATCCGAAGGCATCTATTCTCCTATATCTAGTTAATTCGAGATTCAAAGTCTTCAAAGTTTCTGATTCCGTGTTCACCAAGAGATTAAAGTTTGACCAAAACAAAGAACGACAGATAGAAGACTTCAGATCTTGTTAAAGTTTATTTGTACATCTTTTGTGTAGTTTTCTTTTACATTTGTAGGAGATTTATCTCCGAGTTGTAGATCTGTTTGTGGAACGAGTAGTAGATCCATTTGTGGATCAAGTTGTAGATCCGGTTGTGGATCGAGTGGTAGGAGAGGTTGTTCTCTGAGTTGTAGGAGTTGCGGCTCCGAGGTGTAAGATTTGTTAAAATCTGAGTAGGGTGAAGTAGCCGAATCTAGACCTTCGTGGTAGATAGACGAGGAGGGACAGTGGACGTACCCAATATGGGGAACCACTATAAATCTCTGTGTTCTCTATACTCTCAATTTTTAAAGTATTTTTATTCCATGAAAAGACACAGAAATCACCTATTCACCCCCTCTAGGTGATTTAGGTATACTCTAGATACTTTTAATTGGTATCAGAGGGGTGTTGTTCGATATAAGTTTAACACCTTGAACAAGATCCCATATCTAGCGTCAAGAGATTCCGCTCAGTAGCCATGGACGGAAGCAAGGGCATGTCTTCTATGAAGTTACCGGTGTGCACCAAAGAAAACTTTCCCATTTGGAAAGAACGAGTCTAATTCTTCATGGGAGCAGCAGATTCGAGGATTTTTCATATTGTGGAAAAAGGTCCTCATATTCCAACTCAATCCTCTGCCCTGAATCCAGTAATCATGATCCCTAAGAAGATGATGGATTTAACCATGGATGAATTTGCCTTGGTCTCCCTGGATAAGAAGGCAAAGAACATAATCGCAAATGCAGTAGATGGTTCTATGCTTCAAAATTTATTCCACTGCAAATCTGCCTAGGAGATGTTGGACTATCTGGTTGTGCTCATGGAAGGAACTGAAGAAGTCAGAGACGACCGTAGATCATTGTTGAATCAAGAGTACGAAGTGTTCAAGCAAGGATGAAGTGATACAATTGCAGACGACTTCAAATTTTTTTCAAGATTGACGGCCGCACCATCAGTAAAGGTGAATTAAATGACAAATTCATCAGATCCTTAACAATGGACTGGGATACTAAAGTCGTAGTAATTAGGGAGTTTAGGAAGTTGCCGGAGATTGACCCCTAGAACCTCTTCGGAAAGCTGCTCTCCTACGAGCTTCAAATGAATACTAAAAAGAAGGAGGAGCAAAGCAGTAGGACTTCAAGCAGAGAGAAGTCAGTTTCTCTAAAGGCTGAAGGTTCAAGAAAATCCAAAGATGTGTCACCAGTAAGGACACGAGCTCTAGAAACTTCTAAAGACTCTGGGCCAAGCATGTCAGGCTCCGAGTTATTTGATGGAGAGTTTTCACTCATCTCCAAGCAGTTCAAGAGACTGCTCAGCAAGAGGAGATAGATGAAGAATCAGTCTTCCTCATCTGATTTCAGAAGATCACATCGTGATGGTGATAACTCCAAGAAAAAGCTACAACAAAGAGGACAAGTATAAATCTAAACCGAACAAACATTATTACTCCGACGTTGTGTGCTATTGTTGTAATAAGACAGGACACATGATTGCGGAGTGTTCGTACAAGAAGAAGGAAGGATCTAAGAAAGAGGAGAAGAGATCCTTCAATGTCAAGAGGAAAGAAGAAAAGAGCTTCGTCGCCAAGAGGTCCAAGACTCTCAATGATAGTGACTAGAGTGAGTCTAGTTTAGAGAATGAGGAAGCTTACTTCGGGCTTATATCTTGATCAGACGAGGAAGTTGGCGACTCCGAGTATCACAGGAAGTTAAACTCACACACGATACTTTCTGAATAAGAAACGTCAACAAATGGTCATGAAGGCTATTCTTTTGAGGAAGACTATTCCGGCTTGATTGCTCAGCATCAGAAACTATTGAATGCTTTTGACAAATGCCGCAAGGTTGTCAAAAAGCAAGCAAAAGAGATTTCCTCCCTTAAGGTAGTAGAAACAAGCCTGGAGAAGGAACTTGCAATATTACTTCCTCTCTGAAAGTCTTTAATTCAAGGGTAGCTTGTAACCTAGAGGGGGGGGGGGAATTGATTTGTTTAAATCATGTGACTTTCTTTTAATTTCTTCCTTTAGTACTAGTGTGTTGGCAGTTGATCAGCTTTCAAGAACTTGCACAAATAAAATAACACAAAAAAGAACACACAAAAATTTATAGTGCTTCCCCAGATTATGGGTACATCCACTCTCCTCCCACCTTTCTAACTTTCAGTTAGACAAGGAACTTCTCCAAAACTCAGCTCAAAGAGCATACACCTCAGATCTTTAAGGATCTCTCAGTATCCTCCAAGACTTATAACTCAGGCACAAGTTCAATACAACTCTGTGATAAGTAGATCACCTACCTCAGGCCAAAGGCCCTACAACTCAGGCTAGGAGGGCAGCCCTACCTCAGATCCACTAAGGATCCTACCTCAGAGAGAATGACTCTCCTACCTCAGGATGTTAAGCCCTACCTCAGATCCAAAGGATCCTACAGCTCAGGAACAAGTGCCTTATAACTCAGTGAGAATGACTCACCTACCTCAGGCTATTAAGCCCTACCTCAGATTCACAAATGAATCCTACAATTCAGGCCAAAGCCCTACTCTCAGATTCTCTACAGAATCCTTCCTCAGTTCCAAACTGGATGCTACACTCAGAGAGTAAAACTCTCCTACAACTCAAGCAAATTTTCCCTACCTCAGGCCAACGGCCCTACAGCTTAGATCCAAAAGGATCCTACAGGAAGAACAGGGGTTTGATTAATTTGACATAGAGAAATTTCTCTATGTCAACAACTAGTGCTGAGTTATCTCAATTATATCTTACTTCACAGTAGCAGGGAGAAATTTCTTCCTCTGCTGGAAGAAACTCAGAATCTAAATTCTGATCTTGTTGAAGAAGAAGAAGAACCACTGGGTCTTGAGTTTTTCAATCAGCTAGCTGAGCCCGCAAAAGATTGACGACTTTTCTTTATTTTTTAGAAGACTTTCTGATCTTGTTGTAGCAGAAGAATATGCAATAACCCACTTAACTTTTTATTCTTGCTGGAAGACTTCCAGCTTTTTCTCGACAACAATGGCGATGAAGATGAAGTCCAGTCGCTTTTTCTCTTGTGAAGTAAAACCCTAAAAGTTGTCTTCTTCCTTCTGAAGTTGTCCCTTTTATCTTCTGCCAATTAATGACTCCAGGAAGCAGTGGTGACCACCTATAGTTGAATTTTGCAACTTGTTTTAATGGAAGAAGACGTACAATAGCTCTTTGGCACTGGTTGTTGTATTCTGTAGCTTTCCCGCAAGTAATTTAAACCATTTTGACTTTGTTGACTTTTGCTGATGTCAGCCTCTGTGGACTTAGCCAAAATCAAACATCATAGTATAGGCGTTGAGTGAGTAAGCATCACTCAACACAAAAACACTTAGATAGATTTCTGTCTATCTCAGACATTGAGTGATCAAACTTCACTCAACGCTTTTGGCCTTAGCCAATTATTCTTCCAATAGGCATTGAGAGAATTGAGTCCACTCAATGCTTTTTGCCTTAGAAAATAATTCTGTTACTAGGCATGAGAGCATTGAGTGTGTCTTCATCACTCAACACCTTTTGGCTTAGCCAATCTTTTTTGTTACTAAGCATTGAGTAAGCCTTTATCACTCAACGCCAAACTTTTTTACAGAAATTCTTCTATTATCTGACATTAAGCGAGTAAGCTCCACTCAACGCATTTGGACATAGCAAAATTTCTGTGAAATCACTGTCTCTGACTGACAAAGGTTAAGGTAATACTTATTATCACATGACGTTGAGTGAGTAAGCTTCACTCAATGCATGTAGACTTTGTCAAATATTTACACAAATTTTCTGTTGCTTTGACTGACGTAGTTACATAGATTTTTTGTGGCTTTGACTGACTTAGATATACTCAATGATTTCTGCTATATGACAGTGAGTGAGTAAACTACACTCAACACCTGTTGACTTAGCCACATTTTGACCAGTTTGTCCTTAGGATTTGACTGCCTCAGCTTGTTTCACATCTTTTGTCTGTATGGCGTTGAGTGAGTACACTTCACTCAACGCCTGTGGACTTAGCTACTTTTCTGCCTAGCTAATAGTTTGGCTTTGACTAACAAAGCTTTACTCAATACTTATACCTACCTGGCGTTGAGTGAATAGACTTCACTCAACTTCCGTGAACTTAGGGGATTTCCATCCTATCCAGCATCTTCCAACTAACTTGAACTTAAAGGTGTCGAGATAACTTAATTGTCTTGACATAGCTGTCTCGACACTTTTGTCTTGACAATTGTGTCTCGACACTTCTGTCTGAATTGTCTCGACACTTCTGTCTGAGTTGTCTCGACACTTCTCCTGAATTGTCTTGACACTTTTGCCTGAATTGTCTCGACACTTCTCCTGAATTGTCTCGACACTTCTCCTTTACTTTGTGACCACACTTGTCACATATCTTGGAATACCTGTCCTATCAATGTTTCAAGGGCTAACCTACATGCATGAACTTAAGCACACATCAAATACAACTTTGTGTATGTCATTGATATGATTGACTTCTTCAAATCTAGGACTATGTGGGCAATGAACCCAACAATCTCCCCTTATTTGAAGAAGTCAAAAACCTCAATGACATACACTAACTAATACAGCAATAATATATCAACTTAGAAAACATATGACAAGAGAAAACATATACCATACTTTCTTGCCTGCAGGGTACACCTGCTTCTGCTCCCCCTTAATTGATGCTACCTGGTCTTGATTAATTTGATCATATCCTTCTCATAGTTTTGATACCACTTGCATCCTTCTCCTCCTGTCCTATGATCATATGATACCAGATTCATATCCTTCTACCCCCTTTTTGACTTCTGTAAATATCCAGGGAGGATCTGATCTTCTGCTCCCCCTTTTGATTACAAATAGGAAGCAGTTTAACCCCTTGACAGTGCTGGAGCAGTGATGGACTTGCTCACCCTCAAATGAAGCATCATTTATCAAGTTTCCTGATAGACCCTTTGATCTGCATCATCAAGATAGTGCTTCAACCAGTATGATACCACTTAAGATATACAATCTTGAAGGATCTTTAAATGTCTGAGGTACTTGTCCATATGTAAGAAAAAGAATAACTTGCACACTATGAGGAGCAACTGAAGTTATGCTAGGTTGAACATACCCAATTCAAACTTGAAGGTGTTAAACTTTGCTTCATCAAGTGGCTTAGTGAAGATGTCAGCAACTTGCTTGTCTGTTGGGACAAACTCAAGGTTGATTTCTTCACATTCAACATGCTCCCTGATAAAATAATATCTAATCTCAATATGCTTAGTCATGCCGTGTGAGACAGGATTCCTAACAATTGAGATGGTACTACTAGAATCACAAAATAATGGACTTCTTCTTATCTGGAGGTTATATTCCTAGAGCTGATGCTAGATCCACAGCAACTGAGCATAACAGCTACCTACAAAAATGTACTCTGACTCAGGAGTTGAGATTGCAACACTTATTTGCTTCTTGCAGCTCCAACACACTAGTCTTCCTTCCAAAAATTAACAGGTGCAAGAAGTGCTCTTCCTATCCTCTTTGTAGCCTGTAATATCGACATCTGAATAGCCATTTAGTTATAACTCCCAATTCCTGGGGTACTATAGGCCAAGATCTGGAGTGCCCTTAAGATATCTCAAAATCCTCTTTGCACCAGAGTGGTGAGATTCTTTAGGGTAACCCTGATACCTAGCATAAACATATGTAACATACATAATGTCTGGCCTACTTGTAGTTAGATATAGAAGGGAGCTAATTATCCCTCTATACAAAGTTTCATCAATAGGTTTCCCTGCCTTATCTTTGCCTATATGAATACTTGACCCCATGGGAGTTTTTATGGTGGAGGAATTCTCCATACCAAACTTCTTGATTAACTCCCTAGTGAACTTAGACTGGGATATGGACAAGGCATCACCAGTCTGTCTAACTTGGAGACCCAAGAAGAACTTAAGCTCACCCATACTGCTCATCTCAAACTTCCCTTGCATAAGTTTGGAAAACTTTTTACAAAGGCTATCATTAGTAGATCCAAAGATGATGTCATCTACATATATCTAGACTAGGATGATCTTACCCTTAGATTCCTTTAGGAATAGGGTCTTGTCTATCTTTCCCTTGAGAATTTGTTCTCACGGAGGAAGTTAGACAAAGTCTCATACAAAGCTCTAGGGGTTTTCTTTAGCCCATATAGAGCTTTCCTAAGTCTATAAAATGAATAAGGTGTGTTAGGAATAACAAAACTGGAGGCTTCTCAACATAGAATTCCTCTTTTAAGTCACCATTTAGGAAGGCTGACTTCACATCAATCTGGTAGACCTTGAATTCCTTGTGTACAACATATGCAAGGAATAATCTGATGGCCTCCAATCTTGCTACAGGGGCAAAGGTTTGATCAAAATCAATACCTTCCTCTTGCATATATCCCTTAACTACTAGCCTTGCCTTATTATTGATTATAATGCCATTTTCATCAAGCATATTTTTTTAAATCCACTTGACTCCAATGACACTATGTCATTTTGGTCTGGGAATCAGCATCCAGACCTTACATCTCTTAAACTGGTTCAGTTCTTCTTGTATTGTAATAATCCAGAACTGATCTTTGTTGGCCTCTTCAAATTTCTTTGGCTCAACCTGTGATAGGAAGCTTAAGTAGAGTGCTGTGTTGATGCTTCTACTCCTGGTCACTACTCCTTGGCTAACATCACCAATGATTTGGTTTCTTGGATGATCTCTTAGATGCCTGATTGTTAGAGGCAATCTAGCTTCAGCTTCATCTACAGGTGCAGCTTCTTATTGATCTTCATCCTCCTCATTTGTGTCTGGAAGTTCTTCTACTTGAATATTCACTTTATATTGGATAACTGGAGCTGCATCCTTGATGGTTAGCTGACCCATCATATGATCTGTACCTACATCACTAGAAGAGGAGCTTGGAAGCTCTCTGTTAATCATGGTAGACTCATCAAAGACTACATGAACATATTCTTCGACAACTTGGCTTTTCAAGTTGTAGATCCTATAGGCTTTGCTATGATTAATGTACCCAATAAAAATCCCATCAAAGGACTTGGCAGCAAACTTAGTCACATAGGAATTCCCATTGTGAAGTACATAACACTTAGTGCCAAAGATTCTGAGATAGCCCAGATTTGGTTTTCTTCCTTTCAAGATCTCATAGGGAGTCTTCCTGCGGCTCTTGGTGATAGAGGACCTGTGGAGGACATCACATGCATTATTCACCGCCTCAGCCCAGAAATATTCTTGGAGTGATGTATCAGTCAACAATGCTCTTCAAGCCTCTACAAGAGTCCTATTCTTCCGCTCAATAATCCCATTTTATTGGGGAGTTATTGGAGAAGAAAATTCTTGATGAATCCCTTGCTCTTCATAGAATATTTCCATGCTTTCAGACTGGAATTCAGTTCCATGGTCACTTCTGATTTTGACAACTGAATTGTTAAACTCATTCTGAACTTTCTTGACAAACTTGATGAAGATGTCAAAGGTTTCATTCTTTTTCTTGAGAAAAAACACCCAAACAAACTTGGAATTGTCATCAACCACCATAAGAGTCTAAGATTTCCTACCAAGACTATGAATTGGAATAGGACAAAAAAGTCCATATGCAAGAGCTACAAGCACCTCACAGAATATTTGGTCCCAATGCCCTTGAAGGAGGCTTTTGTTTGCTTGCCCTTTGTTGGAACTCAGTTCGAGCGGTTAGCCGAACTAGCCTTCGCGGCCTGTCCAATCAGTCTTCTAGCAGGTAGCTTCAGCGGGCTGCTGAGATGATTCAGTATGTTGGAAATCAGTTCGGGCGGTTAGCCGAACTAGCCGCAGCGGACTGTCCTACCGATCTTCTAGTGGATGTCCTCAGCGTACTGTCTGGATGATGTTTTTAGTAGAAGCTGCAGTGTTCGGTCCAGTGTGCGCCTCAGCAGTTAGGAGACAAGCCACAAAGGTCTAGTGAAGTTGTGAAGCTATGGTCCAAGGCTTATCCTCTCAGCGGTCTGATGACATCCCGCGATACCCAGTCAGATGTCTTGCTGCAACATCAACATAATGGTTAGCCTCACTACGGGTTGTTGGCTATCCGCCGGTGCGGCTTAGTGGCTTTTCTGGCGGTCTTTCTCCTGTGTTCGGAGGTTGTAATGTTATGGCTAATATAGTGAGCGGTTTGGGTATGTCAAACAGCTCAGTCCGCTCGACTTGTATTTTATCCCACATCGTGTGTTGTATTCTCTCATCTCCCTCGTTTTCTATAAATAAGGGGGCATACCTATGTATTACTTACTTTTTTGGAGCAATAAAATTTGCGGTTATTTACCTCTTGTTCGCTTTTCTTCTCATATTTTCACTCCCGTTTGGCATGCTGAGCAAATACCCTCCTTGGTGCACTTCACATTAGAACCATTCCTAACTAGCTCTTGACTAAAGAGCTTGCCAATATTCTTATAATTCAAATGAGCTAGCCTCTTGTGCCATTGGACACAATATGAGACTTTCTCATTTGCCACTAAAAAAATAGGAGAGTCTGAATCTAGACATAGAAAGTTTAAGCAATAAACATTTCCACTCCTAGTACATGTCAAGATGACCTCTTGGTCACTTGACCTCTTAATCAGGCACTCATCCTTGTGGAAGGCAATAACATAGTCAAGGTTAGAGAGTTGGCATGTGCTTATGAGGTTGCATTGCATCCCTTCAACATAAGCCACAAATGGTCGCGGAACAGAGACCGACTGTGGTTGGTTCGAAATGGTCAGATTCTGCGGGCCGGTTAGAAAATCGAGTTTTCTAACGAGAGGAGGCAAGTGCACCTATCGCAAGTAGTACTCGGTATTCGGGAAAATACCGAGGTCGTATTATTCTCGGGGACGCGTTGATTATATCTACTCTTCCAGGAGCACTATTATCTTACTATCAGTAAGGTGGGATTTTTTAGTTTAATTAAAACGGAAAGAAAGAGAGCAGAATTTTGCTAAGTTAGTTCGATGACGGGTTAACGCTCGACATCGAATCGGATTAAGACTAAAATAATTCTCAACAATTATTAAACATTGTTTTTAATTTAATAAAAGGCACTTGGTCGTGGGGGGTTCCAAAAATATGAGCGCACTTATCTCTAGGAATATTGCTCACCTAAACATTAAGACTATTCGACCGATCGTTAGACCGACGAAGGATTCCTCTTAATGCCCGCTTTACGCTAAGAACCCCGCTATTGGGTGGGGAACCCAATCCGGCAGAACTACGCTTCTCCTCTTTCGAGGGGGCGTACGCAGTTCTCTTTACCCAAGGGGAATCGGTCCATACGTGCAGCCTCTCGGCGTCGCGTATGGATAACGGAAATCGAGCCCACACATCGATTATGTGGTCCTATGCGTCGTTAACCCAAGGTAAACCTTAAGTCCTTAGATTAAAATAAAAATAAAGTTCTTTTAATTATTTCAAATCATTTTATATGTCCCAATGCTCTTCGATGCCGAAGGCTAATAGAGATTAGCCACTCATCGGTATGGGGACGGCTTTATGTTTTTAGGTGAAGCATGAGTGTTAAACTAAGCACTGAACGATTATAAGAGAAAACACAAAAAATAGGACAATTAGATAAATTGAAGGCTAATTGGTGCAGGCACTCACGCACACTTCAAAACCATAAAGAAAATTAAATAAAGCAAGCCCTACTCAAATGAGTAGGCGGAAATAAATACACACACGCACAGACTCTTCTTAATTGAAGAAAGCGATAAATAAAGCGTCAAAATTATCTCCTACACGCACGCACTCTACATAATTGAGAAAGCGATAAAATTGCAAGTCCCGGCTCAAATGAGTGGGCGGGGGTAAATTTATCTCATACGCGCACGCACTCTACTTGAAAGTAAAACACACACACGCACTCTACAGAAAAGTAAACACACGGACACACACAAAGTTTTCCTACTCAAGTGAGTAGGAAGAAAATGAAAGCAGTAAAAAGACAAGTCCCACTCAAACGAGTGGGCGGAAAATGAAAGCAGAGCGCCATTTAACTCTTAACGAGTAGGCGAAAATAAATGCATACGCACACGCGCACTCTACAGAAGTTGAAATAAAGCAATAAAACCTAACTCATACACGCACACACACTTGCAAAAATAAGAAAAACAAAGTTGCTGAAAAATTAAAACGACTGCATTTCTACCGCTAGAATGCGGTAGAAATGCATAAAAAATGAAAATAAAAATTAACCGAGCGAAAATGTTTTGCAAATAAACGAAAAATGAAAGTACTCGAAAAATTAATACAACTGCATTTCTACCGCTAGAATGCAGTAGAAATGCATAAAAAGATGAAATAAAAATTAAAGGGACTAAAAGTTTTACAAATAAAAAGATAAAATGAAGTGAGCGAAAAATTATAACGACTACATTTTTATTCATAAGTTTTTATAAAACCTCCAAAAAAGTGAGAATAAAACTAAAAAGGAACAGGAAGTTTTCCATTCCTAAGAGCCTAAGTTAAAGAAAATAAAAACGAACACTTTTAGGGGAGTTTTTATAAAACCTATATGAATGAAAATGATACAGAAGAAAAAGCTAAAGCTAAAAAGTGCAGAAAATGAAAACTAAACGGACGGCACAACGGCTAGAAATGCCGATAAATCCTAAATCTAACTAAGTTATCAAGGCTATAAAAATGAAAACATAAAAGAAACACAAAAAGATGAACGAAAAATTGCTTAAGTAGGCGCATTCAAATGGATTTTTCATACTAATGAAGAGAGAAAAATTCAAATTTTATTAAAGCAAAAACCCTAATACAAACTAAGAGAGAGAGAGGGGGGGAGAAATTCTCCTTACATAAGTATGGAATCCAAATGGGCAGCACCTCCCCTAAGCAAAGTGGTCAAAAAAGTGGACAAGAAAAGCTTCCTGGAAGCTCTTATTTATAGGCAAATTTTCGGGTTGGTCACGCCCGTGACTAGGGCGTGACAGGGGGGCGTGTCGATACTGTACATGAGCTGATCGGGTGACTTGACTGGAAAGTTGACTTCGGCTGAAAACGTGGCGGTCACTCCCTAGGTCACGGGCGTGACATGTGTCAGTCACGGGCGTGACTGGGGCGTGTCGGGGAGGTCGATCTGGGCGCGGTCCGGCCGCAAAGTCGCGCGCGTCACGTCGGCCAGGTGGCTAAGTCACGCCCGTGTCACACCTTGATACGGGCGTGTCTTTGGGCGTGTCGAGCTTGGTTTGATCATCGCCGATCGTCGAGCTGGCAACCTATGGTCTGCGATCATCGAGGGCGTGACACGGGCGTGTCGGTCATATGACACGGGCCTATCAGTCAACATTTTGACTTTTTCTGGAATTTTTCTGGAATAAAAATAAAGCTAAGTTAGAAATAATATTTACAAAAATAAGCAATTTATTGAATAAAACTAATAAAAAAGGACAAAAAATAAACAAAATTGACTTAAATAAAATACGAAAATATAGGTATATTTACAACTCATCAGCCACCTTTGTGATGGTGACTCTGTCATTGGTAATCTTACAATAGCCTCTAGTTACCCCTCTATTTGAACCACCAAAGATGACTTTGGATCCATATTTTACTGGAGTATACTCCTTCAAGTTGCTCCTTGTCCCAGTCATGTGCCTAGAATAACCACTGTCCAAGTACCATTTAGGGGTATGGGCACTTAGACTAACCTGCATCACACAATTTACTTTACCTTAGGACCCCAATTTCTATTGTGTCCTAGGTGCATGTTAGTCTTATAATGAACTTATCTACCAGCAACATTTCTAACTGGTATGCTAACAACTGCTCTTGTCACCCTTGGATTGTACCAGTAGTCTATAGCAAAGTGGCCCACTTTGCCACAACACCAACATTCATGAATGTTGTATATTCTTTTTTGTGCAGGCCTAGCAGTTTGGTTAACTATTGGATGAACAGTAGGAAGAGGAGCAACAACCTTCTTCAGATCCCTTTCAACAAGGATTTGACTGAAGGTTAGTCTTCTAGCTAGCTTGTTTTGCTTGCTCTGAGTGCCGGTAGCTGCGAGTTTCTTTTTAGAAAGCATGCTTCTGATAGCATCAGATATAGCAAAACGAGTCTTGCTGGACGACTGACCCTTGGCCATATTCTTTGCTGAATTGTTCTGAACCTTTGTTGAAGCCACATTCTTGAAAGTGGGGGCTGAAACACCGAAGACAAATTGTCCATGATGGGCCATTTGAATTTTTTCCTGAGCAGCCTTAAAGGCACTCATTTTACTATACCTTCCACCCTGACTAGGAACATCTTTTTTCACACCAGTGGATCTATCATTCATCCAGTGACGAAATATGCTTTCTTGGTCATACCTGTTTGAAGGCTCATTTCTGAGCATTGGGTAACCCCTTCTCCTTACTTGCTTTTTAATTTCACGATCACATTGTGGTGTTAGGATGTTTAGGCTATGTCTGGTGGAGAGAGTTATGCGGGGTACTCATGCACATGCATTTTACCATTTCCATACTAGAACAAAATATTCATTTGCTGTCTATTTTGATTGCCATTGCATACCATTGCACCATACATGAGCGCGTGCTTGAACAGGAGCACACCGTGATTTTTATCATCGCTAGTGTGCATTTTAGAAAATTTCGGCGCTGGTCTAGGATTGCGAGGTGGAGTAAAATGTTGCCTCCATGAGGGATCCTAATCGAGTTCTCATGTCTCATTTAGGAATATGTGTAGAATAAGATTCTTTTTATCCTTATAACATATTTTATTTCAATTGGCGTTAATCTTGTTTATTCTACTCGCCTTCTTTGAATCCGATGTGAATCAAACGGTAGAGTAGGGATGTGTATCGACATCGCTAGCCTCGTATTGCTCAAGTCGGGAGGAAGGATTGTCTTCCTCGGTAGCTAAGAACTTGCCCCTAGCTAATCTCGAAGCATGGGTGCATGGTTAGTCAAGTGCGCGCGTGATGTAGGCCGTCACTTTGTTCCAGTTTGAGCCTTGTACCATTCCCAATGCCTATCCGTTGCTATCCCCATTGAGCCTGTCCCTTACTTTGGCATCCTTATGCCTCGCTAGCAAAGCCATATAGCCCTTCCTACTCGCGCACCCAAATGTGGTCGTTCGGTTGGTTTGTGTTATTTTGGTTTTGTATCCGTTATGTGAGGTTGTTATGCGGGAGCTTTGTGCCGCCTGTGGTGTTGCCGTGTTTTCGGCTCATTTTGTTTTTTTTGGTTATAGAAAAAAAATAAATGAAATGGAAATAAAATTCCCAATGTGGAAAAAAAGAAAAAAAAAAAAAAAATTTTTGTTGTAGAATTGTGGTTTTATGGTTGTGAAATTTTGTTATATTTTGATCGTTATGTGTGTGCACGCACCGTTAAAAGTCCAAGTCTGGTGGTGCGGTGCACGTGTTTGTCGTTGCGTGTAGCTGTGAGTGTTTTGGGGTGGTCTCATTTTGGGTGTGCGTATCCGTCGTGTTTAACTTTGTATACCTCGTCTTCGCCTAAGCCTCCATTATACTCTATGTCTTACGGATTCACGCTTTAGTCAAACTAGTGCCATGGTGAGAGTGTGAACGGGCAAGTTTAAGGTAATTGACATTGGTGGATTCCTTTGGAGGTTATCCTGATCCCTTGCTTTGGCAATGCTCAACTCAGTGTTTGTCTACTTTCTCCTTGGGCGTTACTGAATGATTCCCCTCGATTTTATAGTAGAGCAGTGATAATATTTTTATATGCCTTTAGAAATATATAGGCTATTTGTGCATAATAAGAAATTCTTTCTACGGTATTCCTATGAGTGTGAGCATGCGATTTCACATGGTACTCCATTGCGCAGTTTTAAGCCAGCAATGCTATTTTTCTCGTTCGCGTTAGGGATGATTTGCTCGGGAGGAGTAAATGTTTAAGTCTGGTGGTGTGATGAGTCTGATTTATATAGGGTTTTTCTGACTCATCTGGGCGTATTATCTTGCAAGTGCACTACTATTTCAGTAGGAAAAGTCATATATATTGGATCCCTAGTTGGATTTGGGCTAGGTTCACTAACTTAGGCTGAGTATGACCCAACATTATATAGCTAGAGTCATGTGTAGTAGTCCTATATTTTTGGCTAAGTCTTAATTAGTGATACCTCCTTGGACAAGCCAGAAGTGGACTTCAGAGAATCTTATTTAGCAGCTTTAAAAAGACAGTGATCAGTTTGAAATTCTTCGAACTCAGCTCGACGATCGTCGATCTCAGATCGACGAACTCAGAGTTAATTCTCTGAGCCGAGCTCGACGTTCTCAGAGCTCAGGTCGACGCTTAGGTTTCTTCTGTCAGTTTCTCAGCTCGAAGAACTCAGAGTCCAGATTTGGAAAGTTATTCTCAATTAGCTGATCGTAGAGCTCTGGTCAATGAACTTGAATTCCCTGGTTGACGATCTTTGATCTCATGTCGACGAATTCTGTTTTGCGTTTGAAGTTTTTTGTGTAGTTCCAGAATGAGTCCTTCCCTCTTTTGTTCCTTATTAGCAGTATTATTCGAAGCTTTTAATGCAAATATTCTTCTGAATATACCCGTTATTTGGCTGCATTAAATGTGGTATTCATCAGAATAAATATTTGCTTATTCTATCAAGAATAGTTGGGAAACTCATTAATACTATTATTCCCGCCGCCTTCTATTCCCCACAGCAGCCAACATTTATGGAAAGAATTCAAAAATTCAACGAGAATTTTTCAGCAGTGGAATAAAAGTAATTCTCTCCTTCTCGAGAAAGACAACAAGACAGTCAGAGACATAGAGAAAAGAAATCGAGAAGCACTGCAAAGAAAATACTTAACGAGAACTCGATGCTCTCAATGCCTTTTCATTCTCTTCCAACACTGTAGTTTGAAAAAGAACAAATCATTAAGATCAAGATTCTTCTTCAACTTTTGTTCCAGAAATCCTTAAAGACATTCTATTCCACATCTGTTACTGGATTTCCTTGACCTTGGCAGATCAAGGTGAAGACCTACTCACCCTTTAGCAAAGCACTTTTCTTCCTGAAGCATTCTACTTCTCAGGTGGATCTTTGACAACACAAGAATCCTCACAGTCTTCTCAGTTCTATTGAGAAAAGAGAAGACTTCCATCAACATCTTCCATCCCATTGTACAAGGTTATAGCTCCCTTCAAAAGTTAGTTTGGTTGACAAGTCTCCCTCCAAAGACTTGAAGTTGGTTTTTGGGAACCTGATCAAAAGCCTGAAGAGTTTCCTGATCTACCTGAACCAGATCTTGTGGTGGCAGTCACCTGATAAAAACCTGCTAGTGGATTCCTACCAAGGGTGGTAGAAGAGTGGATGTACCCAAGTTTAGGGGAACCACTATAAACTTCTTATGTCGTATGGTTGCTCCTTTTCATTTGTTTTTGTTGTGCTTGTGATTGCTGGAATTGTTAGCTTAGTTTTTCTTATTCTTTAACTAATATATGGTATCACTATATTTACTCTAATATAATCTAAAAAAAGAGCCAAAGTTTTAATACTCTATTCACCCCCCCTCTAGAGTAATCAGATCTAACACCCTCCTTTCAATTGGTATCAGAGGGTGTTTTTGTTTGGTTGTACAAGTTAACACTTGAACTAGGATCAAGTTAGATCAGATTTTTCTCTTCCCAACTATTCTCTATCGCAATGGCACAAAACAAGGATTATGCAAGCACCAGACCTCCAATATGCAACCTAAATAAGTTTGCCATCTGGAAGGCAAGAATTAAGTTGTATATGAATTCTATTGATGAAGATATATTTAACTCTATCTTGACAGGAACTCCTACTACAACAACTACTTCAATTTCTACTTCAAGCACTCATGCTGTTCCACCACCTGAGTGGACAGATTCCCAAAATAAAGCAAAGATTACAGATACGAGAGCCATGAACATTTTAGCTCAGACTATGTCTGATGACATTTTTCAGAAAGTGGCTGAGTGCACTTCAGCCAAAGCTATTTGGGATTCCCTAAACCAGATGGTGGTTGGATCTGCTGATGAGAGAAAGGATAGAAGATCCAATCTCATCTCTCAGTATGAGAACTTCAAGAAGGAAGAAGTTGAGTCAGTCAGTGACATGTACTATAGTCTAAGCTCAATCATCAATAAGCTAAGGACCTTAGACAAGGAAATTACTCTGACTGAAGTGAATGACAAGATCCTTATGTGCTTCCCCAACACATGGGATTCAAGGATCTGGCCTATCAAAGAATCAAGAAGCATGACTGAAATATCAACTGAGTCTCTCCTTGGAAAGCTCAAATCATATGAGCAACTGTTGAAGACCAGAGAAGCAGCAGTTGAAATAAAGACTCCAAAACCTACCAGGAAGGAGCATAACATTGCTTTCAAGGCTATTGAGGACTCTGAAGGGACTCCAGTCAATGAAGAACTGATGAGTGTATTTGCCAAAATATTTTTCAAAATGGCAAAGAAGTTCAAAAGGAAGTCATCTAGATAAGATGACAAACCAAGGTATGATAAAACATCTTCTAAAGAAATTGTCTGTTTTGGTTGCAGGAAGCCAGGACACTACATCTCTGAGTGTCTAGAAGCTCAGAAGAAAGATAAGAGAAGAGAAAAAGAGTCAAGAAGACCTCATCACTGCAGACCCTCCTCAAGCAAGCACAAGAGGAAGGAAAAGGGTTTTCTTGCTGAGACCTGGAGTGATACAGAAGAAGAGTCATCCTATTCCAGCTCCAGTGATGATGAAGAAGAGCAAAAGGAAAAGGAAGTTCGCCTAATGGCAATTAATGCCTGCAGTAGCAAATCAGATGCTTAAGATTCAGATAATGAAGAATCAATGTCTGCTGAAGACCAAGTAATTGCTTCCTATGATTTTGAATCAGAAGAATTTAAATCTGAATTTAAAAATCTTTGCTTAGACTTAATAAGCTCTGAGAAGGAAATCAAACTTCTTAGAGAGTAATTAATTAATCAAGATAAATATCTTGCTGAAAATGCTAAATTGTCAATTGAACTAAATTTAGCTAATGAACAAATAGTTTTTCTGAAAATTGAACTAAGTAAGGCCAAGAAACTAGAGGAATCTCTAAATGGAAGGAGCATGAAATTACTAGATATAACTAGTACCTTAAATGCTAGGACTAATAACTGTAAACTAGGATTAGGTGCCTCATCTAGTGAACCACCTCTAATCCATAAGAACAATCTATCAAAACCTATAAACTTCATTTCAGATAAAGGCAAGAAGAACACTGAACAGGTTAATAAAGTTAATGAAGTTCTAAAGCAAATGGAATTAAAACAAAAATCTAAGAACAAGAAAAATAATTAATATAACAATGTTCAGCAGTTTTTGTCGAACTCAGATCGAGGAAACGTTAACAGTTCGTTGACCTTAGAATGACAAACTCTTTACACAAACCATAATAATAAGAATTCTTCAATCTACGATCGACGAAACCAGTACGGTTCGTCGACCAGAGATCGACGACATTGGTCCCCTGAGAATAAATACTTTCATTCTTCGAGCAGAGATCGTAGATCTCTTTCCAATTCATCGAGCTCAGGTTGACGAACTCACAAGAATTCGTCGATCAAAGATCATAATTACAGAAACTTAAATACCAACAGAAACTGTAAAATTAAACCTAGCCAACATAGGGAGAACATCAACCCATTCACCCAATTCCTCCTAGAAGATTTCACCCCTTAGGTTATAAGAGCTAACCTGAATGTTCATTTATATCCAGTTTTTCATTTGAGAAGAAATAATGACCCAAGGTTACCTGGGTCAAGAACTTTTAATTTATTTCATTGCAGGTAAAGAACTATCCTATCACTCAAAATAAGTGGTATGTGGATAGTGGGTGCTCTAAGCATATGACTGGATGCAATGACAGCCTCATCAACTTCATGGCTAAACTTGGTCCAAGAGTCATCTTTGGATATTCAAGTTTTGGACATACTGAAGGCTATAGAGACTTCAAAAGTGGAGATGTCTCTTTCAAAAAGGTGGCATATGTTAATGGTCTCAAGCATAACCTCATATCCATAAGTTAGTTATGTGATTCAGGTTATCAGGTTTGCTTTTCTGAATCTCAATGTATTATTTCTGCAAACAATCAAACTATTTTACTTGGAATTAGACAAGGTAACATATACTTAGTAAACGTTAAATTTACCAGTTCAGAAATTTTTTTATTTAATCTTGTTAGCAATCAAAATGATTTGTGGCATAAAAGATTAGGTCATGTAAATTTGAGAAACATAGCCAGGCTTTCTAAAGACAACCATGTTATAGGTTTGCCTTCGTACCCATATAAGAAGGAAAGTCTTTGCATGGCTTGTCAGTTAGATAAGCAAACTAAATCTAGTTGCAAATCATTAAAAAAAGTGACTCACCTAGGATATTGTACTTACTACATTTGGACCTTTTTGGCCCTATAGCAGTACAAAGCCTAGGAGGGAAATCTTATACTTTAGTGATTGTATATGACTTTTCTAGATTCACTTGGGTATTCTTTCTGAGATCTAAGTAAGATACTTTCAAGGATCTTACAGATTTCTCAAGAACATACATATTGAGTACTCTACTCCAGTTGCATTTATCAGAAGTGATCATGGTACTGCAAGAGTTCTGTAGGAAGGAAGGTATCAGACATTGCTTCTCAGCTCCTAAAACACCTCAACAAAATGGGGTTGCTGAAAGGAAGAATAGAACACTAATTGAATTCTGCAGGCACATTACTTGCATATGCTTATTTTCCCCTATCCTTTTGGGCAGAGGCTGTAAGCATAACAAATTATGTGCTGAATAGAAGTCTTATACTCAAACTTAAGAATAAAACTCTTATGAGTTACTGAATGGAAAGAAACCTAAAGTAACCTATTTTAAAATATTTGGTTGTATATGCTATATTCATAACAATGACAAGAAATATATTAGAAAATTTGAAGCAAAGGCTATAATGAGAAATTTTCTAGGATATTCCCATGTAAGCAAAGCTTATAGGGTGTTTAAAAAATCATCTTTAAAAATTGAGGAATCTGTGCATGTAACTTTTGATGAAGCTAATATGTATTGCAAGGAGAAAGAAATTTCTACCAATGAGCTATTGCAGGTACCTCACTTGTGTGAGAAAATGGATGAACTAAACCTTACACCAAAGGTTATATCACATCCTCCTCCACAATGTGATGAAGAAAGTGAAGAAGAAATTGTGGAAGCAGTTGAACTTCCTCCAACAGCAGATGTAATTCCACAAGAGGAATTAATTACAAATGCTGTTGTTGAACCAACTCCACAATCTGATCTTATAACAAGGGATCACCCAAGATCTCAAGTGATTGGAGACGTGTTAGTAGGTGTACAGACAAGGCATCAACTCAACTATGATGTGATGCATGCCTGTTTTCTCTCTCATGTTGAGCCTCAATCCATAACTGATGCAGAACAAGATCCCCACTGGATTATTGCAATGCAAGATGAGCTCAATAAGTTTGAGAGATGTAGTTTGGGACTTATTTCCAAGGCCTAAAGGTTATCCAATAATTGGGACCAAGTGGGTTTTTAGGAACAAGCTTGATGCTCAAGGTGTGATTGTAATGAACAAGGTTATAGGCAAGAGGAAGGGATTTATTATGATCAAACCTTTGCACCTATTGCCAGGATAGAGGCAATAAAGATTTTCCTTGCTAATGCTGCTTTCAAGAAATTCAAAGTCTACCAGATGGATATAAAAAGTGCATTTCGGAACAGAGAACTAAAAGAAGAGGTTTATGTTGAACAAACTCTCAGTTTTATCTCTTCCTTATCCCTCTTATGTTTTTAGATTGCATAAAGCTCTCTATGGTCTTAAGAAAGCTCCAAGAGCTTGGTATGAATCCTTAGCTAGCTTTCTTTTAGAGCATAAGTTTTCTAGAGGCATGGTAGATAGGACTTTATTTTTCAAGCATCATAATGATAAAATTCTTTTGGTATAAATATATATAGATGACATAATATTTGGCTCTACAGATCCAAAACTATGTAAAAGGTTTTCTCACCTTATGCATTCCAAGTTTGAGTTGAGTAGCATGGGTGAGCTCTCCTACTTCCTTGGCCTCCAAGTAAAGCAGACTCCTGATGGAATTCTCTTATCTCAATCCAAATATGCTAAAGAGCTGATTAAAATGTTTGAGATGGCTGATGCCTCAGCTAAGAAAACACCTATGACTACAAATGTTGTGGCTGATTCTGATCAACAAGGGAAACCAGTTTATAAGAAATTGTATAGGGCCATTGTTGGGTCCCTTCTATATCTCATAGCAAGTAGGCCTGATATAATGTTTGCATCATGTCTTTTTACTAGGTTCCAGGTGAACCCTAAAGAATTTCACCTAATTTTATTAAAAAGGATTTTAAGATATATAAAGAGTTGCCTAGATATAGGATTGTGGTATCCAACTGAATTAGAATTTGAGTAAACTAGATACTCAGATGCTGACTTTGCTGGATGTAGAGTGGACAGGAAAAGCACTTCATGCACATGCCAGTTTCTTGGTGCTAGACTCGTCTCCTTATTTTGTAAAAAGCAGAAATTTGTGTCTACATCAACTTCAGAAGCTGAATATATAGCAGCTGGCAGTTTCTGTTTACAGATGCTATGAATAAAAAATCAACTCCTGGATTATGGTTACAACTTAAATAATTCAACTCTATTTTGTGATAGTACCAGTGCTATATCGATAACACAGAATCCAGTGAATCATTCTAGAACCAAGAATATAGATGTTAGACATCATTTCATTAGAGAATGTGTGGACAAAAAGAAAATTAATGTTACTTTCATTCCCACTGATTTGCAAAGGGCAGACATCTTCACAAAATCCTTGGATGAGAAGAAACATCTATCCTTTATGAATATGCTAGGCATGATGAATGGTGATACTTTAATTTAATTCTCTGGCTATGGTTGAAGAACTTGCCAAAATTCGTCGACCTGAGATCGACGAACTAAGGGAAGTTCTTGAGATATTTCGTTGACCTGAGATAGACGAACTCTCTGTGGAAGTCATTTTTCGATGACCTGAGATCGAAGATCTGGCTTCAAAAAAGTATTCATCGACCTGAGTACGATGAAAAGAATTCCCCTCTTCTAACTGAGATCAACGAATTCTTTTGACTATAAAACATTTCGTCGACCTCAGATCGAAGATTTCTCTTATTTCGCAGGACGGAGTTTTTCGGTTCATATTCTGAAAAACCTTATAAATAGGTTATCTTCGACCTCCATCCTGCGCTTTCTGTTCCCCAGCACTTGATCTTTTTGCTTTCATGTTACATGCAACTAATAGCGATTCCTGCAGGAGCTCTTTCTGGCATGAAGTTCGATATGGGTTTCGACATCGATTTTGATTCTTTTCAACAATCAGACCAGATCTTCAAAGATATTCTACAGTAATTCAAGGAACACAATTTGAAGACCCTAATGTCTACCAGAATGAATATTGCTGGTTCTGAAATGAGAGAATAGGTTTATACTTCATGTACTCCAGATGCTGATACGATGGTTGGATCTATATCGGGTAACGCTATTTCCTTAACCCTAGATACTCTTTCTTAAATCTTTGAACTAGTTAACGGTGAAGAAGATATTGAACTTGAATCTTCTGAATATGAGGAAATGTTGACTTTGATGGGTTATTGTGGAGACAACCCAAATAAATTGCTAAAGAAGCACCTATCTGCTGGGTATAAATTTCTTGCAGACATAGTAGGTAAAGTGTTGCTGGGCAAGCATACAGCTCATGATCACATTACCAGGCAGCAGCTCTTAGTGATGAGTGTTGTGGTAAATAAGAAGGATGTTAATTGGGCCAAAATTTTGTTCAATCTGATTAGGATTAAGAACAACAAGAAAGAAGTTTGCTTTGGAAGGATTCTTGGAATCTTCCTTCATGCCAAGGCCGCTGAATCCCTGGTCGCCCTGACCATAATCATCAACGCCTCTAAGAGGATGACCTGCACCTTGTTTGGCATGTGGGAGAGGAATATCCCAAAGCCATCAAGGGCTTCCTCCTCTAAAACCTCTGAGAGTACTAAGGCAGTACCAGCCACTCCCTACCCTGCAGAAGAAAGTTCCATTCCCCCTCTTGACCAAACTCTTTCATCATCCCTCCAACAAATTTCCTCAGCTCTAACATCTCTACCTATACCTCCTGCTTCCCCCATGCACCCTGCTTCTCCAGTTAATCAACCTAAACCTCCTCAGTCCCCCATCATTTCATCCCCAGTGCAATAATAACTACTTCTAGAACAATCTCAATCTCCAGATTCTACAACTCCACCTCTATCCCCCGTTCCATCTCATCTTCAAAATCTCACTTCTCTACCCTCTTTCAACCTTCTTTCATCCCCAAGCAATTCTTTAGATGAACCAATGTTAGATTGTCATCCCTCATCCTCTTCCATCATCAATCCATCTATCTCTACCCAAACCCCTCCAGAATTCTTAGATTCATCTTCTCCCTCCATCTCTCTCATCTTAGCATCCAACACACCTTTTCTCAAACAGCTAATATCAGAGGCTATTTCACCACTTGCTATGTCTATCTCTACCCTTGCCGCTCAGCTTTCTCCCTTCTCTGTCCCATCCTTTTCTATCAGGGGCTTGGCTCAAGTAGCCACTGAAACCATTCAGGGGGAGATACTCAGTGAAGAGGTTGCTCAAGTAGTAGTAGCAGATATAGTAGCAGATACAAAATTTATAGCAGAAGCTGACAATATTGATACTGAATTTATTGATGCAGATCTTGTTGAGTTTTTGGATACTGACTTTGAGAGTAATCCTTTGGAAATTCTTTAGGGAGATTGCCTCATTGCTCCAGATTTTGACCTAGATTTAGTTCTAAGATCTTTTGAACTTTTGTACAGAAATTGTCTTCTTTTTGTATCTTTTCATTGGTGTACAGATATTGTTTGCTACTCAGCTCCCATCAGTTCAGAGACCTTGCAGCAGATATAAAAAATTTTTGAAGCTCCTGAGCCTGAACTCTTCTTAGTTCTAGAGGCTGAGCTTATCCAGGATATGGATTTGGAAACTGAATAAGTCCCTGCTAAAATCATTCCACCTCCAGTAGTTCCTCCTCAAGTTGTCCCTCCTCTAGCTGGAAAGCAAGTTTCAAAAGAAGTCAATGCTGAGATTGATGCTATGTATGATAATCCTCAAGGATCTTCTGATGATGATCAATCTGATGACCCAGATTCTGATGACAGTATAAAGAAAATGTCTAAGAAAAGGAAAACCCCTCCTAAGGCAGTTCCAAAGCCAAATCCAAGCAATGACACTCTATACTATATATTGCAAAAGATTACTCCCTACCCTGGTATGCAATAGTGGATGTGGTTGTCTAAGAACTAGCAAACGGCTAAAAAGAAGAGAAGAAGGTACTCTCCTCCTCCTCAAAAGTTCAGGAGAGGTCCTCCTCCTCCTCCTCCCTCTTCAGTTTCCTCAGGCAACTTATCTCAGAAATCTGCTTCTATGATAAAAACTTATCAGAGATAACCCAGGCAAAGCTATCAATAGTCTTCTTTAAGCAATAAAACTTCAGATTCTTCAAAGAAAGTTCCTACTGAAGAACCAATGCATGATTCTAGTTCAAAAAGGCCAGAGTCTCCTCCAATTCATTTTATTGATCCAGAACAGGAGACTTCTGCCAAGATGGCTAGATTCCATGAGCTTATAGGACTTTCCAAGATTAGCAAAGCAAAAGCTGAAGGCAAAGATATTTCTCAATTCTCAACTATGTCAACCTATAGAAAAGAAGAATTGTTCAGGTATGCTAAGGCTAATAAATTTTTCAATGTTGATGATTATATGAAACTGCACCCAGAGGCTGTTGTACCCAGAACCTCATCTCAAACTATGATTGGAGCATCTGACATGTATATGTCAAAGAAAGAAGCTGCCAATCCTAACAGAGTAATAAAATTCAGACAACCTTCTAAAGATTCAGACAAAGATAAAGCACAGAAAAAGAAATGAGTTTCCTTTCTGTTATTTTCTAGTTGTCTTTTGAACTTTATTCTCTTAGTTTATCATGAAGCACAACTCTGTAAATATCTGCTGAATATTTTTCTTTTGTTTGATATATTTTCTTCTGCTTTATGATTGTTTTGTTTTTGTGTTAGTGACCTCACCCAAATAGGGGGAGATTGTTGGATCCCTAGTTGGATTTGGGCTAGGTTCACTAACTTAGGCTTAGTATAACCCAAAATTGTATAACTAGGGTCATGTATAGTAGTCCTAGAGTTTAGGCTAAGTCCTTATTAGTGCTACCTCCTTGGACAAGCCAGAAGTGGACTTCAGAGAATTATATTTAGAAGCTTTCAGAAGACAGCGATCAATTCGAAATTCTTTGAACTCAGCTCGACGATCGTCGATCTAAGATCTACGAACTCAGAGTTAATTCTCTGAGCTGAGCTCGACATTCTCAGAGCTCAGGTCGACGCTTAGTTTTCTTCTGTCAGTTTCTCAGCTCGACGAACTCAGAGTGCAGATTTGGAAAGTTATTGTCAGTTAGCAGATCGTAGAGCTCAGGTCAACGAACTTGAATTCCCTGGTCGACGATCTTTGATCTCAGGTCGATGAATTTTGTTTTGCGTTCGAAGTTTTCTGTGTAGTTCCAGAAGTAGTCCTTCCTTCTTTTATTCCTTATTAGCAGTATTATTCAGAGCATTTAATGCAAATATTCTTCTGAATATAGCCATTATTTGGCTGCATTAAATGTGGTATTCATCAGAATAAATATTTGCTTATTCTATCAAGAACAGTTGGGAAACTCATTAACACTATTATTCCCGCCGCTTTCTATTCCCCATAGCAGCCAACATTTATGGAAAGAATTCAAAAATTCAAGGAGAATTTTTCAGCAGTGGAATAAAAGTAATTTTCTCCTTTTCGAGAAAGACAGCAAGACAGTCAGAGACAAAGAGAAAAGAAATCGAGAAGCACTGCAAAGAAAATACTGAACGAGCACTCGACGCTCTCAACGTCTTTTCATTCTCTTGAAACACTGTAGTTTAAAGAAGAACAAATCATCAAGATCAAGAGACTTCTTTAACTTCTGTTCCTGAAATCCTCAGAGACATTCTATTCAACATCTATTACTGGATTTCCTGGACCTTGACAGATCAAGCTTTGACAACACAAGAATCAACACTGCCTTCTAGGTTGTATTGAGAAAAGTGAAGACTTCCATCAACATCTTCCATTCCATTGTACAAGGTTATAGCTCCCTTCAAAATTTAGTTTGGTTGACAAGTCTCCATCTAAAAGTCTTGAAGTTGGTTTTTGGGCACCTGATCAAAAGCCCGATGGGTTTCCTGATCTACCTGAACCAGATTTTGTGGTGGAAGTCACCTGATCAAAACATGCTAGTGGATTCCTACCAAGGGTGGTAGAAGAGTGGATGTACCCAAGTTTAGGGGAACCACTATAAACTTCTTGTCGTTGGTTATTCCTTTTCATTTGTTTTTGCTGTGCTTGTGATTGCTGGAATTGTTAGCTTAGTTTTTCTTATTCCTTAACTAATATATGGTATCACTATATTTACTCTGATATAATCTAGAAAAAGAGCCTAAGTTTTAATACTCTATTCACCCCCTAGAGTAATCATATATAACACCCTCCTTTCAATATATTTGATTAGTACTTCACTTAGCCATTGTTGCACTGTTTCGGGCCATTTTGGTTTGCAAATTGCACCGGGATATCAGGGGTAAGTACTGGGGTACTCTCAGTGCGGATTTGGTTATTTTATATTGTATATTGGTTCTGGGAGCTTGTGCTCCAGCTTTAGTTTTTGCTGTGCAGGTGGTCAGTTTTTTCCCAAATTAGGAATTCTAACTTGTGGAAAACGCACGGTAGTGTTATTCCTTAGCGCATCTTTCTACCAAATCAAGCATTTTCTGCAGGTTTCGTTGGAGGATTGACCAACCCGTGTGATTTCTTCATGCACAGTTTCTTCCGAACCGTGCGCGAAGGAGACGCACGATTTACCTGTAGCTGTCTGGTTCTTTAGAGTTCTGTAGTTAATCGTAAGATTTTTTTCACGCATGGGAAGAAGTTCCCGTGCATGAGTTAAACACACGGTTCCACTTGCTTGCTGGGAATCTTAGCGCTCTGTGGTTACCCGTACATTTTTATTCACGCACAGGCTGTAGTATCCGTGCGTGAGTAAAACACACGGGTCAAGTCATCTTCCTCCGCAGCTTTGTCCTGGAAGTTAATATCGCACGGTTAATGCATGGTCATGTGCCAAATCGTGTGTGACCATTTTTCTGACCTTCTCGTATTTAAGTTCAGGAGTTGACTGGAGAATAAATTCCGCAATTTCCACCTCTCTGAGCGGGAAATCGTCCTCCGGCCTCTTTTTCCTCTCTCCTCCTTAGAGAGCTCGTCCAACCACCGTTCTTCCTCCAAACTTCACCGCAAGTGAAGTTCTTCCTCCATTTCCTTCATCTCCATCTCAATAGGAACATTTGGAGCTCCTTCTCACTACCATTGGAGAGTTTTCCGGTGACTACCATCCTTTACGGTTTGTGAAGAAGTTGGGGAAAACACCTTTGAAGTAGGTGACAACACTTCAAGATTCCTCGGACGTCAACCACCGACCGAGCCCGGACGAAAACCGACAAACTTCTACTCCGACCGAGAATTGTGGCTAACCTTCACGCGTTAGGTTGTAAATCTCCTCTTTACTCTCATTTGGATGTTGTTTCTTTGTTTGGGATGTTTGCTAAACTTGCTAGGAAATCTTAACAATGTTCATGATGGTTTACTGTTGCAAATTTTGTTGTAGTTCTTAGTTTGGCTTTACTTCCTTTGCTTGCTTTCGATAGTTGCTTGGTGATACACAACACTAACGTGTGTTATGTGCTGGCTTGGCGAAGAGGTGCTTTCGACCCTTAACGGTTACGACCGCACGCCCTAATACTCATCGGAGTATTCCACTATTGCGAAGCTGCGAAGGCGACCCGCGTAATTAGTTTTAGTTGTTCTAAATTAAAAGCTCATCCCCAAAACCTCTGTTGTGTTCACAATCACTTTCCAATGAGAAAGATCACACTCCCAATATGCACTCCTCGAGATATTCTATACTCTGAGGATAACTCCCCTAGTTTATTACTTGATGACGATCAGTTCACGTGTCGAGATTGCATCACCTCCTCCTCTTTCCTGGCAGCGAGGTTCATCTCATAGGAGAGCAGCTTTCCAAACAATGTTTGGGGAGGAGTTTCAGCAAGCTTGGCCACCTCTCTTATTCACAAATCTTAGTATCCCAGTCTCTAGTGAAAGATCTGAGGAACTTGTCATTTATTTCATAATGACTGAAGACCCTCCCATAGGTCCTCAATTAATTAATGATCCTGAAAAATCTTTCTAGCAAGTAACTATGTTCTCTTTCAGGGATTGCCCGAAAGCCTCATAGTCCTGGTTGAGCATGAACTTTATATCATCTCTTACCTCTCTAGTACCCTCCATGTAGACAACTAGGGTGTCCCACATCTCTTTGGAGGTCTGGCAGTGGACAAAGTTCTGAAAGGTAGAATCATCAACAACACTAACTATGATGTTTTGGGCTCTCTTGTCAAATGCAGCAAACAAGACCTCATCCTTGGTCATTTCTGAATAAGTCTTGGGAGTCTTAAATTTGCATCGAGAGCTGAGACCTTCATAGGGATGAAGGGTCCCTCTTTTGACAGTGACAAAGATTCTAGGGTCAGAGGCTTCAATGAACAGCCTTACCCTCTCTTTCAAGATTCAAAAATACTCCTTGCAGATGGGGTGTTTCATTGAACCAAGCTCCTTATAGTTCTCTCCAGAACCCATGAGTTCAGATCTATAGCTACCCTTGGAGATCACTCATATTGTTAAATCCTTTTTGAGTAACCTCCCTCTAATATCACTTGAAAGTCTATAATTTAAGGGTAGCTTGTAACCTAAAGGGGGGGTGAATAGGTTAGTTTAAATCTTATGACTATCTTTTAATTTCTTCCTTTAGTACTTAGTGTATTGGTAGTTGATTAGCTTTCAAGAACCTGCACAAATAAAATAACATAGAAAAGCACACACAAAAATTTATAGTGATTCCCCAGATTATGGGTACATCCACTGTCCTCCCACCTTTCTAACTTTTAGTTATACAAGGTACTTCTCCAAAACTCAGCTCAAAAAGTTTACACCTCAGATCCCTTAGAATCTCTCAATCTCCTCCAAGACTTACAACTTAGGCACAAGTGCCCTACAACTCAGTTATCAGCAGATCACCTACCTCAGGCCAAAGGCCCTATAACTTAGGCTATGAGGGCAGCCCTACCTCAGATCCACTAAGGATCCTACCTCAAAAGAGAATGACTCTCTTACCTCATGATGTTAATCCCTACCTAATATTCAAAGGATCCTAAAGCTCAAGCACAAGTGCCCTATAACTCAGTGAGAATGACTCACCTACCTCAGGCTGTTAAGCCCTACCTCAGATTCACAAATGAACCCTACAATTCAGTACAAAGTCCTACTCTCAGATTCTCTACAGAATCCTATCTCATATCCAAACTAGATCTTATACTCAGAGAGTAGAACTCTCCTACATCTCAGGGAAAGTTTCCCTACCTCAGGCCAATGACCCTACAGCTTAGATCCAAAAGTATCCTACAGGAAGAACAGTGGTTTGATTAATTTGACACAAAGAAATTTCTATGTGTCAACAACTAGAGCTGAGTTATCTCAGCTCTATCTTACTTCACAGCAACATGGAGAAATTTCTGCCTCTGCTAGAAGAAACTCAGAATGTAAATTCTAATCTTTCTAAAGAAGAAGAAGAATAACTAATTCTTGAGTTCTTCAATCAGCTAGCTGAGCCCGCAGAAGAATGACGACTCTTCTTTCTTTCTTTTTTAGAAGTCTTTATGATCTTGTTATAGCAGAAGAATATGCAACAACCCACTGAACTTTTGGTTCTTGTTGGAAGACTTCAAGCTTTTTCTTCGCAGCAATGGCAAGGAAGATGAAGTACATCGCTTTTCTCTTGTGGAGTAAACACATATAAGCTATCTTCTTCCTTCTGAAGCTGTCCCTTTTATCTTCTGCCGATTAATGGCTCCAGGAAGCAGTAGGGACCACCTACAGTTTACTTCTACAACTTGCTTTAACAGAAGAAGACGTACTATAGCTCTCCTGCGCTTGTTGTTGTATTCTGTAGCTTTCCGTAGCTTTCCCGCGAGTAATTTGAACCATGTTGACTTTGTTGACTTTTACTGATGTCAGCCTCTGTGGACTTAGCCAAAATCAAACATCTTAGTATAGGCGTTGAGTGAGTAAGCATCACTCAACGCAAATACAGATTTCTGTCTATCTCAGGCGTTGAGTGAACAAGCTTCACTCAATGTTTTTGGCCTTAGCCAATTATTCTTCCATTAGGCATTGAGAGCGTTGAGTCCATTCAACGTTTTTTCCTTAGAAAATATTTCTATTACTAGGCGTTGAGAGCGTTGAGTGTGTCTTCATCACTTATTGCTTTTTGCCTTAGCCAATCTTTTCTATTACTATGCGTTGAGTGAGCCTTCATCACTAAACGCTAAACGTATTTATAGAAATTCTTCTGTTATCTGGAGTTGAGTGAGTAAGCTCCCCTCAATGCATTTGGACTTTGCCAAATTTCTATGAAATCATAGTCTCTGACTGAAAAAGTTTCAGTCAACGCTTTTTATCACATGGCATTGAGTGAGTTAGCATAACTCAATGCCTGTGGACTTAGTCAAATATTTACACATATTTTATGTGGATTTGATTGACTTAGTTATACTCAACAATTTCTGTTATATGGCATTGAGTGAGTAAACTACACTCAATGCCAGTGGACTTAGCCACATTTCAGCCATTTTCTCCTTATGCTTTGACTATCTCAGCCTGTCTCACAACTTTTTGTTGTATGACCTTGAGTGAGTACACTTCACTCAATGCCTATGGACTTAGCCACTTTTCTACCTAGCCAATAGTTAGGCTTTGACTAACCAAGCTTTGCTCAATGCTTATTCTTACCTGGCATTGAGTGAATAGACTTCACTCAATGCCTGTGGACTTAGGCGATTTCCATCCTATCCAGCATCTTCCAACTAACTTGATCTTCAAGGTATCGAGATAACTGAAATGTCTCGACACAGCTGTCTCAACCCTTTTGTCTTGACACTTTTATGTCGACACTTCTGTCTAAATTGTCTTGACTCTCCTGCCTGAGTTTTCTCGACACTTCTGTCTTAGTTGTCTTGACACTTTTCCTAAATTATCTCGACACTTCTATTTGAATTGTCTCGACACTTCTCCTGAATTGTCTCGACACTTATCCTTTACTTTGTGACCACAATGGTCACATCACTTGGAATACCTGTCTTATTAATGTTTTAAGGACTAACCTGCATACATGAACTTAAGCACACATCAAATACAACTTTGTGTATATCATTAATATGATTGACTTCTTAAAATCTAGGACATTGTTGGCAATGGAACCAACACTCTCAGAGATGAAGTCCACTCCTTGAAAGAGGAATCAATATGACTGGCTGAGAATTAAGCTTTAAGGAGAAATACTTAAATGAGCTAGAAGAAAAGCTCTTGGTGGAGAGTAAACTTGTAGAAAGCTACTCCAAGCCGAGAACTACTCTCCCTCTCATCGATGAGTTTTTAGCTCCAAAGAAGTGTAGTGTTCTTGGACATATAGCTGAAAAAGGCAAGGCTGCTAAGAGAGCCGCCGCCAAAGGTAAAGGGAAGGCACCTCAGAGTCAACCCACCTTTAAGAAGGTGATTTTCCCCATGAATAGATATGACACTGAGACGTCCTATGGGCACTTCACTAGGCCTACCTATTTTGAGCCTAAGAAGCACTATCAGGGATGGACCCGTCCCCGAGACTTTGGGGCAAGTGTTTTTAAGGCTCCTTACGAAGAAGTAACTCTAAAAGAGTATGGTCCTTATGTTCATATACAAAATTTTAAGAAGGCACCAAAATCCAAAACTATCGTACCTAAGGCTAAGGTAACTGAGAAGCCTTATGTGTGATGTAATTAGGAGGCTTCCACATCAAGGTTTGTAGACCTTGCTAGACCTCCTATACAAAAAGTAAAGCAGGAATACAAGAGAAGGTACAACATGTGTGACTGTTGGTACTGCGACAATATTAGTCATTTTGGCACAGATTATTGGTTTAACCCTGCTAATTTTGAAGCTCCACGAGTTACCAGTGCGAGACCGACCACTCGCAATGTTAATGTTTCTAGTGGTGTCAAGCTAAAAAAGAACTCAGGACCCAAATATGTTTGGGTTCCTAAGGTAAAATGATTTATGGCTGCAGGTATGTCTAAAGGCAAATAAAACTCTGATCTGGTATTTGGACAGTAGATAATCTCGGCATATGACCCAGACAAGAAGCCTACTGCAAGAATTTACTTCAGTTGAAGACGGTCCAAAGGTCATCTTTGGAGGGTCAGACAGGGGAATAACAAAAGAATACGGTATGATTTCCAACAGGATAGTCTCATTCACATACGCGGATTATATTGAAGGATTACAACATAATCTGATAAGCATAAGTTAATTATGTGATAAAGGCTATATTGTTGAGTTCTATAAGGACAAGTGTTTGATAAAATCGTCTGTAAATTTGGAGACGATCTTAAAAGACACTCGGAGTAGAAATATATTTTATTTAAATTTTCAATGTCTAGACAACTCTACACCAGTGTGTTTTTTAGTTAAAAGTAGTGCGTCTCTTTGTGTCTAGTGGCACAAGAGATTAGCACATATTAATTTCAAAACAATAAATATGTTATTTTCTCATAACTTAGTGCATGATGCCCCCAGAATTAAGTATCCTAAAAAGAGTCCATGTCACACATGCCAGCTGGGTAAGAAAATAATGGCCACCTTTAAGAGCATTTCTAAAAAAGATTCCTCTAGGAGTTTGTATTTACTTCATATGGATTTATTTGGTCCAATGCCAATTCTTAGTTTAGGAAGTAAAGTATTATACATTGGTAATTATTGATGACTACTCTCATTTTACTTGGGTGTTCTTTCTGAAACACAAGTCAGACACCTCTGAGTCTTTCACTAATTTTGTCTGGTAAATTCAGAATGAATTAAACTGCTCAGTGGTCATAATCAGAAGTCACCACAGGACAAAATTTGAGTCTAGTGCCATGACAGAATTTTGTGGAAGTCAAGGTATTTTCATGAGTTTTCCTCCTCGCGTACTCTACAATAAAATGGAGTTGCTAAGAGAAGGAATAGAACACTAATTGAAGCATGTACAACTATGTTGAATGATGCTTCCCTACCAGAGTACTTCTAGGACGAAGCAGTCAGCACAACTTATCATGTGAAAAACAGAGCACTAATCAACAATTACCATCGTATGACTCCCTATGACCTATTGAAGGGCAGAAAAATAATTGTGTCTTACTTTAGGATCTTTGTCAGTAAATGCTTCGTACTTAATAACGAGAAGTATTACCTTACAAAGTTTAGTGAAAAATGTTTTGAAGGTATTTTTGTAGGTTATATTAGCCATAATAAGCCGTATAGGATTTTCAACAAGAAAACCCTGGTTCTAGATGAGTTTATTAATGGTGTATTTGATGAGACAAGCATGCTCCATAGCAGCTTGTCTAGTGTTGTTGTTGCATATGCAAGTACCAGGTTCAAGGAACTAAGCTTGGATAAAGAAGTCAAGGAAGATGCTCAAAGCTCAATCAAGGACTTTGATATAAGTTTGGTGAATGAAGAACAACTAGATGAACCAACCACAGAGGATGCACTTGATACAACAAAACCTATTGGTGGAAGAGGAAGAAACCTAGTGTTCAAACAGCCCAGAGATCATCCAGCTGATCAAATCATTGGAGAGCCAGGCGATGGAGTTAGAACCATAAGAGTTATAGCTAACGAGATTTAGCATCTTAGTTTTCTGTCTCAGGTTGAGCCAATGAAGTTTGAAGAAACAAACAAGGATGCCTCTTAGATATTTGTAATGCAAGTGGAGCTCAACCAGTTCGAAAGGTGAAAAGTCTAGGAGTTGGTGCCCAGACTCCAAGAACATAACATGATCGACACAAAATGGATTTTCAAAAACAAGCTGGACGAGAATGGCATAATCATAAAGAACAAAGCCCGACTTATATATCAAGGGTAAAGGCAAGAAGAAGGGATTGACTTTGACCAGACTTTTGCTCCAGTGGCCAGTCTCGAGGCGATCAGGTTGTTTCTTGTGTATGCTTCCCTTAAAGGTTTCAAGGTCTATCAAATGGTCGCGAAGTCAACATTCCTCAATGGGAATCTAAAATAGGAAGTATACATAGCATAAACCCTAGGTTTTTTCAACTCAACTATCCCTGAATATATTTATTCTCTTAATAAAGCTCTTTACGGCTTAAAACAAGCTCCTCGAGCTTGGTATGAAACATTGTCTAGCTTTCTTCTTGAGAACAAGTTCACAAGAGGAAAGATAGACAAGACATTATTTCTTAGGGAAGTAAAAGAAAAGATTTTGCTAGTGCAAATCTATGTCGATGACATTATTTTTGGCTCTACGGATGACAACCTTTGTAAGAAATTTTCAAACTTATGCAAGGGAAGTTTGAAAAGAGTAGTATGAGAGAGCTAAAGTATTTCTTAGAACTTCAGGTGAAACAATCTGAAGATGGAATTTTCATCTCTCAAACAAACTTCACCAAGGAGTTACTAAAGAAATTCGGAATGGAGAACGCAATCTCGATGAGGACTCCAATGGGTTCAACTATGTCTCCGCACAAGGATGAGAAAGGGAAACCTTTTGATGAAACAAAGTACAGAAGCATAAATGGATCCTTGCTCTACCTCACTACCAGTAGACCAGACATAATATTCTCAACATGTGTTTGCGCTATATTTTAGGTGAACACGAAGGAATCTCATTATGTCACTGCAAAGCGAATTTTAAGATAACTTAAGGGTACACCCAATTTTGGCATATGGTACCCAAGAAGTAATGATGTCGTGCTAATTGGATTTTCTGATGAAAATTTTGCAGGAAGCAGGGATGACAGGAAAAGTACTTTCGGGATGTCCAATTCCTCAAAAGAAGGCTTATCTCATGGGGAAGTAAGCAGTATAATTTTCTGGCAACTTCAACTGCCGAGTCAGAGTATATCTCTGCGGGTAGTTGTTGCGCAAAACTTCGATCGATCAAGAATCAACTTGAGGACTATAGCTTACAGTTCAAAGAGATTCCAACATATTGTGACTCCTCCAGTAAAACAGCGATCGCAAACAATCCAGTCTCCCACAACTAGACAAAGCACATCGAAGTTCAATATCACTTCATCTGGGAGCATGTGGAGAACAAGGACATAACTCTTAGCTACATCCTAATGATAAGCAGGTCATAGATATTTTCACGAAGCCACTAGAAAAGGACATGTTCTCGTTTTTTAAAAAGGAACTGGGTATGCTTAACAAAGACTCGTGAAGATGGCCAAGAAGACAGGAATTCACTCGGGAAATTCTTCAGAAAGTAGAAAAATTTTTACAAGGAAAATTCGTCAAATATCGGTCAGTAGAACTCGGTGATTCGTCGGATATACACGGCAAACTTCAACGAATCTGTCTCTGCTTCCAGTTTATATCGCCGAATCTATCTTAAGTCAAAAATTATTTCCTTTATTGGATCCGAAGAGTCATGGCTAATTAGGTACGCGCCTCTCCCATGTCAAATTTAAATTATATATATTATAAGTGTTTGGGCAAGCCGCCATATTTTGTTGAAGCCAGACTGCCGTCATGCCGATCTTCTTTCCTCCCGACGATTAGTTTTCCGATACTATTCATCGTCCTCCTCCCGTAGCACTGTTTCATTCTTCCTCTATTAGGTAAGTACAAGCCGCACAAGTAAGAGCACAGATTTCAGCAGCATCTCCCGGCTATTTGAACTAGAGCGTTGATCCCGCCGCCGACTTGTTCTCGCCGATTCCGTCAGTAGAAGAACTCTGGTCTAGTTTGATAGACAAGTTCAGAGCAATTTCCTCTTTCTGTTTAATATTTGACTCTCCATGGCTCTTAGAAGAACTAGCGATTTACTAGGTGGTGGAGAACTAGTTCAGACAGGATTAGCGTCAGCTTCTGATGAGTTTAGGAACATGATTCTAATGTTGGAAACTACAGGCCTTTATTTTGTGCTAGATCTCCTGTGCAAAGATTTGGTCAAGGTCTTTCTCGAGTTCTATTAACATGCCAAGCTTCATAGGGAAGATTCAACTATCAAGAGCAAACTTTGTTCGACAAAAGTCAAAGTGAAGGCTTCTCTCCTGACAAGGTACTTGTGGCTTCTTGCTTGTGAAGAGGCATATTACCACGAAGAGGAGGACTTCAGTAGGGCTCTTCTATTCTGTGGACTGCCAACAAGAACAGAGGTTTCTAAGAAAAAAGGGATGTACGAGGAAAGAAAGCTACTATCTGACATAATTGGTAGAGTTATACTCTATAAGACCGGTTCTCACGACTACCTATCCTTAGATATGTTCAAGATTTTAGTGGTGATTATCTGTAGGAAGAGAATAGATTGGGGTACACTGCTGTTTATTAAGATCAAATACAGTCTCAGCTCTCCCAACTTTGGAAGGATTATCAGCTTGTTCTTGAATCAAATGGACAGAGACAAGTTTGATATGACCAAAGGTGTGCCTATCCATCACCTAAACAAATACGATTCATCTATATTCTCAATGTGGGATAGAAGGATCTTGAGGCCAGGGGGAGCCCACGATGTGCCTGAGGTAGAGGAAGAGGATTCTCCTTCTGATAGGATTCTTACTTCCAACCCTAGTGAAACTTTTGAGAGATTGAGTGTAGGATCTGAGGGGGAGATAGCTGATACACAAGTGGCAAATAAACCAGTTCCCTTAAGTGTTACTTCTGTTGCAGAGATTTGAGTTCAAGTTCTAGCTAAAGAGTTTACTGATCTAGAGACAGAGGATATTCTGACAGAGGTTGCTAAGATTGCTCATGCTGCTGTTGATGAGATAGTGTCTAATGCGACAGAGGTTGATGCTGCTGCTGAGGTTGATTTGAATGTGGATGACTATAAAATTGATGCTGATGAGGAAATGGTTGCTGCTGATTAGACCAAAGCTGCTGGTAATGCTAATGATGTTTCTGAGCAGGTGTTAGTGGATAATATGATGATCCCTCTCCTAGAGATTACTCCTGCTTCAGCTTCTGAGGGGGAGGTGACCTAGTCTTTGATATCTATTGCTACTCAGGTTGACATGTTTTTCCGCAACCTAGAGAAGAGAGTTGCCCTGGCATCTGATATTCCTCCAGCTATTCCAGATGAGGTAGTGGATATTTCTGACAAGGAAGGAGATGCAGAGGAGCATGCTCCTATCCTAGCTGCAGCTGAAGATCTCGATTTGATTTTTAAAGCTCATTTATCTCCAATAGATGAGTCCTCCAGTGAGTCTTAAATCCTTCAAGATCTGCCCTCTCTTGCCAGTATTCTTCTTCCAGATGTTCCCATTTCCAGTGCTGATAGTTCTATCTTGAAAACCATAGAAGCTATGTTTGTCAAACAGCAACAACAGTTTGAAGCCTCAATGCAAAAAGTTTCAAAAAAGGTACATGAAATAAAGAAAGATATGAACAACAACCTTGCAGCTGTCAAGGTGCGTTTTGATAAGTTAGATGAAAGGATGGACTCTTGGTTTGCGCAGGGTCATCAAGCTCTAATTCACAACATGGTCGGGCTAAAGAGTAATGTAGAAGTTCTTCAAAATGTTGATAAGAATGCTGTAAAAATGATTGAGGCTCACAATCGCTCAATGGCTCACTTTGATAAGATAATGGATTCTAATGCCAATTCAGTAGGTGATGAAGTCAGGAAGCGGTAGGATGCTATTGAAGCTATGGTGGATGCTGTTGAGGCTGCTATGCTTGCAAACTTCCAACAAGTCAATGACTATATCTATGACAATTTTTTATGGCTACATGCACAGATATTTAGCTCTCAAGTACCTGCTGTGCCTGATCATGTTGAAGTTTATCCTGCTATGGATTACTCTTAATATTGGACAAATACATAGGAGCTCTATCAGGACAAATCTTTTACTTCTTCTACTACTTTTGCTGTTGTTATTGTGTTCTAAGATGTTCAAGTGGCTGAAGATATTCCTCCTCCAATGTAGAAGAGATGAAGATATGATGAAGGTACCTCTGTTGTTAGGTAAGAGACTGTCAGAGAAGATCCAGTTAGAGAGATGGATGAGGTGTGGAGTCAGAAATCAAGAGGAATTATCTTAGACTCTTTCACCTTGGTGGATTTTGGGGGAGAAAACAGATGGAGCCACTATGATAGAAATGAGTGGTAAAAGTATGAATTGGCTTGTGCTAAGAGAAGGAATCACTTCAGGAACTACAAGCACGATGATCCAGCTGCACCTCCAGCCCCTCTAAGATACTATCCAAAGCCCAATGTGTATTTTGTTAGACAACTTCAGAAGAGCCAGGGCAAGTAGGGCTGATGAGTTTAATTATTATGGATATTTATTGTGTGGTTGTGGTTGCCCCCTAACTAAGAACTCTTATTGATATATATATAGATATATGATTTATTGTTTTGACTAGAATGTGTGCTGTGTTTAATTTTCTGTAATTCTTTTATCCTTTCAGTTTATGCTTTATTATTATTGTTCTACAATTCACCTTAGCTTATAGGAATTGACTTCTTCAAATAAGGGGAGATTGTTGGGTATTGTATCAATAATTACCCTGATTTGAAGAAGGGTCCAGTTAAGATAAGTTAAATTGAGTCTGTATTTGATGCTTTGTTTTAGGTATGTACTTGCAGGTCTACATTGCTAAGTACACACCAATGTCAGGTTACAGTGGGTCAGTAAACACATGACTATACAATGTAATCCTTCATTGTGTAGGCTAATGTGTTGAATCATGTGTAATCTCTCTATTGGGGTGTACTTCTATCCCAAGTGCATGAGAAGGATCAAGGAAGGAGAAGGATTTTGATTCAGAAGAATATAATTTTACCCAAGTAAAATTCATCGAATATGGCAAGGGATACTTGTCGAATTCGTCGAGTATACTCGCCGAATTTGTCGGATATCCTTACTAGCACCCGTCGAATTTATCATATGTAATTGTGGTAGAATTTCTGATAGTGGAAAAATAGTTAAGTAAAATTCGTCAGGTATCATCAAGTATACTCGTCGAATTCGTCGAATGAATCTAACGATGCTCGTCGAATTGGTCGAATATACATATCGATACACGTCGAATTCGTCAAATTATCTCAACACGACTTTTCTGATTTTTTTCTAAGGCATTTTTGTCGAGTGCATCGTTAGCGTCTAGTGCATCGATGACATCAAGTGTGTCGAGTGTGTCGAGTCAGCTAGCCGATACTCGTTGAATTCGTCGAGTATACATCCGATACTCGTCGAATTCGTCGAGTATGACTTCAGCATAGGCATTGAGTGGCTAGCTTGGTTGTGCTGAATTTCTCTAAGTTAATTTAGTCGTATATAAGTACTAGTTTGGCGAGTATACTCAGCTATACTCGACGATACTTGACAAAGCAGACTTGGGTTATTTTTCATCCTGATTTTCAATTTGCAGCTCGGGTTGGACGACGAACATGCATAGTAAATTTCGCAAGGTGTGTTTTAGAATTTTTTTATGACCATTGCAATTAAGGATGCCTATAAATACTTAGGGTGGTTTTTTTCATCAAACCTAATCGTGCTAATTGGACAAAATTCAAAATCACCCAAGATTCCAAAAATAACCCGTCGGCACCCGTACGATTTGCGATCATCATACCGCCGACACAAACTGTTCAAGATTCAAACTTATTCTGATTAAACTGGATCTTTGCAATCTAAAGGAATCTATTCCCCTAGATCTAGTTGATTCAAGATTCACGATTCAAAGTCTTTAAATTTTTCGATTCCATGTTCTCCAATAGATTCAAGTTTGACCTAAATGAAGAACAACGGGTAGAAGACTTAAGATCTTGTCAAAGTGTATTAGTGTATCTTTTGTGTAATTTTCTTTTACATTTATTGGAGATTTATTTCTGAGTTGTAGATCCATTTGTGGATCGAGTAGAAGATACGTTTGTGAATCAAGTTGTAGATCTGGTTGTGGATCGAGTGGTAGGAGAGGTTGTTCTCCATGTTGTATGAGTTGCGGCTCCGACGTGTAAGATTTATTAAAATCTGAGTAAGGTGAAGTAGCCGAATCTAGTCCTTCATGGTAGATAGGTTAGGCAGGAAAGTGGGCGTACCCAATACGGGTAACCACTGTAAATATCTGTGTTCTGAGTGCTCTTAATTTTTAAAGTATTTTTATTCCGTGAAAAGACACAGACATCACCTATTCACCCCCTCTAAGTGATTTAGGTAGACTCAAGATACTTTCATCATCCTAGTCCAAATTTATGTAGATGACATATTCTTTGGGTCTACTGATGATAACCTCTACAAGAATTTTGGGATGTTTGAGAAGAGAAGTACGAGCGAGCATAAGTACTTCTTGGGACTCTAAGTAAGACAATCTGAAGATAGATTGTCCATTTCTTAGTCTAATTTCACAAGGGAGTTAATTAGAAAATTTTGTATGGAGAGTTCCTCCATAATGAAAACTCTCATGGTGTCAAGTATGTCAATAATCAAGGATGAGACATAGAAACCTATTGATGAATCCTTATATATATGCATAATTGGCTCCCTCTTCCATCTTATTGCTAGTAGGACAAACATCATATATGCTACATGTGTTTGTGCTAAATACAAGGCTTACCCTAAGTAGTCTCATTATTTTACTGCAAAAAAATTCTGAGATATCTTAAGGGCACACCAGATCTAAGCCAATAGTACCCTAGGAATAGTGATTTTGAGCTAACTAGGTATTCAGATGTAGATTTTGCAGGATGTTGAGAAGATAGGAAAAGCATATCTAACACCTGTCAATTCTTAGGGGGAAGGCTAATGTCTTGGAGCAGCAAGAAGTAGACTAGTGTTGTCATATCAATAGCTGAGTCAGAATATATATCTGTTGGGAGTTATTATACTCAGCTGCTATGGATCCAACACCAACTCCAGGACCACAACCTTAAGCTAAGTAACACTCCAATGTATTGTGATTCCACTAGTGCAATCCCTATTATAAGGAATCCTGTCTCTCATAGCAGGACTAAGCACATTGAGATTAGGTAATACTTTATTAGAGAGCATGTGGAATGTGAAGACATCAGTCTTAAATTTATCCCTACAAAAACGAAAGTAGCTGACATCTTCACCAAACCACTAGTTGAAGACAAGTTCAACACCTTCAAATTTGAATTGGGTATGTTGAATTTAGTTCAGCTTTAGTAGATCTCCATATATATATATTTTCCTTTTCTTGTAGGTAGTGTTAATCTTTGCAGGATAATCAAAAAGAAATGGACAAAGTATCCAGGCGTCGAGTGCGCTGAGATAAGATCAAGCGTCAAGTGCGCTGATTCTAAGTTTTCAAGTGTCTAGTGTGTTGAGACAAGAAGCGTTAAGTGCATCGAGTCCAGTCAATGCATGCTCCCAGTGACCTCAATATTTGGCTAAGTATCTTGATTTAATCTCAGCCATGAATCACTTCTTGATTTTAACATGCTACGTGCCTCTCCACATTCCTTACTTAAAGGCAAGTATAAATAGACCTAAGTGTGCTTAGAATAAGAAACACTATTATCGGCCCTTGCGAATTGATATCTCCCTATGACGAAAGCTCCAAAAATCTACAACAACTCTCAGAAGAAGTGGCGCCAAAGAGATTGAATTTCCTCTTTGAGGGTTCAAAGCTGGTTAGAAATGGATTCAAGGATGCACCTGAGGAAGTTCAGCTAGTTATCCATTTGCTGAAGATTGCTGACCTAGAATATGTTCTCTCAGAGTCCAGTATGCTTTGGATGAGATAAGTTCTTGAGTTATACTCAACTGCTAAGGTGGACTCGTCATCTATTAAACTCAGGTCCTTCATTAGTGAAAATAAGGTAAAGATTTCACCAAAAAGACTGAGCAAGGCACACCAATTGGCCAAATTAATCTTGTTAGATTAACAAGATGAATTGGATCAAACCATTATCAAATCTACACTAAAGTGGTGTGGTCTCTCAAAGCACAACACTGGATCAATTCTGAGGAAAGAAATGAACCTAAAAGGAAAATTCCTTGCAGATGTCATTGGGAAGGCACTGCTGTGCAAGTGTGTCTCCCATGAAAAAATATCCAAGAAGATGTTTGAGTTAATGGCAAGGATAATTATTTCTAAAAACACATATTGGTGTAGAGTACTCTTTTACAAAATTGTAGAGTGTATCCCAGAGCCAAACCTGGGTAGAATTCTATCTCTATTTCTACAAAACAATATTCTAGGGATCTTTAATATAAGGCTAGGAACAAGAATCCATCACATGAGAAGGATGGACTAAAAAATTCTTGGTAGATGGGAAAGAGTTCTGCAACCTCACCAACAGTCAGCTTAGAAGAAAAAGAAAAAGGAAGTTCTTGTTCCAGAAGACATCACAGAGAGCAGCTCATTTGAGAATAGTGGTGAAGAGACTCATGACCCAAATCTCTCTGAGTCTATTGAGGAAATAAGGAGAGACATGAGTGCTGAAGTATCAATGTCTTCTAAACCTACTAAAAGGGTCCAGTTTACAAGGCCTCAATCTGAAGAGAACCAAGCAGAAGCCATGGTCACATAGGAAGGCATACAAGTGGGAAATACCTATGCTAATTCTCTGGGGGAGAGATCCCCTATAGGTGCTGCAGTTCAGAAGGAGATTAACCATATTTTTGCTCAAGCTGAGGGGGAGACCATCTAGTTTGTTCAAGATGAATTGGACACCTTCATTGATAATCTAGAAAAGAGGTTTGCTGAAACTTTAGAAGGTCCTGAAGTTGTTATTTTCTACACTCAAACGAAGGGGTAGAAACTTCTTGAGAAAGTTATAGAAGATGCTCTTCCTGAGGGGGAGTAAATCCAGCTCATGAAAGAGAGTAATAAATTTCTTACTGAGGAGGTTAAACCTGCTAAACCAATGGAAGAAGAACATCCACTTAAAACTATTGTAGATATTAATGTCCCTGTGGAGATTGTAGAGGTTGAGGGGGAGATTCACTATGAACTTCCTGCTCAAGACATAGTCTATGACATTGACTCCTATGAGTCTGAGGAGGGGAATGTTGCTACTAATAAAAATGCAAATCAACATTCTTCAGAGATTGAAATGTCTAACTCAATTGCAAGAACTCAGGCTTGTACAACAACAAGTCTGTAATGAAGGTACATAAAATCAAGCTGATCAAATGTCACCATTCTTTCTGGCTCGACTGAAAGGGTTGTTGGATGAATAAAGGAGGCAACGAAAAAAATTTGTGGATGACTCTATCAAGAACATCAGGAATGATTTGACAACAGAGATCAAATCTATAAGATTTGAGGTTAATCTGCTGAAGGCAAACACAATGGCTTTTTTTGTGAGAGTTGTACCAGCAGTTACATTTATAGAGAGCAAGTTGAATCAAATTAGTAATATCATGACTGGGATCATGGAAAATCATACAATTACTGCCAACAATATGCTAGTAGTCCACAATGTACAGAAGGAATTGTTTGAAAAGCACAAGACTATTCTTGAGAGAAGAATGGATGCATGCGCCCTTGTTCTAAATGATAACTTACTCCAGGTCATGAAACATGTCACCCTTGGTGTAAACTTACTAGATGGTCAGTTTACAAAGGCCATCACCTCTCTGACTAAAAATGTCTCTGAAGAAGTCAAAAAGGGGGGAGAAGGAAGTGATAAGGGCCAATACTGAAAATGCAGTTTGGACTATAAATGTTATAAGAGGCTCATTGGGACTTGAGAAACTCACATATGACAACATTCCTGCTGTTCCTGAACATGAACAAGATGCACTACATGATGGATTGTTGGCCAAATACAATGGTCATTATGAAGAGCAATATAATTCTCAGCAATATGAAATTCAATAAGGTACTCAGCGAACTTAACCTATAACTACTACTGCTGAAATTCCCTCTTTCAGACCCACTATTGAGCAGATAATCTTGGACAAAGGCAAATCTATTGCTGAAGAAGAAGAAGAGGCCAGGCTTATCAAGAAGAGGTACATAGAAGAAATGGAAACCAGACCAGACTTTGAGCAATGGAGTCCTTAATATAGGATTATCATTTTATCTGCCTAGGACCAAGCTAAGTCCAAGAAATCTGAGAGGGGTAAGTTTACAGCTCCCTTGAATGGGCAAAGATACAGAGGAATGAAGAAGCTAGGAGGAAGTACAAAAGGGATAAGAAGTAAGGTGTTCTGCCACTAGATACACTAGAGCCAAGCAAATACTTTCCCCAGCCTTACAATTAGACTGAGAGGCAGAAAGAAAATAGAGAAGATGATAAAGCAAAGAAGCCTAGCAGGGGCATTATTATAAGAGAACCTGAAACATGATTTGTTTTCTATTTTTCTTAAGGTCTGTTGGAATGCGAATAATATTTTAAGCACACTGTTTAATTAAAATTATTGCCTTTAAGCATATTCTTATGATTGAGTGTGCTTCATTTACTGTTCTAAATGTTCTGTGAATGCTTTCCTTATTTATGTGTGAGCGTATTTCATTGTCTGAGGTTTTGACTTTTTCAAATATGGGGAGATTGTTGGGTCCATTGATCATAATGTCCTAGATTTGAAGAAGGCCAAAAAGACAATGGTATACACAGGATTGTATTTGATGCATGTTTTAAGTTCTATGTATTTAGGTTGCTCTTTATTCACTACTTAAACAGGTTGTCTAAGAAACAATGATAGGTGGACACAAGACAGGATGTTGATAGGGCAGGAATATGCCTAAGTCCAGATGTGTTAAGTGAAGGCAGTTCACTCAACTCTAGATGGCTTTAAGCGTTGAGTAAAGCCAAGGCAGTAAAGCCTAAGCATTGCCAAAGAGGAAATCTTGTTAAGTGCAAAAGCATTGAGTAAAGGTTTTTCACTCAACACCAAGAGCCAGAAGCATTGAGTAAAGCTCAAACTGTCAAATTCAGAGAAAAGCTGACAAGAATTCTGGCTAAGTCCAGAAGCATTGAGTGAAGTCAGTTCACTCAATGACCCGAAGAAAAAGCATTAACAAGACACCATTCAGTCAAAGCCTCATGATTAATTAACTTGGAAATCTACCTAAGGATAGATGTATTGAGTGAAGACGACTCACTCAGTGCCTATTCAACATAAAATCTGTCTAAGGATAGAAGCGTTGAGTGAAGGAAATTCACTCAACGCTAATTCAATAAAATTGGTAATGACAGAAAGTGTTGAGTGAAGATAAATCACTCAACATCTTATTACCAAAGAAAATTGACTAAGTCCAGATGCGTTGATGGATGAAGGCTCACTCAACGCCTAGTACGTTAGTCTATAATTGTCGATATTCGTTGAGTGATGAAGTATCACTCAACGCCAGAACGTGTAGAATTCTGCCTAAGTATTTTTGCATTGAGTGATAAGACTTCACTCAACGCCTATGAAAAATTACCTGAATTAGGCTAAGTCTGAAAGATGGGGGTTAGATCTGATTTACTCTAGAGGGGGGGGGGTGAATAGAGTATTTAAAACATTGGCTATTTTTAAGTTTTATATAAGAGTTTAAAATAGGTGATACCAATAATACAATAGAAGGAAATAAATGACTAATCTATATATCACAGCACAACAAGAATAGAAAGAAAATGAAAACAACCAGACAACACAAGAAATTTTATAGTGTTTCCCCAACCTGGGTACATCCACTCTTCAACCACCCTGGTAGGAATCCACTAACAGGTTTTTGATCAAGTGACTGCCACCACAAGATATATTTCCAAGGAGATCTCACAACTCTTTAGGCTTTTGATCACGTGCCCAAAAACCAAGAATAAACTTTTGAAGGGAGTTAATAAACCTTTTGTATAAGAGGTGAGAGAAGGGGTGATGAGGTCTTCTCTTTTCTCTAAATAATTGAGAAGACTTGGGGATTATGTAGTTATCAAGACTCCTTATGAAATGTAGAATTGGTTCAGAAAGATGGTGTAACGTCCCGATTCGCTCTAGGACCCTTGTACGTATTTTTGGCGTTGGGAGAGCTGGTGTAGGCTCAAGGAGGTGCAGGCGATCAGGTGCGCACTCGCGGGGAACAAGGAAATAGGCTGAAAACCATGTTGAGAATGACATAGGTAGGGATACGGGCGTGTACCTACCCTTGTTTAGTGGCGCTGAGTGTCAGTAGGGTTGAGTGGTAATAAAATGGCATTGAGTGGTGTGTCCTAAGAAGGACACGGGTAGGGACGGGTGTGTCCCTACCCATGTTCAGTGGCGTTGAGTGACCATGGATTTGAGTGAAATGGCTTTGAGTGTTTTTTCCCGAGCAGGACACGGGTAGAGACACGGGCGTGTCCCTACCCGTGTTCCATGGCGTTGAGTGCCATAGCTTTGAGTGCCATGGCTTTGAGTCTGGCAAGAGAAGGACACGGGTAGAGACATGGGCGTGTCCCTACTCGTGTGCTCCAAGGCAAGCAAAACGAGCAGTGCCCCGAGCAGGACACGGGTGTCAACACGGCCAGAACCACGACCGTGCCAATTGGACACGGGTACAGACACGGGCGTGTTAGTACCCGTATAAGAGCACGAAACGGCAGTCAAGCCGTTTCGCCAGAGCATGACACGGGTAAGGACACGGCCGTGTCCCTACTCGTGTCACTTCTGTATAAAAAGGAAAAGTGAAACCCTAGCCGTTTCACTCTTCATTCTAGCCCTTTTTTCCTTAGAGAACTTACTGGAGGAGGAGATCTTGCTGGAGCAAACCTTGGAGGAGGAGAAATACCACCACCATCATGGAAAAAAAGCGATGCCGCCAAGGAGGATGACAAGATCCATGGCCGGAAATGGTGGTACTGCTGGAAATAAGGTGAGCTTCCTCCCCTCTCCCTTGGTGCTAGATCCTTAGATATTCTTAGGCGAGACATCGACTCAAATGAGTCTTCATGTGTGAGGAGAAGGTTTCTTAGGAAGGCCTATCTAGAACTTTTGTTCTAATGACTAGTCATCATTAACCTCCCCTTCTTTAGAGTGATGATGAGCGTGGATTTGTGAAGAGGAATGGCCTTGAGAGGGAGAATAAGGGTGGAGGAACTTCTCGTTGCGATTTGGGGTGATCGGCTTGAGGAGGAAGATGAACCGATGCCGTTCATTTCGCTTCAAGATGCGTGCAGAATCTGTGTTCTGCACGCAGCGACCTTCTTGGCTATTTTCAGGCAAGAAATGGTCTTATATGGGCTTTTGACTAAACACGAAAGTTGAAAAAATTTAAATTACCTTTACAACGAGTGGTTACATGCCTTCGGGTGAAGTCTCTAGCCATGGGAATGTCTGATCGAAGTAAAGGTTGTAAGCTAAGCGCTCAGAAATTATATTCTGTATGCTGCAGGATTTGGAGCCAATTTCATGTGGGTTATAGCCTGATCTGGATAACAGGATGAACATGAAAGTTGTAGCCGATGGAAATATCTTTCCATCGAGGGGTTACACGCACTCACTGGATTCCTGTAGCCACGGGAATCTTTGGTTTATGTTGCTGTCCAGATTTATTCTGCACCTAAATTTCTGGGTAGTGTATAACATGGATTTAGATTTGGTGGAATTAATGTTGCAATCTAATTCGATGTTCGGGTGAACTCTTTTATGATAACCACTGTAGTGTTATGAAGGTTGAAGTTTCTTAATTTGAATTCATATAACGAGTTGTGAAGTAAGCTTGAATCGAACGAAATGGCTTGATATAAATTGGTAGATTATCATTTATGCGCATTTTGTTATATGATGTTGAAATCATTCAGTATGACATATAGATGAATAAATTATGGTCATATGTATGTTGAATTGATAGAATGAAATTTGGTAGTCCAATTCTTAGAGAGTCGTCTCCCTACAGGTAACATTGTGGAAGTTAGTAAGTGCGGCGTTGGCCGTCACTAGTCGGGATGGTGTTGAGATGAGTAAAGTTGGACGGTTGGGCTTGTCCCTCGATGTTCATGTCCCGGGGCTCCTTCCGTGCCAAGTGGATGGTTGGGCTTGGTCCTCGTGCTTTCTCCGAGGCTCCTTCCATACCACGGTGTTGTGGAATTGCATGCGGTGTGAGTCGACACGCAGTGTCGTAATCCTGGGTTAAGGATAGTGTGGCAGGTCTACGGGCTCGCCAATCATCACACTGATGGGAGTTGACAGGTAGACTTTGGGCAGTTGGTCTTGTACCTCGGTGTTCATGTCCCGTGGTGCCATCCATACCAAGTGAACGGTTGGGCTTAACCCTCGTGCTTATTTCCAAGGTTCCTTCCATTTCACGCAAAGGCCAGTTCGGGGCTAGGATCTTGGTGCACATCTACCCAAGTGAACCCACTGGGCCATAGTATGCAAGGGCTCCGCTGTTGTGTTCTTAGCATTGAGGATTACGGAGGCCTAAGTGAAGTAGTGTGGATACCCACTTAGTAGTAGAAGTGCCCATTCTACTGTCACCGTCTGGCCACGAAGGTTGGCGCCTGAGAGGTTAGCTACTTGCTCGAAAACTGAGAACTACTAGTCTTTGTCGACATAGCAACTGCATGTGCGTGATCATGGGTGAGTCATTGCATCGCATACATAACATTGCACTTCATTACATACACAAGATCCTCATCGTATAAGTTTGTATGGGAACTCCTATATGATGAGTTACTTACTGCTGAACGATCCTCAACTTATATGCTTGTATGGGCATCCATATAAGTTTAGTTACTTTCTGTTATAACTCTATATTCATATGGTGTGATAGATGGTAGAAATGTTAGAATATCTTACTACATGCTGTGATAGATGGTAGAAATGTTATATTATCTTACTACATGTTAACCACTTGATTGTTTATACTCCTGCTTATATATATATAATTGTACACTGTCTATTTATCCGCCCAGTGCCGAGGAATCGCAGGAAGAGCGGATGTGAAGCCGCTTAGTCTTTATGACTAACGGTTGCTACGTCTTCCTTTTTAGGAGGAAATCCCGCAGATGGAACAACAGGTCATGGAGCCTATCAGCCAGGCCAGGACGACCGGGCCTGATGGGACGGTGCCGTCACTACCGTCTGTTGCAGACGTGAGTATATGAGAGTTTTGTTACAGCCCTTCGGGGAAATTTTATAGTTGTACTCTGATTTTGTAGAAGCATGTTTAGCTTCTCTATTACTGTTCTTTTTGACTTATAACTTGTGTGGATTTGATTTCTTATATTATATTGGTCGGGTTGGAATATATATTTTGATATTGGTTGTAGCCGGCAGAATAGGCGTCTTGTGGTACAAGCTAGCCCGAGTGTTAGTGCTTCCCCAAGGTGGCTGTTCTGGGCCTAAGACCCCTCTCGTGCCGTGTCTTGTGTTCCCGGAGGGGGGGCTTACAATTGGTATCAGTTTGCCATGATCCTCACCTAAAGAAGTCATTCAATAATGGGACACTCCCGTTCGAATAGTCAGTTTGGGGAAAAACTGACTTAGAGGAAGCAGTGGTGTGTTTATATGTAATCCACACTAAGTTTGTTCAACTCTGACCTTAGGATTAGCCAACCTGACCGTAAGTTTGCATTCTTCATAAAGATTCCAGTTCGTGTTGAGCCGTTGGGGGGCATTCCTGTCCCTTCCATACCCACTCAGTTCCAACAGTCCGAGTTGGGGCAGACGCTCACCGCCATCTTGGATGCTTTTAGGGCACAATAGCCTCCGGTGATACAACAGGCCCCGGGCTCTAACTGGCTAAGCGCCTTCTGGGCTCTCTCCCCTCCTCTTACCTTGGGATGGATTCAGCCGTGCGCACGGAGGAATGGCTTGACACAGTATAGGAGTTGTTGGCTGGTATCCGTTGTCCAGCCAACATGGCTGTGTTGTAAGATCCTCCCCCTTACCAAGGGAGCCCCGATCTTATGCCCAGAACCGCCGCCTTACGGTGACACTAACTCACGGGTTAGTCGACACCGCAAGACGCCGATCCTGCCGGCTAGTACGATCATAACCTGTTCGGCCAATATGAGAAACAGAAGCAAAGTATATAGTAAACAAAACTACGCAAGTCCACAGCCACAGAGTACATATCACATAAAGGAAATGATGAGTACATAAATATAGTCCACAATGAGTACAACAAAAGAGAGAAATAAGGGCTTATGCCCATTACATTATATCACTGAATCTCTCCTCACAAAGCAAAAAGCGGAAGTCTAAACTATCAAGGACATCTCGTCCCTTCTGAGAACGCGCTGTAGTAGTAGTAGTAGTAGTAGTAGTCGGCATCTGCTCCTCAAGTCCTGCCTCCTCGTCATGATGGTCCATCTCCTCGAGCTCCTAAAAATAGTATGGTCACCGACCATTAGTCAAAAGACTAAGTCGTTTCCTCCACACCTCGCCCCGCAACTCCTGGGCACCGTGCGGGAGAACGAAGTGGAGGACAACAAGGGGTGACAAGGGCGAAGCAGGTGACAGGAATCTAAGCAGAATATGTAACCAAGTAAGAAATGAAAGGTAACCTTCACTTATGCGGGTACACATAAGCAAGGGGTCTTCTGCAGGGCTCCCATTGTATAAAATGTCTCATACCATTTTATACAATGGGGTGTCAGGTGTCACAAGCAATATACATATAAAAAAAAAAGTAACCTCAACCTATAAACTTGCCCACTCAAGCTTATAGGCTAAGGGATCGTATAGCAGGTCCTAATGTATAAGCGTCCCATACCACTTATACATTAGGTGACTTAAGTTGTTATGAAGGTTAATGTTATGCAACTATATGGTGGGTATGATATGAACATGCAGTGCAACACACACACACGACTCCGTGATCACAGACCTTTAGTTCCCACTTTTCGAGAGCTAGCATCACTCTGAGGTACTACCGTTGTGGCTACGGCAGCAGCGGAGCGGGCGTCTCCGCCTTCTAGGCGGGTATACACACTACCAGGCCTAGACCTCTCTTGTACGCCTCTGTACACCGCCAGTGCACTCTAGAGTCTCTGCGTACCACTTTGCTGACGACCCGTCAGTCTTGTTGGGTCGGGTGCGCGTTATTAGGAAAAGTCCTCTAGACTCCAGTATAAACATCCTACTGGTCCTTCTAACCCTCGCACCCGCCTGGTCCACCGTACTGCCGTCGGTGTGACGACCGGCCAGTACCGCATGGCCCGCCACTAGTATATGCACATGCAAGTATAGTGTATTGAGGCTCCAGCTCGATGGACTATCCAGTCCCCAAATCTCTCCAACCCGTCACGGGTGAGTATGTGCTACAAAAACTCCAACCCTGCCTGGGTGAGTGTATATAAACCAATCCCTTTCTCCAACTCTGCACGGGTGAGCAAGTAGTCAAAAGACTCCAAGTCCCTCCAACCCGGCACGAGTGAGCACATGTCCAGTTCACTTAACCTATTAGACTACTCTTGTCTACAGATTATCATACTTAGAGTCTTAAGGTTAATCCCAGGACTGCCCAAGGTATTCCCGGTGAAGGGCTCTCAGGGGCACTAGGAGCTACGATGGGCTGAATCCCAAAGCTCCCTTTTTCAAGGATATTTACTTTAGTTGTTGCCTACCCCGAACCCCTTTTTCTCTCTCCTGTTACATAGAGTGACCTAGTGATTTAAGGTATGGATTAAGGAGTGACGGTCTTCCGTCAACTCTACCTAGGCAAGACTAATGTTGCACTGTTACTCTCGTCTCTAGAATGCATCTGCCACTCAGGGTTATACTTCCGAACTTAGATTCTAACTTAGTTGTTGATTCATCCCCTGGCGGCCTATAGTACAGTATACTTTTACTATGCGCACCCCATAACCTAACACCACCCTGAAATCGAACTTCTAATTTCTTGGTCCAACTGACCCCAAATATTTTTCCTAGGGTGGTATGGACTAATGAAATGAGTGTGTTGATTTTCATAATTTTCCTAGGTCCTTAAGGCCCTTAATTAAATCTTTTAAATT